>SJYA01001562.1:1078548-1159315 GCA_006410615.1 Neotragus moschatus | reverse complement strand
GTCCATCTAGTCAAGGCTATGGTTTTTCCTGTGGTCATGTATGGATGTGAGAGTTGGACTGTGAAGGCTGAGCACCGAAGAATTGATGCTTTTGAACTGTGGTGTTGGAGAAGACTCTTGAGAGTGCCTTGGAGTGCAAGGAGATCCAACCAGTCCATTCTGAAGGAGATTGGCCCTGGGATTTCTTTGGAAGAAATGATGCTGAAGCTGAAACTCCAGTACTTTGGCCACCTCATGTGAAGAGTTGTCTCATTGGAAAAGACTCTGATGCTGGGAAGGATTGGGGGCAGGAGGAGAAGGGGACGACCGAGGATGAGATGGCTGGATGGCATCACTGACTTGATGGGCGTGAGTCTGAGTGAACTCCAGGAGTTGGTGATGGACAGGAAGGCCTGGTGTGGTGTGATTCATTGGGTCGCAAAGAGTCGGACGTGACTGAGCGACTGAACTGAACTGAGCTCAAGGCTTGTAGGCAAGAGGCAAAGAGAAAGGAACTTGTCCTCGTGACTGTAGGTGACTCTGGGTTTGGAAGTTCTGAACTGGTGTATATGTGTGTGTGTGTGTACATGTGCACAAACTGTGCAAGGAGGTAGAGTTAGGATAGAATGTGGACAGTCTTGAAAGTCAGTCTTTACAAGTGAGGAGATGACAGAGCAGGGAACAGAAGGGGAATATGCGCTAAACCAGGGCTTCTCAAACTTTTCAAACTTCTCAACCCAGGGGAGTCTTACTAAAATGCAGATTTTCATTCTGTAGATCAGGGATGAGGGAGAAAGAAGTGGCAGTCCCCTCCAATGTTCTTGCCTGGAAAATCTTGTGGATGGAGGAGCCTGGTGGGCTGCTGTCCATAGGGTCGCACAGAGTCAGACATGACCAAAGCAACTTAGCATGCATGCCTTGGAGAAGGAAATGGCAACCCACTCCAGCATTCTTGCCTGGAGAATCCCAGGGACAGAGGAGCCTGGTNGGATGGAGGAGCCTGGTGGGCTGCTGTCCATAGGGTCGCACAGAGTCAGACATGACCAAAGCAACTTAGCATGCATGCCTTGGAGAAGGAAATGGCAACCCACTCCAGCATTCTTGCCTGGAGAATCCCAGGGACAGAGGAGCCTGGTGGGCTGCCATCTGTGGGGTCTCACAGAGTCGGGACACGACTGAAGTGACTTAGGAGCAGACCCTGAGACTCAGTGTCTCTATTAAGCTCCCAAGTGATTCCAGGGCTGCTCTTCAGTGGCCTGAGCCTCCCCCTCCTCCTCTTAACACTGATGGGTAAGATTGACCTGAAAAGGCAGAAGGGAGACTTTCCTATGTATTTTAAACCTGACAGCCTGGGCTGGGCTTTAAGCCAGTGTTTGCAGAGCCCTTTCTGGATCGCTTGTACCTGAGCTCCTGGCTTCTCCAGAGCCCCCCCTTGGCTGGATTCTGTCTCTACAATAGCAGAACCTCTGTCCTTCAGGGGTGGATGTACATACTGAGCTGGATCCTTTCTCTTTGGCTCATGATAAGGACAGATAGCATTTCAAATAGAATTTGAGAGCTGGAAGAACTCCTCAGCCATCTTTTCCAAGCCTTCTGTTTTACAGAGAAGGAAATGGGGCCAGAAAAGTTTTGTGATATGTAACAGCCAGAATCAACAGCTAGTGGCCGAGATGGGGTGAACACCCAGGCATCTAAACTCTTATTAAATTCCTCTCTCTGAGGAACTATAAGCCTGAGTTAGGGACAACAGCAGGATCAAAGTGTTGCCTGAAGACAGGTGATAGGAAGAGGCTTGGCGGTGGCGGCAGGGAATTTGCAAGACGTGCACAACTTCTGCTGGTACCTGCTCAGCACCATGCTGATCCACTCAGGCCAGGGTTCTCAACTGCAGCCTTTTTGACATTTGGGGCCAAATTCTTTGTTCTGGGGGGCTGTCCTGTGCATCATGGGATTTTTGCTGGCACCCTGGACCTCTGCCTCTTGGATGCCAATAGCATCCCCCAGGTTAAGACCATCAAAAAGTCCTCCAAATGTTGCTAGAAACCCTGGCATATAAAATTGCCCCCGTTGAAAACCACTTGTTCAGGGAGTAAGGTATTTTGGAAAGGAGAGACCCTCTTGGGCACCTATACTAGGGTTTTTTGAGAGAGTGATGGTCTCAGAGTTTATAAAAAAAGCACACACACACACACAAAAACCAGATAGAGCTCCAGCCTTCCCAGGACCTTATAGTTTATTAACTACAGTTTAGTGGAGAGACCAGACCAGCCTATGTCAAAAACAGATAAATTTCCATTTTAATGATCCCTTCAGGGTAGAGCCCCAGGCTGGACTCTGAAGAATGGGGTGCCTGCCCAGGGTACTTAATGAGAAGATTATGTTACCCTGGGCTGGGTTGCGTAGCTAAGGATTGAGTAACTCTGTGTCACTTCTTGAGTTACTTTTACCTACTTCTTAAGGAATATTTCTTTCATTCTGAAAAAAGTATTTTATCTGAATCTGTAAAGGCCCGTTAGACACACTAACCACTTGAGGGAGGGAGGCCTCTTGAGGCCTAATGCTGGTGAGGCTGACTCTTTCCATGATGGGGTTCACTTTTTCTTTCTTCCTTGATTTTCTTCAGCTAAGGGATGGATCCTCTGATAGACCTTGCTTGTCTCTTTTCCAGTGTCTTAAGGAATATGACTGTCTAAGAGCTTGAGTTTGTAATGTTCTGAGTCAAGAGCATAAAACGTGTCTCTGCGAAAGTAAGAAAGGGTCTTTACCCCTTTTTACTCTTCATAGAATAGTGTGCTTCCAAAGAGCTTCCCTGGTGGCTCAGTGTTAAAGGAGTCTGCCTGCCAGTGTTGGAGGTGCTGGTCCGATCCCTGGGTNATAAAACGTGTCTCTGCGAAAGTAAGAAAGGGTCTTTACCCCTTTTTACTCTTCATAGAATAGTGTGCTTCCAAAGAGCTTCCCTGGTGGCTCAGTGTTAAAGGAGTCTGCCTGCCAGTGTTGGAGGTGCTGGTCCGATCCCTGGGTCAGGAAGATCCCTTGGAGAAGGAATGGCCACCCACTCCAGTATTCTTTCTGGGAGATCCCGTGGACGGAGGAGCCTAGTGGACTACAGTCCATGGGGGTCACAAAAAGTTGGCCATAACTTAGTGACTGAACAGCAACAAGGGCTTGAGATGTCTATAAGCCCACCGAGTTTACGTCTTGGGCTCAGCACAGGCCTCCCTGAAAAATATCACTGCAGAGCACAAAAACTTAGGGATGGGAACTCATAGTTCCCGTCAGCTTCCCCTAGGAAATCAGTGTCAAATTAATTTTTCCCCCAATGCTTTGAACCTGATGCTCCGTGGCCTCCAGGGTTGCATTGTTTGTAACAGGAGACTTCGGTAATTCTTTGTTTCTCTGGGTGCATTGTCTCTCCTCCTACCCCCTCATGGCTGCTTTTAATATTTTCTCTTCAGTTATCAATTTTTATCATTTTGATTACAGTGTGCCATGCTGTGTTTTCTTATTGAGGTACTCCTTCTTGTGGTTTGATGAGTTTCTTGAATCTATGAGTTTATAGTTTACATCAAAAAAATTTTTTTTGTGCGTACCTATGTGCTCTTCCCATGCTTCAGTTACGCACGTGTTAGGCTGCTTGATACAGTCGTACTTCTGACTTATGTTCTGTGTATATCTCTTTGAATAGTTTCTATTGCTGTGTTTTCAGGTTCATTGAATTTTTTCTTCTGCAGTGTCTCATCTGTTAATCCCATCCTGTATTTTTTTCAGGTATCTGTATTCTTCCCTCTAGAAGTTTAAATGTTCGAGTCTTTGTGGTCTCATGCCCGTGCCTTCCTCTTTCCTCGTGAACACACAGAGTGTATTTGTAACAGAGACTTGAACACCCTGTCTGCCAGTTCTACCATCTGTGCCATTTCTAGGTCTATTTCTGTTTGTTTGTTCTCCTCCTGTGACCGTAGGTCATGGTCATGATTTTCTGCCTCTTTGCATGTCTGCTCAGTTTTGATTTGAAACTAGACATAGTGAGTTGTATGTTGTTAGGTGCTGAAACTTTCCATATTCCTTTAAAAACTTCTTGGCTTTGTTCTCAGAAGCAATTCAGTTAGTACTTAGAATTGGTTTGATCCTTCCAAGGCTTGGTTCTCAGCCTTTATTTATTTATTTATTTTTGTCCTTCTTTTTGCAGACAGCCTTTAGTCTAGGGCTAGGATGGTCCCACTACTGAGGCCAAACACTTGTGAAGATTCCTTCCAGTGCCCTGTGAACCAGGAGATTTCTTTTTTTTTTTTTTTCCACTTTGGTCCATGGGAACGTGTAAACTTCTGGCTCTGTGTGAGCTCTGAGGGTTAGTTTTTTCCTTTGGTTCTTTCCTTAGCCTTGCTAGTTTCCTCTAACACATGCACAGATCAACACTCAGCCTCTGCAGATGGTTAGTTTTTTCTCTTTGAGCTCCCTCCTCTCAGTTACTTTGCCCTGCACATTCTAGCTTCCTTGACACCCCCCAATTCCCAGCTGTCTCTTTAACTCAGTGAAATCATTGAACTCTTTCAGGTTTTTATTTGCCTACTCTATGGTCTGAAGACTCCTCTTAGGGGGTTAGCTGGGGCACCCGCAGGACTCTGCATTTCTTTGCCTTTTTTCAAGGCTCACTGCCCTGTGCTACCTATTTTTGAATGTCTGAAAACCATTATTTCATGTATTATATCTGATTTTCTAGTTGTTTAAGGAAAAAGTAAATCTAGTCTCTATTATTCCATTATGACTTCTGTGTCCCTCAGGCTAATTTTTGCCTCCTGTGTTCACTTGTTCAAAAATTAATCCAGTGAGACAGATTTCATTGGGAATTCAACCAGATTCAGGTCATGTCACTGCACCAAACATTTGCTGAACAGCTACCATGTCCAAAGGAACAGCATGCTGTAGTGTCATGCAGGATGTGGTGTATAATCTGGAACTTAGCCTGTATTGTGATGCCATGCTTCCAAGCAGAACACTGAGTGTGTGCTTCAGGTTTACCCTGGCATGCGCATACACATACTTAGGCTCTGAGCCTCGTTCCTGTGGCTCCTCACCACAGTCCCATTAAGCCTGGGTGACCAGCTGAACTGATAGGCACAATCGGTGAGCAAATAGCGGGTGCTCAGCTATCTGTCCTTGAGTGAGGTTCCAGACAGCTCTGTGCAGACACAAGAGCTCTAAATTCCTATGTGCAGTGGCCCTTCCATCTTCCCTAGTCTCACTGTGCCAGATATTGTATTAAACTCTTCAGAAACGGGTGAAGCACGGACTCTTCACAATTCTGTGAACTAGGTATTGCTACCCCAACTTTGTATATGACGAAACAGAGACTCACAGCAGGTAACGCAGGACACCTAAGTACCTCTGAAAAACAAGAGGCAGAATCAGGGTTGAACTCCTTATGACTAAAAATCCACGTTGTGATTAATTCTTTAATTGACTCTTTCATTTCCTTCTGCTGGCTCCACCTTACTTCCCTGCTTTCTCTTTGGCACTTTGGCCATGTATCTCCCACAGGTTTTCACATTTTACCTCATCGTAGTTATTTGTGTATGTGTCTCACCTCCCCTGTAGACTGTACACTCTTTAAAGGTATGAGCTTTCGCCCACTTTTGTACCTTTTGTGGAATCCAGTATAAGTAAGTGCTCTTTATATGTGTTGAATGAAGTCAGTAAGATATGTGTTAAGCTTGGGGGAGCTATCAGATTCCCTCATCAACTTACGATGCTTCTTTCTCATCTGCTGAGTTTTATTACTGTCCCTCATAACATCATCTTGGATGATACATGGACTTTATGAGGTTCTTCATTTGATACCTCTGCCTGAATTTTGACTAATTTGAAATAAGTTTTGAGTCTGTATTTAGAGATTTAAGGGAATATTCCTCCCTGTGCATTAATCAGGTCCTTTCTTCTCAGGTCCTGACTTTGAACTCCACATTGAGAGAACTAGACCTAGAGCATGCAGGCCTTGGCGGATGGCCTGTACCGTGAGAGGATTGTGTCAGGGCAGAGCTGGTGCTGGGGCATGGGACTAATCAAAGGGGGAGGAGCAGTAGGCAAGTTCCTGCTTCTCCTCCTTGCTTGGGGCCTCACAGTCCAACCTTGACAACTTACAGGAAGTTTGGGTAATTTGTGAAGAGGACGGGAAGAGTCATGGTTTGCTTATAAATTAGGAGGCTTCTTGAAACTTAACAGAAGATGAAGAACATTTGGACTAGAAGACAGTGTCTTGATTGGTCTAAATGTATACCTCACCAAGGTATACATTTAACAGTAAGCTTCAGTCGGTGGAGGTGAAGAACATGTTCTTGGAATCCTGAACCTGAATCTCAGGGGCAAGTCCTCAGCTGACATTTGAATGGAAAGGAGGAAAATGGCATAAACTGAGACCATATTTACAGAGAATCTTAGGGCCTGAGAGACACTAGGAAAGGCCACTTTTCTAGCCCTGCCACTAGGTTAACTGTTCCTTCTCACTCATGAATCCTCAGTAGAGGTAGCAGTTTTGGAAGAGGGGTGATGGGCTAGAGAAGCTTCTGTTGTTGAACAGAAGGAAGCAGGCCCGTCTTAAACATTCATCCCCAGCGTCTCCCTAGCTTTGGCAGTCACAGTGTGTGGGTGTCATTTCAGAGGAACTCGATTGAGGTAGGGCTGGGGGGAGTGTCTCAGAGCTGCAGTTCCAGAAGCTTTAACTGAAAACCTTAGGTCAACTGAGAAGGTCCAAGTCGTAGTACACAAATTCTCTCTAGCCATCATCCCGTCTTTCTTCTTCCTTCTTTTCTAGTTCCATCATCCTTCCCCCCAGAAGTTTTGCCCTTATTGTCTGTGCTTTCTCACTTTGAATTCATGATCTTCCCTCACGACTCTAATAAATCCACTCTTGAGGAGGTCACTAGTGATAACCTCGTGATCAGATGCAATGGATGTCTTTTAGGCTTCATTTATGGGACCTTTGTTGCGTCTGCCACTCACCCTCACATTCTCCCTGAATCACTGTGTCCCTCCGGTGACAGCTCTGATGCATAGGCTCCTGGTTTGTACTTTTGGGAGGGTCTTTCATGATCTCTCTTTCCTTCACATGCTGCTTTAGAAAGTTAGTGTTCCCCTGAGGATCCTGTCTTGGCGCTCTTCTCACTCAGCTCTCTCACCAAGATGAGCTCTCATCTCTTTTGCATGCTTTCAGCCATCACTTTCAGGCCGATCACTCCAGGGCTACCTCCTGAGTTCGGAGCACTTTGCAGAGTTTCATACTCATTTCCTATTTGCCTGCTAGACCTTTCTACCTGGATGTTCTCCCAGTACCTGTAGTTCAGTCCTTCCAGATACAACCTGAGCTGCATTCATCACATGCTTCACCAGCACCTGCTTGTCCACGTGTATTCTTTCCTCTTGTGGTAGCGTCTGCCATTCACCCAGTCACAGGCTGGAAACCTCGGTGTCATCTTTTATGGTTCTCACTCATCGCATCCTGTGAGTTTTTGGCATTCTCTATAGTCTTTAGCATGTTATGAATGCTGAGTGAATAAAAGAAAATGCCTATTAATTTCATCTGAATTTAATTTCAGTCTAGCACTTAGATCCTGTTACTATACTCTGATTACACTCTTAACTTTTGGGGAGGAGCGTTAAATTTTTGACCACATTCAAATTATATTAAGGAGAAGGCACTTTTTTGTTTAAAACAGGACTGCTTTGCAGGGGGGATTAGCCTTTACTAGAAGTGGGTTGATTGGCCATGTGCTCTCTTTTAGGGCTCTGCGAGGAGCTGCATACAGGTAGAGATGAGGTGGATGAAGTCGCATTGTGCTGGCCCTGGAGGGCGTTGTGCTTCATGAACAAGGGCGTAGAGGCAGCAGTTGTGCCCCTGCTGGTGGCTTCAGTGTGAGTCACAGCTGAGACTCTTCCCCAGGGAGCGGAGCATGCCCCTTTCAGCTCATTGATGAATTTCCTTAATTGTGTTGTAGTGTTTCTAACATAAACATTGAGGATATATTGGTAACTGTCATGCTTCTCCAGGTTGATCTCCCTTCCTTTCCATGTAACCGCCTGAAGAGAAAGAAAAAGAAGGGACTTATCTGGCGGTCCAGTGGTTAAGACTGTGCATTCCAGCGCAGGGGGTGCGGGTTCAATCCCTGGCCCTGGTTGGGGAGCTAGGATCCCACGTGCCTTGAGGCCCAAAGCCCAAAACATAAAACAGAAGCGATACTGTGACAAATTCAGTGAAGACTTTAAAAGTGGTCCACATCAAAAAAAGAAAAGAAAAAAGGGAGAAGGTGACAAAGAACCAGAGGATTTTGGAGCCAGAGAAGCTCTTCAAGTGGTGATCATCTAGCTCAGCCTTTTTCATTTTCAGATCATGATGACGTAATAGATGGTGAAAACTAGAACACCTATTTTTGACGACTTACTGAATACAGGCAATGTGCTTAGTGCTTTACATGTAATTCCCATATGATACTTAGACCATATGATATATTTACACCATACTCATACCATATGATAACGTGTGTTACATGATATGGTGCCTACAAGGTAGCTATTCTTAGTGCTAGTTTAAAGATAAGGATAATGGAGGTCCAAAAAGATTGGATAACTATATTGGGGTTAACGCTGAAGCGGCTGTGCAGAGAGGTGAAACATCATGCCTTTTCAAGGTCAGGTTTTCCAGTTAAGAGGCAGAACATGAGTAGAATCCAAATCTCCTGACCTTGAACTCAATAAGCCTGTATTTTCATTTTCACCTGAGAATCCATTCTCTGTGGTCATTTTAGCCTCGTTTCTCGCTCAACCCCTTTTAGTTTCAGTGAAATCAAATGAAGCAAAGTAAAGAGTGGTTTAGAGTTGGGGGTTTTGGGTGAGTTTTTACAGTTTATTTTTAAATAGGCAGCATTCCCAGACTGACTGAGAATGTAGCAGAAGGCCTGAGAACCAGGCAGTGACACAGACCTGTTTATACCCTCCCACGGGAGAGCCTTTGGAAAGTGATCCACAGGGATGGTAAAAAGTAGACACGACTGCTTTAGCCAGTTCTCTTGGGTTTGCTATTTTTGACCTGGAGGAGGTGTTTTCCCGCACAGCCATGAGTATGTACTTAGAAGACCAAAATCTAGCACCTAAACATCCCCTTGAGTGAAGATATATATATATGTTTATTTCCTGTTGCCAGACAGCAGCAGTCAGCAACTCTTGGCAGAAGGAATTATCACTGTTTATTTTTCCTCTCTCCTTCTGCCATCCTTTCGATGAATTGTTCTTCCGTTTTTTCTTTTTTTTTCCTTTCTTTCTTTATAATTAGACCTGTGGATGCAGAACGGGTCAGAGAGCTCACTAAATCTGTGCATGATTGTCAAGGTCCAGCTCAAAGCTTTCTCTTTCACCTCCCCCTACTCCCAACCAGAATCCTTTGTTCTTATGGCCTCTGTGTTCTCATAGCACTTTTTTTTTAATTAAAAAAAAAAAAAAAACAAAAACCTAGTAACAGTTTCACAGTGCTATATGGATAAACATATAATTCCTCTCATGGAGACTGTGAATTCCTTGAGAGTAAGAACTATGCCCCATGTCATCTCTGTGACCACCCAGGCCTTGCACCGAAGACAGCCAGTAAATATTTGCTGAATTGCAGTATAGTTACTGCAAACATAGAGCCCTAAGAAATCGGATTTAGCAAATCAGCTGCCCAGCCTTTATTTGCCAAGTGAGTATTGAAACCTGCTCTGTGCGGCTCTGATGGAAACCAAGCAGAGGGCTGTAATGACTTGTAGACGCATCTTTGGATCCAGGAACCAATTACAGCCATGTCTGTCAAGCATCTGTTTTCCTGACTGGCAGAACTTCAGGATTTATCTATCCTTCTCCCTTCCTGTTTTATATCTGCTGCTACTTTGCCATCTTGTATTTCCTACACGCATTATGGGGTTTGGGGTTTATCTTTATTTTCCCCTTCTGTGAACAAATAAATGTTGAACACTCTGGGGCACAGAAAGAGGCAGTGGGTGAGCTCTGCAGAAATTTACCACCTGCAGTACATGTAGTATACAGCAGTTAAGTAACTGTGAGTGGTCCACAGGAAAGGTTACGATCAGTTCTCCCAGTCTTCATGCAGTGATACTGTGGGTTCAGAAGAGAGTAAGAGCTATGTTGTGCGCTCAGTTGATGTGAGTTTTCCCAGAGGAGATGCAAATAAGCTTGACCTTGTATGGGGATAAAAGAGCAGGGAGCCCTCTGCAGTATGAAAGCAGGAGGAGGAAAGGCTTCTAGGCCCCTTTGATTGCATTTATCTGTAAAATAATGGCACAATGGCACCTATATAATGAGGTAATGAGAGAGAGAGAGTGTGTGTGTATCTCAGTCATGTAAACTCTGCCCTTGTCCCGGCCTACAGCATATTTACACGGTAGGACATATTTAGGGAAACCTCCGTGGTCCCTCTAGACACACATCACTTCAGGATGCTCACATACAAGGTTATATAATTTGGAGGGAGGCATGTTCAGTTCCTTAAAAATATATATATTTAGAACTTCATGGGAGAGACCTCTGGAGCTTTACTTGTTTAACCTTGTGGCTCTTCTTCTAAACTAACTGTGTTTTGAGCCTAGTCTCAGGACAACAGTGTCCTTTGGGAGTTTCATGTGGGCTCAGTCACAGCCTGTTAGAACAGGAAGGAGCCTCCAGCAGCGCTAAGGTGAGGGCCCAGTATTCCAGGTGCTGTTCTGATCCTTCATGTTGATCCCGTTTCCACCTCCTAACACCCCAATGAGGTGGGGTATTATTTACCCATTTTGTAGATGGGAACTGGAAATAACTTGCCCTGGACCACCTAACTAGCAGTGTCTACGCAGACCAGAGGTTCTTGCCCAATCTGCTGGCATTTTCCCACGGATCCAGCCTCTTTGAGTGAGACAAACATGAATCTGTTTCTGTTTTTCTGATGAGGAAACAGAGGCCTCGGGAGGCAACGTCTTTGTCCTGGTTCAGGCCATCAGTCCAGAGAAGAGATACTTTCCTGCCTTCGGGGTTGGAAATGTATGGCCTGAGCCAAGGCACTCTGCCTTTTCTCTCATTTTTCCTGTCCTGAGTCTGTCTTTGTTTTTTCCCATCCTTCTCTCTCGCATTTTTTGTTTCTCTCTGGGCCCCTACAGCTCTGTGGTGATCCTTGCCTGTGCGTGTGTGGAGGCTGGGCTTTTTTTATTGTTGTTGTTAGTTGTTATTTTTGGAAAGGGCTTTAGGAACACTGGGTATGGATGGCCTATACAAATGTGGTGATGGATTGATTAAGCTCTAAATGGAAAAGCGGCATCTCCTGAGTGTGTTGCAGTGCAGAGGGAGGTAGATGCTAGGATATGTCTGCTCTGGGGAATGAAGAGGAAGGATTTAACATTTCTTCCTCCTAGTCAGAACTTTTGTTGACTTCTGTTTCAGAGGAAATACTTTGGGGCTCCTCCTTTTCCTTAGAAGACATTCCAGATCGCTTAAAACTGAAAGGACGTTGGGAGATCATCCAGGCCCATGCCCCAAGCGCCAGGAAGAATGAATGGCTCGTCTGAGGCCCAGCCACTGTTGGTTGGTGGTGCTAGGACTTGAGGGCTGTTTCCTGCCTGCAGGTCCATGCTGCAGTCATCCTGCTGGGCTCTAGACAAGAGTCATTAGAGATGATTACAGGGAAGAGTCCATGTATCTGCTGGTGGTGCTGCTGTCTGAAGCCTGAGGAACAGGGTAGGGAGGCTGTAGTGAGCAGTTTGGGGAAGAAAGACAAGAATATGGGGATATCAGAGCAATTCAGAAAAGCCTCCAGTACCTGCCTTACCCTGGCTTCCGTGGTTTCTGAGAAAGTGAAAGTGTTAGTTACTCAGCTGTGTCTGACTCTCTGCGACCCCATGGACTGTAGCCTACCAGGCTCTTCTGTCCATGGAATCCTCCAGGCAAGAATACTGGAATGGGTTGCCATGCCCTCCACCAGGGGATCTTTCCGACCCAGGCATTGAACCTGCATTGCAGGTGGACTCTACCATCTGAGCCACCAGGGAAGCACCAGGAAGTTTTTCTGAGAAAAAACTGAGGGTTATTTTTGTGATTTGTAGGAGGTGAATTTTAATAAGACTCTGATGTTTGTGTCCTTTGGGCTTTGGGACTGGAGATGAAAAGGAAATGGATAAAGTAACATTATGACTGTCAAGGATCTCAGAGTCCAAAAGACAACTTCGTGTCTATTGAAGTACTCAGCTGTTGGTGGCATAAAAGAAAGGGAGAAGATACAGAGGTTAGCAAGATTGGAAGGAGCCATTTATCCCCAGGGAGGAAAAAAGTAAACCGAAGACATCTACACGTAAATGTAATTTTGTCATTTTATGGGGGAGGAGTGGGAGGCATTTAGGTATCTTTTGCTGCCTTGGCCCAGCCGAATCAGGATGAGTGAGAGTGAAGCCGGGAGACGCCACCGGGAGAGAGGGAGAGGCAGGGAGGGCCCCACGGCACACTCGCTGCTCTTATCACACCCTTTGAGGAGCTCTGGACTCCACAGAGAGCTAACACTTATTTCCTATACAATCTGAAATGCAAGGGTTAAATTCTGTTCTGACTTCATGAACTGTTGTCTTTCCCCCATCACACGGTAGTATGGGGGTTGGTGAAGATAGTTAATCAAAGGAACAAACTTATTCTAGATTCTCCATCACCACCATCCCCTTTGCAGACTAGTCTGAAGCAAAGAAAGGATTTCTGTTGATCTTACCTATTCACTTACCTCTTATAACTGATGGAGAGATGGCCATGATTTAGGAAATAATCTGTCCTGAATGACTCATGTAAACTGAATCTGAGCCATAGAGAAACCCAGGTAGCCTGTGGGAGGCAGGCGGGGCTGAGTCAGGACCCTTAGCCTCCACAGAGGAGGGCTCAGTAGAGTGTGACCTGACCGCGCCTCCAGCAGGACTGTGACATCCTCTACCTGAGGAGCAGGGAGAATGGGGCAGTGCCTGCAGGAATGGGCCCCAGGCACAGGGGCTACAAGGAGCTGGCCCCTGGGTGCCCTGGTTGTTCCAAGGTTCCCCCTTGCTGCTGCTGCTGCCTTTTTTAGGCTGTGAGCCATTTTTCAGGGTGACTCTTAGGATACCTTTAATCGTAGCAGGCTCTTTGTTTCATCTGGAAGCATCTGTGGCAACAGCACGTGAATTTGGAGCTCGTGTTACAGGTTGCCCTCGGCCTCAGAGGTGTGCCATGCTTATTGTCATCGTTATCATGAGCAGTTTTCTCAGGTCACCTTCTGCTTTCTTGGCTTAGAGGCTGAGACTGTGAATAGAAGGCCTGAGTCTTACCAGTTCACAGAGCAAGCAGTCCCTTCCATTTTGTCTCTTTTGAGCCTTAACTAGAAACTAGTGAGATAACGCCGGAGAAGGCGATGGCACCCCACTCCAGTACTCTCGCCTGGAAAATCCCATGGACAGAGGAGCTTGGTGGGCTGCAGTCCATGGGGTCGCAAAGAGTCGGACACGACTGAGCGGCTTCACTTTGGCTTTTCACTTTCATGCATTGGAGAAGGAAATGGCAACCTACTCCAGTGTTCTTGCCTGGAGAATCCCAGGGACAGGGAGCCTGGTGGGCTGCTGTCTGTGGGGTCGCACAGAGTCGGACACGACTGAGGCGACTTAGCAGCAGCGGCAGCGAGATAACTCAAGCTTGGTTTTCACAGCTTCCATTCTACAGATGAGGAAGCAGAGGCAGAGGTGAGAGCAATGTCCTTCCTCTGGGCTCTGGACAGGAAATGAATGTTTACAGCCGTCACGTTCAGCAGGGCACAGTCACTGAAGCTTTTGACGTTCTGTGTTCACAGAGGAGGGAGGGGCCCGATGGCAGTCCAGATCATGGTGGTCTCTTTTTACCACAGGCTGTTGAGGTGGCAGCAAGAATCCCAAGAAGGAGAATCAGAAGGGTGAATGTAGGTTTTTCCATGACTCTTCCTCAGCTCACGTTTTGGAAGGGAACGCTGGCTGTTGGAGGAAGAAATGAGTTGTACAAAGAGAAGCATGGACGCGCTCTGGAGGATTCTGTGGCTGAGAGAGGCTTTAGAGCCGTTTTTAGGTGTGAAAACAGAAGCCAGGGAGCGTTCCTGATCAGCAGGCTGGTTGGCGGCAGTTGGTCCCCCAGGTCCTTTCCTCTCTCCTCACGTCTGGTTTAGATGCTAGATGTCTTGTAAGGATGGGTGTGAGCGCAGGCTTTGGAAGTAAGCATGATTAGTTCCCAGTTCCTCTTAATCATAATTTTTTCCCAGTTTTTTTTTTTTTTTTTTTTTTTACTGTGGTAAAACACACATAAAATTGACCGTCTAAACCATTTTGAGGAGTGGCATTAAGTGCATTCATAACGTCAAACAACCATCGCCACTGTCTGTCTCCATAACTGTCTTCATCTGACAAGACCTTAAACAGCAGCTCCCAATTCCTTCCTCCCCCTAGCCCATGACGACCACCATTCTACTTTCTTTCTCTAAATCATAATTTTTTAAATCAGGGGAAGTGGTCACTAAAACATCCCCCTCCCCCCAAAAAAAGATACTGAAGTGAAATGAATTTTTTTTTTCCCCTGAGTTTTCGCCTATAGGTTTTTTCTAGGGATAGTAATGAATACTCAATCTTAATTTCTTTTCAGTGTTTTTCTTTTCACTTGGTCTGAAGCCACAATTCAAGGACAGGTTTTTAAAATTCTGCATTCAAAGCGGATCCTTTCTTAAAATGATTAGATGTAGTGTGATCCTTTCTCTATAATAGCTGAGTTTTCCCATTTGGGATACTCTGGGGCCGTGGGGACTCACTTTTCTCCAAGTCATTCCCAAAGCCCTCCCTTGGCTCAGCCTTGCGTGTGAATGCTCCTTGCCTCTCTCTTCCCGTCTTTTCCCTTGGCAGAGCCTGAGTTTCCGTCCCCCCGTTTGTTCTGCACTTAATCATGTCTTTGACTCGTGGTGGAATTAGCCCCTTGTCCCAGGTGGCTGCTTAACAGTAAAGGAGGAACCAGCTGTTTCTTCAAAACAAAACATGAGCTTATATGTGTGCCTCTTTCCCCAGTTCCATGCTCGCTTCTCCCCGTAGTATTCATGAGTTTGCAGACATTTGCTGTCGTCCTGTCTGGTGCCAGGCCCTGTGATGGCTTTTGAAAATTCCATGTTGAGTAATTCACGGTCCCTGCCTTCAGGAACTTTGAGCCTGGTGAGGTAAGACAGATACACAGTTGTAATCACCTGATAGAGGTACCGTCAGAGTAGAGTGCTCAGGGCACTTGAGGAGTAAGAAGAGGGTTATTTCTGCTGGAGGTAGGTGTGACATGTCAGAAGAGAACTCCCCCAGGAGATGACCCTTGTGCTGAGCCTTGCAGCTGACAGTATTCCTGGCAGGAAAAAATCAGATTTACTGGTGTGTCCATTCATTTGTTGAGGAAGGAGATGGGTGGCCTATGGAAAGGCCTTGCTGCATTAATTTTATTTTGTATTTTATCTATTTGACTAGGTAATACACAAGATACAATACTCAAGGAGATGAAAAGGGAAGACATTCAGTGAACAGTGAGCCTTCTCCCCTGTTCATCCCTAGTTCCCCTCCCTGATAGCCCTTGGTAGCTACCAGTTTCTTGTACATCAGTTCCAGAGAGAGATTTTCAGTGCATACAAGAGTGTGTGTATGTATGTGTATGCACACACACGTGTGTGTACGTGCATGTACACATGTGTTTATCCTTTAAAAACACATGCATACACATACACGGTTTTCTTCACATACTAACTTTGGAAGGCATTCCATATTGGTACAGACTGAACCGCCCAGTCCTTTTTAAACCACTGCGTTATTCTGTTACGTAACTTATTTAACTAGCCCCCTTCAGTTTTGTGCCAATATAAATAATGCACTGAATATCCTGCATATGTATCATTGCACACAAGTGGTTTCTGAGGACAGATTATAGAAGTAGAATGGATAAGTCAGAGAATATGTGCATTTGGGGGCTAGATATTATCACATGGTTCTCCAGAGAGCTTTACTTTGCTGCTAAGTCGCTTCAATTGTGTCCGACTCTGTGTGACCCCATAGACGGCAGCCCACCAGGCTCCCCNAGTAGAATGGATAAGTCAGAGAATATGTGCATTTGGGGGCTAGATATTATCACATGGTTCTCCAGAGAGCTTTACTTTGCTGCTAAGTCGCTTCAATTGTGTCCGACTCTGTGTGACCCCATAGACGGCAGCCCACCAGGCTCCCCCATCCCTGGGATTCTCCAAATTGTTGTTTAGTTGCTAAGTCGTGTCCAACTCTTTTGCGACCCGATGAACTGTAGCCCACCAGGCTCCTCTGTCCATGGGATTTCCTAGGCAAGAGTCCTGAAGTGGATTGCCATTTTCTCCTCGAGGAGATCTGCTTGACCCAGGGATTGAACCCAGGTCTCCCTCTTGGCAGGCAGATTCTTTACCACTGAGCCAATGGGGAATCCCCTACATTAATTATAAAATGCTAAATGTAGGATTCTTTACCACTTGGTAACCCTCCCTCGAACCAAGTTACCCTCCCACTTGGTAACCAATCCTCTAAAATCCGTGCCACAGTGATCTTTCTGAAAGAATTTGGTGTTAGAACTATCCTGTGTATAATCCTTTTTGAAAGCTCCACATGGTCTTCAATGATAAAGTTTTTATTTTTTATTTTTAAATTTATTTTTATTTATTTGACTGCCACCGGGTCTTAGTTGTGGCATGTGGGATCTAGTTCCCTGACCAGGGATGGACTCAGGCCCCTGCATGGGAGCACAGAGTCATAGCCACTGGACCACCAGGAAAGTCCTGGTCTTCAGGATCGATTTTAAATTTAGCCTAGCCCCTGCCTCTAGCGTCTCCTGGGAGTGTAGGGTTCCATCGCTCCCAGCCACTTGTACTCGATGTGTTCCTTCTCCCCTGGACACATCGTTTAGTAGTCTGCCTAGCATCGCCTCTCCTGGGTAGTCTTTCCTGACTCCCTCCACTTACGCACAGAACGCTGAGCACCACCCTGATCTGGCCTCGTCCATTCCCTGCAGAAGTACTTGTGCACGTGCTGTCATGTGGGTTGAGCAGGTGTCCTCCTCCCTGACCCACTTGTTCTTCCCTTGGAGCGGTGAGTGCCTGCCCAGGTTACCAGCTGTGGCTGCATGCACAGTGGCAGCGCCAGGGATCCATTGCTAACTGACTGGCAGCCTGGGCATAACCTTTAACTCTCTGAACTTTAGTTCTGGCTTCTTTCAGAAGAGGAGATGAAGCCTGATGACCTCGAAGGTCTCCTCTGATGCTCAGATCTTATTAATAGTCATGACAGCAACAGGTGCCATTGTTTACTGAGGACTTGCAAAGTGCCAGGCACTGTTTTGAGCACTTTGTCTGATCCTAAGGGGTTCATTGGTAGGACTGATGTTGAAGCTGAAACTCCAATACTTTGGCCACCTGATGCAAAGAGCTGACTCATTTGAAAAGACCCTGATGCTGGGAAAGATTGAGGGCAGGAGGAGAAGGGGACGACAGAGGATGAGATGTTTGGATGGCATCACCGACACAATGGACATGGGTTTGGGTGGATTCTGGGAGTTGGTGATGGACAGGGAGGCTTGGCGTGCTGCGATTCATGGGGTCGCAAAGAGTCGGACATGACTGAGGGACTGAACTGAGCTGAATCCTTACATCAACCCTAGGAAGTTGATGGTATGGTTACTATCTCCATTTTACAGATGAGAAAACTGAGGTTCAGAGAGTAAACTGGCCACAAGTGATAGCGGAGGAAAGAGATTTGAATTCTGGCATTCTGACTACCATTCTTAGCTACATAACTGTTTTTACACATTTACACACACGTGGTTTTGTGTACCCTTTTGGATCATTAGCAGACTCCATCCCTAGATCTCCCTGAACCATCCCTGTTCTACAGCTGTGAAGGCCCAAGTTGGAGTGTGGGTAAAAGCTGAGGACAGAGGACTCTACATTCCCAACCATTTAGGGGTGGTAAGTGAAGACTCAGTGGCTAGCTCTCTCCGTGAGTCCCTTGGTCATGCTCATTGAAGACACTCATAGCTGCTTTTCCTTTAGACTAAGACAGTTCATATTGCTGGCTGCAGTACTTCTCTTTAGAAGGGCTGTGTAGGCCTGAGCCAAAGGCTTCATATTCATACATGGATTGAAGTGAGGGCTGGGTGAGATGCCTCAGGGACATCCTTTATTGGGATTGTAGATGGCAGACTTGCTTATCTGTTTACATAAAGCCTTACTGGAGAAAGAGGTGTGTATGGCATTTAAGGAGGAAATGTAATCTTATATTTGGAATATCTTTTATAGACTAGGATAAATGATATCAAATGAGTTAAGTAGAATATAATAGATCTATATCAAAATGTATGATCAACCCTTCTGCTTTCCTGAAAGCAAGAGGGAAAAAACCCTTAGAAGTCTTGATCCCTGAGTTTTTTTCTTTTTTAAAGATGCTGGTTCCTATTCTTCTTTGTCTTTGAGCCAGAGTGGATGGTCGGGCTAGTCAACAGTTATGCCTCATCCTCCCCTCAGTGTTTGTCACGTAAAGCCAACAGATGTGGCCTCTGGGGTCGCAGGTGTGTTGGGTGAGCCTTGAGTAATTAGTCCATTTTTGAGTTTGGTGGGGGGAGCCAGGTCCCCAGGGGCTCCTGCAGCCCCTGGTTGAGCAGGCCGAGCCAGGGGCTCTTGGCGCCAGCTGTGGCGTTCCTTCTCTAGGCGGTGCGTTTCTCCCTCTTGTACACATGTTCTCTCTCTCTCTCTCTCTCTCTCTCTCTTTTTCTGGTTAGTTGAACTTGCTCTGAGTCTAGTGGCAAAGGCAGACGCAACTCTGGTGCAACACTCCCCACCTGAACAGCCATCTCTTTCCTCTTCTCTGGTGGAGCCCCCAGGGCAGGCAGGCAGCAGGGCAGTTTCTGAAAACTTTGCCCAGCTTGACGGATCCCCAGGTGAGCCAGCTCTGGTCTCCTTGTCCCATCACAAGGATCTGGCTCCCAGGTGGTAACCACGCCCGTGGCAGCTTACTATGGGCCTTGGCATTTCCCCAGGGAGGAGTTGAAAAGCCACTTACATGCTTGTCTCTTCTCCTGGCAGTAGGGATTCAGTTGCTAGAATTCTTTCAACTTTGTACGTGACGGTGGCTTCCCTTATCATAAAAGAAGGCCTATTATAACTAACGTGTGGCTGAAGCTTTCACTTATGTCGTTGTTTTGTTTTGTTTTTCCCCTAGGTGAATCTGCCTGAGGCTGACTTCAGAGTTCTTCCTCGTGGCTTTTACATTTTTCCTTTTAAAAATAACTTGGACGGATAAAAGATGTGCCATGGCAGGATAGCACCAAAGAGCACCTCAGTGTTTGCCGTGGCCTCCGTGGGACATGGAGTATTCCTCCCTCTGGTGATTCTTAGCACTCTCCTTGGAGACGGACTTGCCTCAGGTACGCCCCTGCCTGCTGCCTGAGTGTGCGAAGGAAAAGACTCAGTACCATTGTTTTCCCAAAGGCTGGGAGAGGGGATTCTCCACTTGTGGAGCAGTTAATGGGAGAGCAGAGGGTGGTGGTTTTGGTGCTGCTGCTGATACAGCCGGGAGCCAGTCCTGGGGGGCAGGGGGGCTCCAAGGGACCTAGGGAGCCAGCCGGAAGTGGGGGGTATAGGAGCCTGCCAGGGGTGACTTGACCACCCCCCTCCCCTAGCTGTAGTCATGTGTGGGACCGAGGTGTAGGATTCAGAGTGCGATGTGCAGGTAAGGATGTCCGCTTTGGCATCCTCTGCCTGTGTTCAGGGCCCATTCCTGCTCTCGTTAGTTCTGTGACCCAGAGCAAGTCTCTGCTTCTGTAAGCCTCAGGTCCCTCACCTGTGCTGTAATGACAGAGTTGGGTAATAGTGACGTAGACCAGGTAGTCCCCAAAGCCTAAAATATTTACACTTTAAGATATTTGGCCCTTTATGGAGGAGGTTTGCCACCTTACCCCAGCCCAGAACAAGTGATGCTCACTAAGAATGTGTATGAATGGAGTGGCTGTCAGAGTAAGAAGAAAGAGGGACTGGGCAGAGCTGGGACAGACCTCAGAGGCTGGGCACTGGCCCAGGGTCGGGCTCATGGCAGCCCTGGGGCCAGAGCCCCGCCCAGTGCCTGGCGCACCGGCACACGCGCTCTTGCCGGCTCTGCTGGGGAGGCATCCCGGTGTTCCATGGCCGTGTGAGCGCAGAGCTTCTGCTTTCGGCCTCTTTAGCTTCATCGGGCCATCCCTTGTACCCCCCACTTTCTCCTATGGGCTTCCCCCCACCCTCCCATTCCCCACCCCATTTTCCAGCTACTCACACCTTCCTAGCTTTCCATTCATGGTCTGAAATCAATTATCAGAGACTGATGGGCCCAGACTGGCTGGATAAAGGGATTATTATTCTCCAGTATGGAAAAATATAAGTCTGTAGTGTGGGCTTAGACCGGGATGGGAAAATTGGCTCTGTTGTTTTCTTTCCCTCCCTCGTCTACAAAGAATCCTTCCTCTCCTGCCATCCCACCACCTCCGCCCAGTCTTTTTATTCCCCATAAAACCTATGTACTGGCACTGAGCAGGGTGTGGACAGGGGAAGGGGTTTCAGCATTGCTTCGTCCGAGTGCACGAAGTTGTGATATTTTTTCCTCTCTGGAGTGGTTTCTGGTGGAAGGAGGTACCCACAGCTTGACCTGAAACCCAGAGCACACCTGTATGGCCGAGCCTGCCATGAGCGGTGTGTTGGGGAAGCTTGTAAAGAAACCAAGACTCTCAGATAATCTGAAGTTGAGGAAAGGCATTCAGGTCAGGAAAGGTCTCTTCCTGCATTTCTTACCTGTTCCTGTAGCTGCTCTTAAACACCCATTCCAGAGGCATTCTAAATGAGATGCTTGTTACCCAGAGAGCTCCAGCAGATATGTTCATGTGTCCTGGCACAAACATGACTGCAAGACTCTCACTGGACAGAGGTCGGCAGGCATCCTCTGGAGGTGTTTGTCTGCATAGTCTGTGGTTGTAAATACCACGAGAATGCCTAGTATTGGTCGTAACTGCTCAGGTTTAGAAGAAAAGCATTGTGAAGAGGCCCTTGAGAGTTCTGGGGTAAAGCTTTAGGTAAAGGGATGTATGTCATGTCCCTAGTTCAGTCTTCTGTCCTGGTTTATCTTATCTGCAGCCATCAATTTGGAGTTATAATGGAGACAGGGTTACAGAGGATTGTGTTAAGCTTGCCCCTTGGTCATATCTTTAGCAAAGATGAAGAGAGTTATTGAAAGTTCCCTTTTTCAGAGTGGCAAAAGGAAGCATGTCTTACTCTTCATACCTGGGCACAATCTGCAGGGGAAGACCAGGTCTGAAAATAAGGCCTGTGCTTGTGCTGCCCAACTTGCCTTTCTTGGGCTGGAGAGGAATTGATCCCCGCTGTGTAGCAGCCTCTGTGTAGCAGCCTCTCCCAGGTCTCTTTGCTTGTGACTTTAAGAAACTTGCTGTATGTATGACCTCAGGTAAATCACTTGACCTCTTGGTGTCACCTATAAAACAGAAATACAACACTTGAGGATGTTAGGTGGGTGTTGTATGGACTAATAAAAATGATTGGAAGGCGCTTGACATATAAAGTGCTCTGTGTAATTTTAAATAATAACAACAGCAGATTTGGTATGTGACCTCCTGTTGAGTCACTCTGGGCGGGAGACCATGTGGATGACGTCCTCTTCTGTCTTTAAAAAACAAAACTGGAGAGACTTCCTAGGTGGTCTAATGGTCATGCTCCCAATGCAGGGGGCCTGGGTTTGACCCCTGGTCAGGGAACTAGATCCTGCATGCCACAGCTAAAGATTCCTCATGCCACAACGAAGACCTGGAGCAGCCAAATAAATAAATATTTAAAAAGCAAAACAAAACTGGAGATGTAGACTCACTTCTTGGATTGAGGATAAGGGGTTGGGAGGAAGTGTCAAACCTGACCAGTTAAGGAAGGATTGATTACGTCCAGAATTCCTTTAGCCTTCCCTGTTTGCATAGTTGGATGGCCCCAAGCCAGCTGCCTTGCTGACTCATATAAAAAGCTTTTATTTCCATTCTCTCCCTGTTCTGACAATTTTATTGAAAAAAATTAGTATTTTATTTTATTTTTTTCCCCTTTAAGATGTTGCCGTGACACTTAATGGCTGTGTTCAAAATCATACAAGCACCTAAAGCAAGGAAGGCAGAGTGAGAAAGCTGGGTGCTTAGTGTTTACTGAAGTTGGAAAATGTTGAGAGCTCGGCTCTTGGGGGGATAGTGTGGCTTTGGCTCTTACATCACTCTGGCAGAGATGTTGGCAGGTGGCCCTGGCTCACCTCACCGTCTCTGAAGGGACTTGGAGTCAGAGGTAACATACACTGAGCTGGGAAGAGAGGACAGGTAGGGAAGTGATGTGTATGGAGCATTGTTTGTGTATCAGGCTCTGTATTATCACATAAAAGTTCTCAGAATGCCAGTGATCTACATGGTCCTGTAACGATTTTACAAATGAGAAGCCAAGGCCGAGGGAGTTTAGGTAACTTGCACCGAGGCAGACAGTTGTAGGTGGGGAAGCCGGCTGGGATTTGTACCCAGTCTGTCTGACTGTTGGGCTGTTGCCCAACTCTCAGTCTGTTGCTCATGCTCTTACTGAGAACCACACTACCTCTGCTGAGTGGCCGGCTTCTCTGAGACCTGTTTCTTGTACTGCTCTCTGTTGGCCCACTCAGATCAGCATCCTTCAGAGGATAACTCTGACAGAGGAAGAGACTCTGCCTGTTTTCCTTCCTGGGTGAAGGAGGCAGGAGTCGTCTCTGGGTCACCCTGTCTGCCTGTGTGGTTGTTTCTGCTCTTCTCTGCAGTGACCCTTGGTTGTTTGGGTCCCAGTTCAGGCACAGGGTTTGCCAAGGCAGTTCTATTTTTGGAAAGGAACAATAGGGACCACAGCAAATTGTTTGCTAAATGAAGTTCCCCAAACATCCGCAGAGCATCTTCCTGTCAGCTGCCAACCATGCTGAGGCCGTGATGTAATCTCTCCATGGTGTAATTACCTGTGACTATAAAAAGACTTGGGGATTGTGGTAGGAGGCTGAGTAGGTCATTATAGAGCTGGCTGAACCCTGGCGTCATGAAAAGACATTGAGAAATTGCCTCTGCGTGCTGATTGTTGTGCCATGATTAGAACACTGCCAGCGCATGGTATGAGCTTTGCACTGTAACTTTCGAACAAAACAAGCCAGAAGTCTACCAGACTGAACACCTCAGTGGCTCTTCTCTGGGTTAAAGCCTCATTAAACACAAATTCCACCTACCAAGCAAAGGTGCCCCTGGTCCTTAATTACAAGCTTACAGGTTATCCTTACTCACCTCTTTCTGTAAAAGAGGGTCACAGGTGCTAATGAAAAAAAAAAACTAGGTGAGTGCTCAGAGTCTTTAATTGTTCTAGGTAGGTTTGTAGATGAATTCTTTCACTACCTCTCACCAACTGGGAGATTCCTTTCTTCCTCGTCACCCCAGCAGCACCTACGAGGGTGTGAGCAGTCCTCCCATTCCAGGTGGCTGATACTGATGTAGCCAGCTGCCTGGACCATGACCAGATCAGGAGTGATCTTGGCTGCCTGTGTTCAGCTTTAGGGCCTAGAGGGACGGCAGTGTTTAGCGATGACTCTTCCTTGGTGCCGTGTGACTGAGACGAATGCCTACTGCTGGATCTCCCTGCCCTGGTTAGCCACCTCACCGTAAGCCAACGTACAGTTTGAACTCTCCACAGAGAGGATGAATACTGCCTCGGTGCCTCACTGCCTGTATTACTTTGGATAATCTTGCTGACCTCATTGTCGGTGTTTCGCTAGAGTAGGGAAAACGGTAGATAATCTTACTTCGTGCAGTGGTTGTGAGGATTAAAAAGATAGCACATATGAAGCACTTAAGGACACTGACTGGCGTCAGAGGAGTAATTGCCAGGTGTGAGGACCAGACTCTGTACCAGTCGATACCAGTCTATACTTTTGACACCACAGCTGGTTAGCTCCATTGGAAGGTGCTCCTTGTTTCCTCCGTGTCTCTTGGATTTTTTCAGATTCAGTTCAGTGCAGCATCCTGAGTATATTTAGACACATACAGACGAGTTCTTCCCAGTTCGCCTGCCCCTGATTCTCAAATGCCACATGTTGGCATCTCGCACAGGAAGCCAAGCAGAAGAGAGCAGCAGCGGCCCTTTGCAGTGCTGGGGCTGAGGGTCAGCTGGGCCATCTCAGCCAGTCCTTCCCTTCAGTGAGGCTGTCTTGTTGGCATCTCAGAGCTGGGGTTCCCTCAAAGCTGCTGGTTGTTAGGAATGTCCAGAGGTTTTCTGAAACCTTAATGAGAATGCCAAAGGTCTGTTCTTTTATTTTTCGGACTGTGCTGGGTCGCCGTCGTGGTGCGTGGGCTTTCTCTAGCTGTGGCCCGCCTTGTTGCTTCTCTTGTTGCAGGGCGCAGGTTCTACAGAGCGCATGCGCTCTCCAGTTGCGGCATTCAGGTTCAGCTGTGGCTCGCCACAGCATATGGGAATCTTAGTTCCCTGACCAGGGATCGAACCCATGTCCCTTGAATTGCAAGATGGAGTATCACCACTGGACCACCAGGGAAGTCCTCCAAGGGTCTGGTCTTTAAAGAGGTATTTCATCAGCACAGTGACGTGGGTGAAGGGTTACATTCTACAGAATTTGTAAACACATCTAGGAGAATACAAGATGGAATTAAAAATGAAGAACTCTCTTCTCATCTCTCTGTTTTGGTGGTGCTTTTGCCTCCTCCTCCTTTCCTTAGCTGTGTTTGACAGCATTCCTTTTTGTAAGAGCCTTTTTCCTACCCAGGTTCACTTGTTTCCCTAGAGACAAGGTTTTCCCCCTATCTTAACTGCTTTAACTTGTTAGCTTTGCCAGTAGCCAAATCTTTTAAAAGTACAACTGTTTAATCATTCAGAATTCTGGGAAGTGGTGCAGAGAAGATAAACAGATTCTCTTCAAGGTTTATTCTTTGCACAGAGTTTTTTCTTTTCAAATTCACAAGAAGTATTTTAGCTGTTTAAGCCAAGGAGGGGAAATGTGTTTCAGGAAGTTATCGCCAAGAACTCCTGTAAGATTGTAAAATAATTCTGCTCTGGCCTTTATTACTCTGAGTAGCCAGCGAGTGACACTATATAATACAAGTGTCCTGACTATCAGTTCTTCACATTCAGTAGATACAGGTCTCCCTGGGAAAAGGCGGGACCTGTGTATTTATTATCACTGGCTTGAGTTCCGACAGCCCAGCCTTGTTGACTCTGGCAGTGGGAGGCTTAAGAGAATGTCGTTGGGATTGTCATGCACCAGACAAGGACAAACGGGGCGTGAGGAGCCGCCTGTCAATATTTGCCGAGCACCTATCTCGACACTTCGAGGTGCAGGGCCAACAGGAGAGGAGCCTTGGATGTTTCTGCTTCCCAGTTGGTCTCATTACTTTGGAGGCGAGATTGCAGAGGACCCAGTGCAGCCACCCTCAGGCTCCTGATGACGATGCGTGCTTGCTCCAGATTGCTGACTAATGGCCTGTGAAGTTAGCTGGTGACACCAGTGGGTTGTGTGGCCCTCTGATTTGTCCCCGTCATGCAGTGGAACTTGACCTTAGATCATGTTCTTTCTTCTCGGCTTTATAAAAGTTTGCACATAAGCTCCTTGAAGGCAGGGACGGTGCCCTTTGTACTTTGTTATATCCAGGCCAGGGATTGTCCCAGGGNACAAGAATGACTTATTTCAGCCAGTCTGGTGCACTGCACGGGGTCCCACGTCAGGAATTCTGTGGGGAAGGTTCTTCATACTTGAGAAGGGAAGGGAGAAGAGGGGAGGAACAGCTGGCCATGGGCATGCAGGTGTATCCAGGACTGGTCAGCTGAGCTCAGGCCAGTGCCTGGAGCTGTTGGGGTGAGGACTCTCCCGTGATTTGATGTGTGCAGATACAGAGAGCCGTCGTGCCTTCTAGTAGAGATGTGTTTCCGGTTTGGCCACCCAGCATGCAGTTCCCTTGACCAGGGATCGAGCCCCTGCCGTCTGCAGTGAAGGAGCAGTCTTAACCCTTGGATCACCAGGGACGTCCCAGCGTCTCAAATTTCTTATGAGAGACCTTTAGCAGAGGAACCCGTTCTCTACACTGTTGCTCTCAGCACCTCCTTCTCAGGCACTTGAGAAGCTTTTCAGTCCCTCTTGTTCAGAAATTCTGTTACTGGTAACAGAAAGCCCTGGCCCTGCAGGAATAATTAAGATTGTGAATGATAGGACTAGGTGAGTTAGTACATGTAAAAGTTCTGGGTAAATCATAAAAGTCTATTCCAGTGGAAAGGATTATTGTAATGCTTTTTATTCCCCCCCTTTAGAGAGTATCTCTTTGAATTGCTCAAAGTGCTTGGTTAACACTAACTGGCTAATCCTTCATCCATCCCTGGGCAGAAGGCTGGCTTTTAAATAGCCCACTTTGTATAGATCAAACTAAAGTTTCCAACAGAGCCCCAAATCTTGAATCTAAAGCCCAAATCTGTGGAGTCTAAAGCTTGGATCTCCCAAGTGTGAGACTGTCTCACTCTTGGGAATAAAGAAGGTGAGAGAAGAAATGGATCCTTAAAAAAAATTTTTTTTTTAAATTTCCACTGACATGGTCATGTCAGACAAGGCGGCTGTAGTCAGGATTTTGAGAAGCCTAGAAATCTTCCTCTTTGAAAAACCCATGTTCCTCTTGGAAAGCCCCAGAGTCCTATTGGGAGTGAGGGCCTGGCGTCAGCTCTGAAAGTAGAAGGCTAACCCTGGCACAAGCTAACCCTGGACACGGAGTTCTCTTTAGGCTGTGATTGGCAGTACCTGAGGCGCCAGATTCTGCACCATAGTGCCAGCCCCTGTGGAAACCCACTTGCCACCCCGACGTGTCCCAGGATGTGTCAGGGCACACACCGTCTGTGCCTATTGCCTTTTGCAGGCCCCATGGCAAGGCCCCAGGGAGGTAGGATCAGGTACCTCCCCGAGTGTCTGGCCCAGGGCAGTTTTCATATACTGCAGCCTCCACTGTGCAGGATGGCATCTGGGCAGATCAGAGTCATGACAGCTCTCCAGTCAGGAAGAGGCCTGGGCCCTTTGACCCACTATTGTCCCTTCTGATGTCTGGTCTCAGCAACGTAGAGCTGGCGAAGGGAGGTTTTGTTTTATTCTCATTGCTAGGTAAGGACCTCCAGGACCATCCAGATGTTTCTTTCCAAGCTCTTGCTTTCCAGCCTCTGGTCACAGCTTCAATGGAAGTTTATGTACTTTCTTGTACAAGGGCTTCAGCCTAGAAATGGGGGAAGACAGGCTGAGTTGGAAAGCTCCTCCTTCCTCCAATGGCAGCTCCGTGGGCTCGTAGCTTGAAGTTCAGGTCGTTCAACTGTGCCAGCTAAGAGTCACCTGCTTGTGAGAGAAGCAGCCGGCTGACCCTTGTAGATTATATGCACCATTGAGTCTCAGATTTGAGTGTGTGTGTTCCAATCCTCTGGGGGGCCTGGATTGCTAGGCCTCACCTCCAGAGTTTCTGATTCATCAGGTCTACGGTGAGGCCTGAGAGTCTGTGTTTCTACCAAGTTCTTACGGACTGCTGCTGATGGTCTGGGACCACACTCTGAGAGCCACTGGTTTGCACTTGGGCTGAAAAAGCCCAGTTGACCTTTCCAGAGCAAATTTGATAAGATGTGAACAGAGAGTTGGAGAGGTCATGAACTGCTGGGGATAGAGGAAGGTCAGAAATAGGATACTGCAGGTGGACCAGCCTAACTTAAAACCTGAGAAGAGGTTAAATGTTTAAGGATGGTGCTGGCTGGTCTCTTTCCTTCACCAGTCCAGTTCTGGTCATTTCCAGCCATCTGACAGAGGGAGGGGCCAGGCCTGGGGAGCCCTAGTGGCATCACTTTGGGCATCTCCTCCCTCCACTTCCTGTTCTGCCCTCTTAGGCAGTGGTGAGCTCTGGAAGTTTGTGTTTTAAGTCTTTCCACAGCTTGAGGTCCCTGGTACGGAGAGCAGAGTGCTGAGCTGGGGTCCCAGGCATCAGCCTGTGCACCACGTCTCACGAGCAGTAACTGAGGGCCTCTCACTTTGCTCAGGGGCAAACGCTCTCCAGGGTCCTTTGAGCTTGGATGCCCAGCCTTCTTTTTTCTTTTCTTGGTTGCGCTGGGTCTTTGTTGCTCACGTGTGGGTTTTCTCTGTCTGCACTGAGCCGAGGCTGCTCTCTAGGTGCGGTGCGTGGGCTTCTCACTGTGGTGGCTCCAGGCGCACGGGCTTCAGTAGTTGCAGCACGTGGATTTCGTTGCTCTGCTGCATGTGGGTCTTCACGCACCAGGGAGTGAGCCTGTGTTCCCTGCTTTGGCAGACGGATTCTTACCCACTGTACCACCAGGAAATCCTACCTGGCATTCTTTAATGCCGTCTCTGATGGCTTCCTCAGCAGGGTCAGGAACTTCTATTGCTTGTTAACTTTTTTTTTTAATTCTTAATTTGTGTGAAAACTTCTGTTGATATTGAACCAGAATCCCATTGAGGGACTGACTGTCTGAAAGTGAAACCAGAGAAGTTTGGAAATTAGAGTAACTTTACTTTTTAGAGTCTCTGGCCTCTAGTTACTCTGTTTCATAAACTGTCCACAGAGGGGGGACTTCACATCATTGTCAGGTGCTGGTCCCGGGACCCCAGATCGTCACTCATTGCCAGCAGTGTTTCCTGGATGTCTGAGTTCTCATTTCTAGGTGCCTGGAGATGTCGGCCTCCCTTCCCCACTGCCCGGCACAGGGCTCATGGAGGCCTGTGGAAGTATTGGCTGGTGTGTGGAATAGAGGGATTCGTCCATGCGCCTCCCCTCCTTGGATTTCTCCCTTCTCATTTTGTGTTCATTGCCCTCCTCTGCCCTCCTCTTTCCCCTCCCTCTCTGCTCGCTTTACCCACTCTGCGTTCTGGCGCAGCTGGCTGTCAGTGTCGGTGCACCGTGCGTGGAGGGGTTGGGGTGTGCCTGGGGAGTTCCCAGGGGTCCTACCCTAGCATCTCATGAGGAGCACATCCAGGCTCCCTAGTCTTTCCCCTGTTCCCTTCTCTCTTATGCCCACTTTGGGGTAGCTGTGAGTTACAGAATGTTTTCACCATCCTAAAGGAGGTTGCCACTCTTCAGATAGAATTGGACCCTGTTTCCTGCCCTCTGTATTGGCAAGCTGAAGGACTCCTGGCCTGGAGAAAACTAGCATGTCCTGCCTCAGAACCATCATCTGGCCCGTCTCCCCAGCCTCTCTGTCTGAGTGGGCAAACCAAAGACCTCCCAGCCTGGGCTGACTGTCACTTAGCCACTCTGATCCTGCCTGGGTGGCTTTCAGTCAGCTCAAGCAGTGACTAGCCTGAGGTCTCCCTGGAAGCAGGAAGATTGAGGCTGATTTAACTCATTTTAAGTGAAATCACTAGCCTTTTGATGATTCCATTAATTTCCTCCCTTCTGAACACGCTCATGCTAGCAGTAATTGGAAATCTTGACTCTGTTTCTCATTTTCCCCCACTTCTCTGCTTTAATTTGAGGCAGCTGGATACTGCACTCTGCTTTTTCATTTACTGGAAGAGCAGTTTGAGGATGATTTTAATGACCAGCTTTGACAGTACTTCCAGAAGCCGAGACTGTTGCTGTTCTTCAGTTCACACCCGCTTGGGGACCTCGGGCTCACTCACCTTGCTCCTATAAAACTCTGCTTTGTTCTTGGCATGCAGGTGGGAAGGGGGCCCTGTGGAGAACAGTCTCTTGTCCCAGGTAGTGTGTGCAAGCTTTTCATCACTCAACATTTGCAGACCTACGAGGTGTGCCAGGCATGGTCTAGTTACTGAGCGTTTCCCTGCCTCCTCTTCCCTGCCCCGGTGGAAGCAGAGGCCTGAGCCTGTGAGGTTCCAGCAGAGCTTGTGACTAACCACAGACCTTGGGAATTGTCTCTAAGGCTTTCTCTGTGTGTTTGTATGATAAGGATCTCTATTTCAGTTTTTCCTTTCTTGGCTCTCAAGAGAAATAAATAATATGAACCAACCTCCCAAGATCAGAGAAACAATGATTGCTTGCTGCTGTTGGCAGCTGACAAAATGTAAAGTGCTTTCTTGTGTATCATGTCATTCTGGTGTCCTCGCAATGACTTATCACAGCCAGTAGAGGATAAAGCTGGTTTTGAACCCAGGTCCTCCCATTGCAAGTGAAATACTTTTTGTACTACATTGTATCTGTGTGTGTGTGTTTAACACTTGACTTTCCAATGTCATTGTCTTTAGCATATCAACCACTTGCGTGTTAAACTATTCTGTATGCCCTGGGCCTTCTGCCAGAAGCTGAAGTCCTCGCAGTCTAAGTGGGGGAAAAGATAAGATAGAATGCATCTTCATCCCCTTGAGCGGTTCGGGTACTGAGTGCTATTAGAAGGAAGAGAATTAAGCCTGACATCACCCAGGAAGGCTTCCGGAGAGCTGAGACTTCGCGCTGGGCCTGGTGGGAAGGCAGGTTCCAAACAAGGAGAGCTGGAAAGGGGAGTTTGGCATTTGGCCGCCAAAGATTCTGGGATGCAGAAATAGTGATGAGGTTTTAGTCCTTCATCAGACTGAGAAAACTAACATCCTCTGGGTAATGCTTCCCCAGCTTTCCTGTGCTTTTAAAATCAGGTTCACACACCCCAGCCCACAAAGAACCATTCAGTTTGTCTGGAGTGCAGCCCAGCAATCTGCATTCTTTAAAAGTTTTTTAAAAATAATATCAAACAGTCTCCCCTCCCTTCAGTTCTCTTTCCTGAACAGAAGAAAACAAGGGTGCAGGTTTCATTTGTTGCAGAGGCTGTGAGGGTGGCCGCACTTTGAGAAACACTGTACCCTAAGTAAGTGCCCTCTTTGCTGCAGGAAGTGTTAGGCGTTAAGAATCTGGGTTTTGACACCACAGAAGCCCCACTCCTGAGGACTAAGTGTTTAGGATAACTAAGGAAGAAAAGGAGGCATGGTATTAACTGATACAAGTTTAAGGTGACTCTCATAGCCACTGGGTCAGTTGGGGTGCTCTCTTGAAGGCAGGTAGGTGGTGGGGGCATTGAGGCTGAGGACTTTTAAACAGTTCATACTTGGGAGTTAACTGCCTGTGCCTCTGACTCTTAAGAAGAGCATTTTTATAGATGCTGTGTGGTAGCTTAGCTTTCAGGTGGATGTTAGGGGTAGAAGCAGTAAGGGATCAGTCAGTGGGTGGGTGGAAGCTGGTCTGGGATTCAGGGTCATTTACATTGAGAGCCCTGGAAAAGGTAATGCTGTGTCTTCCATAGGAGTTGGCAGTCTTGGTGAATCTTATGATTTTTCTGTCAGTATTTTGGCAACAAATGGGACCTAGGGTGGCTGTGAAGATTAGAAAACTTACCAAGTTACTAAACACCCTGTTAGGAATAAACATGTCTTGGGATTTCCTTGATGGTCCAGTGGTTAAGACTCTGCGCTTCCATTGCAGGGGGCCTGGGTTCCATCTTTGGTTGGGGAGCTAAGATCTCACCTGCCTAGGGGTATGGCCCAAAAGAAGGATACGTCTTAGTTTGGGGGTGTTGTAAAATGCCTATAGTAAATGTGTGATATTTCAACTAATAGCCACTTTAAATCTGTTATCCCACTCTTAGTCAATGAAAAATTTCAAATACTAAAAAAAATACAGAGACTAATATCCCTGGATACTTGCCCCCCAGGTTTCATATTTTGCCTCATTTGCTCCCCATGTTCTTCTGCAGAGATGTAGCCAGTGTCCTGAATCAGCATGTACCCATCTAACCAGCCTCTCGTATTTCTACAGACTTACGTGTGCATTGACATCTAGTTTTTTAAAGGGCCCTCAATCTTTGGAAGTCGGATTTCATTTATTTATTTTTTTGCACTTTGTATATTACAAGTTTTACGTACTTATGCATTCTTAAGTGATACAGAATATTGTTTTGTGTTTTAAAGTGTGTGTAATCTTCTGTAGCTTTTTTTTTTCACTCAACATTGTTTTTGAGGTTTAGCCATGTTGATAAATTTGTTTTACCTACGGTATAGCATTCCATTTTTAGTTGGAATTCTGGTATACTGTTAATATACCAGAATATTTGTAACCATTCTATCATTAATGGACATAGAGGTGACAAGTTTTTCATTGTTAAAAACAATACTACAAGGAACACCCTTGTATATGTGTCCTAGACATGTATATAAGGTTTCTCTGACATACACACCTAGCGATAGAGTTGCTGGATTGTTAGAAGTGTTCAACTTTCTGTGTATTACCAAGCAGCTTTCCAAAGTAGTTGTTTGAGTTTTTACCACTAGTAATACATATGAAAATTCATAGTTCTGCCCTGGTGGCTCAGATGATAAAGAATCTGCCTGCAATGCAGGAGACCTGGGTTCAGTCCCTGGGTTGGCAAGAGCCCCTGGAGGAGGGCATGGCAACCCACTTCAGCATTCTTGTCTGGAGAATCCCATGGACAGAAAAGAGCCTGGCAGGTTGCAAAGAGTCAGACACAACTGAGTGACTAAGCAGAGCACCATATGTTTTGCAACAGCTAGTATTGTTAGATATTAATTTTTGCCAACCTGATGGACATAAAATGGAATCTCTTGAGTTTTGTATTTCTTTGACTATCTTCTAGTTCGCAGATTATTTTAACTTTTGTCTATGGCAGTGGTTCTGAGGGGTCATTGGGGTCTTTTCAGGAGATTGACAAGGTTGAAAGTTTTCTTATCACTACTAAGATACTGCTTGCCTTTTTTGCACCCATTCTTTCACAGATGTGTAGTGGAGTTTCAGAGACTACATTATATGTGTTGACACAATCACTGTGATTTTATTATTTTTAAATGAATTTATAAATTAGTAATAAAAATTGCTTTTATTTTCAACAATAGTGTGTGTTGATAGATGTAACACAGGGACAACTTTGAAGATTCTCAGTCATTTTAGATATTGTAAGGGGGACTTGAGAACAAAGAGCTGAGAACCATTGCTCCTTTACTCATACTTTTTTTCTTTCTGAAATGTGTTTTCTTTGACTTTCTTAAGAAACCCTCTTCAAATTTCATAAAAGATGGGCTCATATTTCCTTCTAGAATTTTTTTTTTTCTTTCTTTACTGCTGCTCTCGGTCTTCTTGCTGAGCGCAGGACTTCTCTAGTTGGCGGTGCATGGCTTCTCTTGCTGTGGAGCAGGGGCTCTAGGGTGGGGCCTCGGTAGTTGTGGTGCACGACCTTAGTTGCCCCGCAGCATGTGAACTCTTCCGGAACCCCAGGGATTAAGTTGGCGTCTGCTTCTTTGGCAGGTGGACTCGCCACTGGACCACCACAGAAGTCTTTCTTCCAGAAGTTGACTAGTGTACTTTTGTGGATGCTGTCTGCCGTTTCCCAGGCCCTTCAGCCACCTAAGTTTATACCTTCTCAGAACATTTGTAGAGCCTTAGTAGAACATTTTCCATGACTTTTTTTATAGCAGAATTTTTTTGGAGCTTTTTGGGGTGAGGGGAGCAATGTGGATGGAAGGATAGGCAGGGATTTAGTCACCTTTTCCAGATCCCTTTGTTTAAGAGAGGGTCCTAGCATTCTGCTGGTTATTGCTATGTCTCCTTGAGATGGTGGTGCACTCTGATTTTGGATCCTTGTTTTCATTAGTTCATGACAACTTGCTGTCCAAGGACCAGAACTCACCAGTGACAGGGATTCTGGAAGCTCCTCCCCTCTCTAAAGCCCCCATTTTCCACTGGACGTTTGAGTTCCTTTTAGAGAAGGAACCAGGAAGATCTCTTCTTCCTGGTTGTGTCCGGGCGGGCTGGCTGGGCAGGGGTGTGGGGTCAGTGTGCAGGCAGGCAGCTGCCAGGTTAACTACAGCTGGGGCATAAATAGTAGCCCCTTTAAGGGGAAAAAAAAAAAAAGTACTGCTAACATCCAAGGCCTCACCTTTCACTAGACTCTTAACTGGTTTCTCTGTTTCCAGTATATTCCTTACCTTCCTCCCCTCAAATCTGTCTTCTACCCTGCAGGCAGCATAACTCAAAATCTCGGACTTAGCATGATTCTTCTCCTCTTAAAACAAAAACAAAGCTTGCTGTGAGGCTGATATTAAGGTCTGTACCCTCACCTGTGCAGTCTCTCCTGCCACTTCCCTAGCCTGTGCTCCGTCCGGGAAACGCCACTGGGAGTGTATTCCCATGGCACATCATCAGATGTGCCCCCAGTGCCTTGCAGATACTGTTCCCTCCACCTCAGATGCTGCTTTTGACTGCCGACCTTTTCAGTAAAGCAACACCATAAATTATATTATTTACCCCTTAGTTATGTTCTAGAAGTGTTTGTATGCTCTCCATGTGTCAGGGGAGAGCTTGTTTGACTCTCAGGCAGGCTCCACAAAACTCAAATACGAATTCTAAGAAGATGATCCCTTTCATCTTTCATCCCCACTAACTCAGCCTTTCCAATTAAAATGAAGACTTAGAGTTGACCTCTTCTTAGTCTTTGTTTCACTTGTGGCTTTTCTGGGGAACAGCTGCTCCATCTCCTTCCCTTCCCGCAAGTTCCTTCCCCATAAATTGTTTACTGCATTGAGTCCTGTCACTTTGCACCCCGGTTCTTTAGTAACCGCAAGTGAAGGGGATTTCTTTTTTGTGGTTAAGGAGCTGATGTAGACATCCTAATAAATTGTCTTCCAGTATGTCTTACTTGTAAGGGCGGGAATGTGCTGAACAGACAAACGAAAGCACCTAGACCCCACAGTTATTGCTGGTTTTGAAAAAAAAATAATAAACTGACATTTATTTCAAATTGACTAGCCTATTTTGAAAGTGCTGCGTGAGTTGTATGTATGCGATAACGCTGCCATTGGAAAGGCGCTGCGCAGGGAAGGGATTCTGGATGGCGTCGTGTTTCCGATTTAGCCACACTCAGACTCCTGCTTCCCCTTCAGCAGCTGAAGAAAAGAAAATTTCACGAAATCTGGAAATCTGTTAGCGATACAGATTAGGTAGATTAACTTCTTTTCTGAAAGAGCTTTGTAGCAGGAATCCACATGGTTCTGGAGAAAGGGGGCTTCCGCACGAACGCCTGCAGGCCTGTGTGCTTGCTGTAGGAGGTTGGGGTGGGGGACCTAAGAAAGGGTTGCAAGTCAGAGACTCAGCTTGCAGGAGCCTTCTTCACATCATCATTGTGTCTGAAAGACTTGACTTTCTTTGATAGCTTGTTTATGGCCCTTTCATTGGTTCTTGAGGATGGCCACTACTAGGTAGATTGGGAAAGTAAGAAGCAGAAGGAGACAAGTTATTCTTTGCTCTGTTGCTGATGAGGGCAAAGCTAGGATTGATCTGTTGCACGCTGCCTCCTAGTTCATGCAAACAAGCCATATGGGCATGAATTCTCAAGTTCAGGGAGAAGGGGCTTATCCCAAAGTGAGGTCTGAACACACAGATGCTGGTTGCTGGGTATGAAAACATTAGGCCTTTATATGGACATGGACCTGAGTGGTTTCCTTTGCGGGGTGATGCTTTTCTTCTTATTTGAAGAGTACTGCTAATATTGCTGTACTGTTTGATTAGCGCTAGTTATAAAGATGGAAGGTGAGGAGTAGTTAGGTAAGTCTTGCAGATCAAGCAAAATGAATTTTCTCCTCCTGACCCAGTTTGCTCATGCGCCCTCTCCTGAAATGCAGACACTCTGGAATATGTGAGAAAATAATCCTTGCGATCAATGTATAAAATACAAAACATACCGACCGTCCCATTAAAAAAAAAAGAAGACAGATCCAATTATTGCAAAAGGATTTTACCATTCTCCAAAGGAAATGGCAATCTATTCCAGTATTCTTGCTGGGAAAATTCCATGGACAGATGAGCCCAGCAGGCTGTAGTCCATGGGGTTGCAAGGAGTCAGACATGACTTAGTGACTAAGCAACTCCTCCAGAGGAGTTACCATAGTTATTTTGCGTGATGCAGCTTGTGGGATCTCAGTTCCCTGACTGGGAATCAAACCTGAGCCCTGTCAGTGAAAGCACCCAGTCCTAACCACTGGACCGCCAGAGAATTCCCTGTGCAGTTGCTTTAAGTGGAAGTATCTCTGGTGGGTGTGAAATACTGCATGAGCACCCAGCTTGACGGGGTCACATCTACTCTTGAAAGAGTCCAGGAAGAGAAGGAGGAGATGGGAGCTTCCATGGCACCTTGGCAGAATGAAATGAGGCATTAGGTAGGGCCACCAACTCTGAAAACTGCTGCGCTCACTGCTGGCCATGAGGATTTGCCTCCTTCCTCCTCCCACCCCCCACCCCCTGTGGCTTGTCTCTCCTGCTCCTGCACAGCAGGCTTCTTTGCCAAGGATGAAGAGCTTGGACGTCAAATTCTTTCTCTCTGCCCTTGGCAAGGCAGGCTGTTACATTTGTTTTTTAAAGAAGCCTTTTTGCACTTGGGGAATTTTTTTCTTTTCTCTTATGGGAAGTTGCTTCATCATTTCCCAAAAATATACCGCACCTCTTGTTTAAACAGGGTGCCCTTGAAGAGCTTTGGAGCCTGAAGCGGGATGGGGGTGTTGTGAAATCTTTTGTTTGACGCTTTGATGAGAGCTGGAATGCTGGCTGTCTACAGGCAGAAGTGTCAGGATTTGCCAGGACTGGGTCCAGGAGTGGGGTGTTGAGGGGGAGAGACTCCCTGAGATGGGAGTCTCCCTGAGATGGGAGTCTCCCTAGGGTCTTTTAAGCATTTAAACAGTCCATGTTGTAAGCGGTATCAGCCCTTCTGGGCACAGACTCTTATCACATTTTTGTCCAGTGTCTTCAGTGTGCCCAGGCTGGTGAACATGGATTCGCTGTTCTTTTGATATGCTCATGGTACCCTGGAGAGGCAAGAGCAACTCATGCATAGCAACGGTGAACAAAACGGTAGTAACTGTGGGCTAAATTGTGAAGTCGTGGGCACTTCATTTCAGAGAAAGGGAATTCCTACAGAGGAGAGCACGAGAGAGCATTCCTAAAGGCCTTGCACTGTGTGGGGTGTTGAGCTGACGGCAGGTTAGAAAGGACATGAGAGGGGAAGGAAAGCGAGCAGGCTGACCTGAGGCCATGAACGTGGGTGAGTAAACCCAATGGTGGGGGCAGCCTAGCAGGACTTGACATCGGAGAAACGGGACAGACCAAACTGTGGAGAGCCTGGCACATCCAGGAGAAACATGTAGACTACAGAAAGAAATGGGCAGCCTTTCTAGATTCTGAGAAGAGAGCAGCAGCATTAGGAAGAATGTGGCTTTGGGGGCTATTAGCTGACCAGAGTAGGCTAGAATATGCCTTTAGGTGGGCAGGAGGAGAACCTCAGCTCCGTCCACAGCCCTTGGGAGGAAGTCGTACTTGGGTCCTTGGAGAGAGGGATGGCCTGGTACACGGCTTCTGTCTTGGGTGAAAATGGTTGCGCAGTGCCCGTGGCCNTCCATGAACACGGTGTATCTCTCCATCTATTAGTGTCCTCTTTGATTTCTTTCACCAGTGTTTTATAGTTTTCTATATATAGGTCTTTTGTTTCTTCAGGTAGATATATTCCTAAGTATTTTATTCTTTTCATTGCAATGGTGAATGGAATTGTTTCCTTAATCTCTTTCTGTTTTCTCATTGTTAGTGTATTGGAATGCAAGGGATTTCTGTGACACACAGAGCTCTCTTTGCTCTTTATTATCTCTCTCCTTCAGAGAGGTGAGGCTGGCTGGGAAAATTGAGAGGATTGTGTGAGAGAAAGCAGCAAGCCCACAGTTCAGAATCGGTTGCTCTGCAACTTCTCTGCCATCTTGGAGTGTATGGTTTTATTTGGTTTTGCACATGGGCTGCAAATACAAATAGACTAGCCCAGAGGATTGCCCACCTACTCCTGTGGAGTCTATGAAGCACATGGATTCTCTTTCCTGTAGGCCTAGTTACTCCCAGCAGCTGGGGGTGGGGTGGGGAGGGAGAGACTATTGTTCTGCTCACATTATTCCGAGAAGTACCTACAAAGACTCAGGATTGCCACTTGCACATGTAGCAAGCCTTTTCCATCAACAAGGCAGAGAGACTCGGAAACCCAGGATGAGTAACAGGCCTGTGGCGTGTGCTGACAAGCTTGGCTTCCCTTGGTGCCGTGCAAACCTCTGCACCCTGGCTGCAGTCCTGGCTTCTTTGTGAAGTGCAGGTGTGTGTGTTGCTCAGTGCCAGTGATCCCTAGACACATTCCTCATTCGTATTTGGGCCTTTGGGGCTGGGGTGTGAGGGGCAAAGGAGTGCAAATCGGATACCTCTTGAGGTGGTTCTGAAGCAGTGCTGAGCAGTCAGCTTTTAAAAGTTTGTCTTAGAAACAACCTGTACTTTGGTACATTGTAAATTGACACCCCGGTTGCCTTTTGGGTAATGAGTTTGGACTTCGGTGCAGCAGCTGAGAAGGAAACCTCATGGGCAGTGGGTCTGGGGTGTGGCTGCCTGCCAGCCTGCAGCACTCTCTGAGCAGCCTCTCGGACTCCATCTGTGCAGCCGTGTATGTAGCAGCAGTAACTTGGATCTGGGACCCTTTATTCTCTACGGATGAGTTGAAAATGGGAAAATGACATTGCTGATGGTAGTTAGAAGAAGGGCAGGTCTTCTAAAGCTGATAATAATTGAGAAGATTTTGAAACTCAGCATGCCAAGAGCCAGAAATCATTAGTATCAGTTGAACATTTGCTGACTCTTAAGTCAGTGGCCCTCCTCAGTGATGGAGAGGAAGAACATAGTTAAAGAATAGTGTAAAAAAAAAAAAAAAATTCCTGAGTTATGCTGTCCAGGAGTATAAAAACCAAAGCATAATTAGGCATTTTACCATCTTGTTTGGCTTCCTGAGAGCCCATCTTCCTTATAATATATAAACCTATCATTTGACTTCAGGGGGGCTCTCTCTGGAGAAATGGAAAGACTATAACCAGGTTCCCCTGTGATCAAGAATTGTGCAAAAACAAAACCCTGTTTGTAAGGGTGCAAGGCCCTTCTGGGGCTGAATCTGTCCCTTGGAACGCAGTCCATATTGACCTACTCTCAAGGCCTTTCCTCTGGCAATGTACTCATTTATATGCTGATTTCTGTCATCTTTTTTCTATTTAGATATTTTTAACCTATGATTTTAAGCTGTCAGGTGGGTTGCATTTATTTAAAAGGCTAGGCTGCTCAAACACTGCTGGCTTTCTCTAACTGGAAAAGTCCCAGGTTTGTGGAGGTAAGAGAAAATCAAGCACCAAAAATAAACTAGAAACTCGTGCCTGGACTGTGAACTCTTTTATATACTCCAGTCTCAGTCCTTGACTTTGTGAGTATAGAGTTTTATTATATGTGTGCTTTAAACAACTAAGTTTTTAAGCAAAAACCACTGACATCCCACACCAGGGTACCATTATAATGGAAAGAGAAAAATCTCTTTAATTATAGCAGTGTTGCGGCCTTCTCCCATGCCTGGCTAGCCAAGGCATGGAGTTGATAAGCAATACAGTGTCTTTCATACTTGCCATTACAACATGTTAATTAAGAGAATTCAGCTGTGGCACCAGCTGGGGATGTCTGGCTTTGTGGAAGATTGCAATTAGATGCTTTATTTTCTATTTTCTTTTTCCCCTTTCAACTTTGGTGGAATGCCTTTGAGTGGGGGCTTTTAGTCTCAGCAGTATAAATACTTTAATATGCCTAATTATGTAATCATACACTTACACTCCTCTGTGTACACACACATCGTTTTATGGATTTTTATCCCCTTTTCCAGTACATGGGGCAACTTGCCTGCTTTTTGATTTGGTTGGTATTCTGTGCTGTGGGCAGAAAGATGAGGAGGGCCAGAGACAGCTTGGGGTTTTCCTCTGGTTATGATCTGTCCCTCTGCTCCCTGTCCGCCCCCCCTCCCCCGCCGCCCGCTCTCCTTTATCTCAAATAATTAGCATCTCAATAGTTTCCTAGCAAAGTCAAGGTAATTTAAATGAAATTGGACTTTATAATACTATATCTTTCCATGAATTTGCAAGTGCAATCTTTCAAAGTGTATAGTTTTATTTTTCTCAGTCCTTAATTTCAGGCAGGCCTAGGGCATGAGCCTGGACATGAGAGCTCAGGCACAATGGAACCCATTGATTTCTGGCATTCAGCTTGCGCGGAGAGGTCCTGTGACCCCAGCTGTTAGACCGGGATCTGGGAGCAGCTGTTTTCCGAGACTCAGTCCTCCAGGGATGGGCCATCTGCTGCCGTGTGAGAGAGCCCTGGGAACGAAACCGACCGCAGGATCTCTCTACTGCTTTCCTCTGCTCTGGTCCCTGCAGTTCTCCCGGTCCTCCTCAGCTCGGCACACTTGACATAGGACGCTTCTGCGCCGGGGAATTCGCAGGGTTTCCTTTCGGTTCTTCAGCTGCCCTGGCTCCACCACACTTGCACCCCCAGCTCCACTGAAAACTAGTTGCCAGAGTTGGCAGGGAGATTCAGATGGCTTCTTCAGCTGGATTAGAAACGTAGAGCAGGCTTTTCATTTTATTAGTAGTAACATGACTTTGCATTTTAGGAACTGGAATGATCCTGAAAATCTCGTTATAGGGAAGAACCCAAGAGTTTTTCATTATTCAGATTTATATTTGGGGCCCTCCCTGATTTTCTGAATTTCCAGCTATCTCCTGCTACACACACACCCTCTTCTTGCTCCTCTGTTTATGCCCTTGTCTCCCCCTTGCATGTTCTTCCCCCTCCTTTATGCAAGTCACAGTCCCCTAGTCACAGTCTTCCATCCCATGCCACAGTCCTGTTTACCTCTAGATTTGGAGTTCTGGTATCATTTCTTTCTTCCTTCTGATCTCTTCCCCCATTGAATGAACCCTTCTTCAGAAACTCCTAGTGTAGCCCAGATTGATTTCTAACATGTGTCTCCTGTGGTTATTTATTAGACCGTAAGCTCCCAGAAGGTAGGATCTGTATCTTTGCTGCCTTCCCAACCCTCCTTCCCCATTGCCTGCCGCAGTGCTGTAGTGCTTAGTAAAAGCCTGTTGAAAGAAGGGATGGATACATGCAATCCTTAGGTGAACTCTGGGAGATAAACAGAGTAGATGTTACTATTATTATAACCTACTTGGGGCACCTCATCTGTACCCCCAAAAAGTGTGAAGCTTCCTCAGGGACAGTGAAAGTCGCTCAGTTGTGTCTGCCTCTTTGTGACCCCGTGGACTGTAGCCTGCCAGGCTCCTCTGTCCATGAAATTCTCCAGGCCAGAATACTGGAGTGCGCAGCCATTCCCTTCTCCAGGGGATCTTCCCAACCCAGGGGTTGAACCAGGTCTCCCACATTGCAGGTGGACTCTTTACCGTCCGAGTCACCAGGGATGTATTATTTACTCTCAAAGTTCTATCACCAACCTGGTACATTGGTCAGGGTTCATAGATATGAATTTGTTATATTGAGAAAGCATTCCTATTAGAGTGAAATCCGGAGGGAATAAGAATCAAGGTTTGCAAGTGTTTTTTAACTCTCTTCTGGGTGAAAGTCATTAAACCGTTCTTTGGAAGACAAAAGATTAAAGGATATTTTCTGTTCACCTGTGTGACGTTTGGACACAGGTATCTACTGACGCACAAATGATTGAGGCTGCAACAGGCAGTGTCTTCTGACCAGGAATCTTGACTGATCAGTCACAGGTGGCTTACCAGGCGCAGAGGTCCAAAGACCTAAGAGAAGCGGGGAGACAACAGGAAGGTGGGCCTCAGATGGACAAATAAAAAGCACGGTTGAGACTCTGTCCCTGAAGCTCACTAATCTGCTTTGTGTTTGCTTTGTTTAATGATCAAGGGATCTTGACAGTCTGTCACAGCCAGGCTAATAAATACTCAGGCTAAAATCAAAGGGGAAGCAGGTCCCAGACATGTGAGAAAGCGCTTGAGGGCAGGGGCCCCGCCATGGACCTCACAGCGGGTCTGATGTGAGTGAATTCACAGGAGGTGAGAGAGACTCTGGCTTTCCCTTCTGCCTGGGAGGAGGAAAGGGATCTGGCAGGAGTGCTCTGACTCCGTCTGGCCCAGAACTTTAGAAAGACCCACAAGCTGAAAGTTCAGTTCATTTCAGTTGCTCAGTCATGTCTGACTCTGCGACTCCATGGACTGCAGCACCCCAGCTTCCCTGTCCATCACCAACTCCCCGGGCTTGCTCAAACTCATGTCAGTTGAGTCAGTGATGCCATCCAACCATCTTATCCTCTGTTGTCCTCTTCTCTTCCTGCCTTCAATCTTTCTCAGCATCAGGGTCTTTTCCAATGAGTCAGTTCTTTGCATCAGGNGTCCATCACCAACTCCCCGGGCTTGCTCAAACTCATGTCAGTTGAGTCAGTGATGCCATCCAACCATCTTATCCTCTGTTGTCCTCTTCTCTTCCTGCCTTCAATCTTTCTCAGCATCAGGGTCTTTTCCAATGAGTCAGTTCTTTGCATCAGGTGACCAAAGTGTTGAAGTTTCAGCTTCAACACCCATCAGTCCTTCCAGTGAATATTCAAGACTGATTGCCTTTAGGACTGAGTAGTAGAGAAGAATAAAACTCCTCTGGGGGAGACTTCTCACCACCCTTAATCAGCTGATGATAGCAGACGGTGGGCAGTTCCCCTTCTAGGAAGTGCAGAGGAAACCAAGAAGGCCAGACAAGCTCCTTTTCCTGTGGTGCCTGTATGAACAGTGTGGTTAAGCTGATGAGGCGTTTATAGAAGAGACTCTCCTTCCTTACGAGATGGAGGAAGACTCTCCAGATGAGTGGATTTTGTAACTTTTGACTCCATCTTCCCATGGCCCATCGGTCACAGTGTTCCTCATACTTGTTGGCTCAGAGGTGATTAAGGCACTGACCCTTGGCCCTTGCTGCTTCATTCCCCATGCCACGTACCCCACCCTCCAAAGAACCGAAAGAACCTTGTCTTTTCCCTTTCATATCTCCTAGTCTCGTGGTAGGGTCAGGCCTGACACAAGCCCTGGCATGTGCAGGCCTCACTTTATGGCCGGCCTTTGACCTGTAGTCTCTTATTTGCACCTTGTCTGTCACAGCAAGATCCAGTCACATCTCTTTCTTCAGAAAAGATTATTCAGACCTTTACCCTTCAATTACTGGGTGAGTGTTTTTCCAAGAAGTGTGGCGCTTGCCAGTTCTAGGAGACCCCTATCGCTGACTTCTGCCGCCCTCTGTAGCTAGAGTTGACCAGTTCCTCCCCTTCATTCTCTTCAGGTGTGTGGGCCTGGGTGCGCAGCAGTGGCTAGTTGAGCACCCGGCATAAGCAAGGCGCTGCCTGACTCCCTGTTTGGAGGCACGCGGCAGAGGCTGTTTATTCTGGGCCTTGGCGATCCTCTGTATCCTAGGCGGCAGCCCTCTATCTAAATGTAGCTCACACCCCCGTTCTGCTCTTAGTGGCGGGCTTCCTGTCATGTATCCGTCTTGGAAGGTGGGTGTTCCCAAGCTGAAAATCCCCCATGCCCTCTCCCACTTGCAGCTTTGGGATCCGTGCTCCTTAAATAGCTCCATTGTTTGTAATGCTCAGAGATTACTAAAGGAAACTGTCTTGCCTTTTCCCCCCAACCTCTCTGGAAAAATGTGGCCCCACTTGAGAGATGAGCTGAGTTCTCTGGGCACAAGTAAACTCACCAGTCCACATTCTTCTCCAAACAGGAATTACTGCAACTTTTCATCAGATGGACCCCACCCCCATGCTACACTTTTGTAGGTCTTGGGGTAACTTTTTTGGTGGCATCTGTAGTCAAGGAGCTGGAGAAAGGCATGCCAGAGTTTGAATCCAGACTCTACTACCAGGTAGATTTGTAACCTCAGGCCACTACTAAATTGTTCAAAGCATCACTTTTTTCATCTGAACAAATTGAGTATGACACCACTTTCCTCATAGGATGGAAGAGTTAAAAATAGGATGGTAACTTTAAAGTGCCTCTCATAGCACCTGGTGATAAATGTTAATTCTCTTCATCACTTCTACCCTGTTGGACAGCAGAGATCTTTACATTTGTTTTAAATTTAAATTTGTGTTTCTCAAAGGCCTACTGTGTGTGCGTGACACCAGACTTGGCATAAGGTATTCCATCAGATGGTAGACGGGGAATAAAACCGCAGCTCTGAGCCCAGCCCTGTCATAAGCTCCTGGCCAGACTCTGAAGTCAGTTATCACTTGCTCATCAGTTCTCCTTCTGAGGCTGGTCAGCCTTAAGCAGCTGACTGGGGCCTTCCTGCAGAGGGCCAGCCTGCATCCTCCTAGAGGTGGGGAGTTCTGAGGGCGAGAGCAGACACGTGGGCAGCTTTTTCGATTATAGGATAAAGGAGATGAGACCAGGAGGTAGCAATCGCTGATGAGAAAAAATAAACATCTGCTTTCTCTTAACCCTTTACTGCTCTCAGGGGAACGTAGTATCATTTGTTAATGCACATGGAATGGCCTGTCTCCTTAGCCCTGCTGGCTCCCACCATCCTGGGGTGGACGCGGTGGGAAATTCTGGGTGCTGCTCTCTTAAGTCACTGCAGTGGGTGGGAGGGCCTTGATACTGTGAGGCCCAGGCCTGCAGCAGCAGCAGGAGAAGGGTCTTCCTGCCTGCTCGTCTTCTCAGTCGTAAGTGTAGGGGTGGGGTGAGGATGTAGCCCCAGGTGGCTGCATGTCTCTCAAGTCCCTGAGCTGTGAAAACAGGAGTGAAAGGGTAACAGGTCATATGGAGGCCATTAATCTTCCCTGGTGGCTCAGAGGGTAAAGTGTCTGCCTGCATGCTGGAGACCTGGGTTCGATTCCGGGGCGGGAAGATGCCCCGGAGAAGGAAATGGCAACCCACTCCAGTACTCTTGCCTGGAAAATTCCACAGATGGAGGAGCATGGCAGGCTACAGTCCATGGGATCACAGAGTCGCACATGACTGAGCCTCTTCACTTCTCTGTCAGCCAAGAACAGCTCAGGCTCTGCTGAGAACATAGTGGGGCAGGGGGCTGGCATATTACTGAGCTGGAGGAGGGGAGAGCGGGCAAGCCAGGGTGCTCGTCCTGCTCCTCTCACTGCCTGTCCCTCTCCAGACATCTAGAAATTTCTGAAGCAATCCTTTCTCTTTGCTGGAGTCTTTGTCCTACCCTATTCCGAAAACTAGAGGTAAGAAATTAGTTTACATTTATACAAATCAGTTTACATTTACAAATCACATTTATAATGTGATTAATAAATGTAAAGAATTTAAAGAAAGTGCCTACTATGTGCCAGGCATGATGCAAGACACTTTCAGGTACACAGTTTCATCCATCCCCTTAAGCACTTCACGAAGGTGAGTATTGGCTGTTAGGGAGTAAGGCTCAGGAGAGGGCAGGCTCTCAGGTCAAACCCTGACTCACCATCAGACCACGCTGTGACCCTGCATGGCACTGATTCTGGTGGCTGGGAGTGTATTTTCACAAGAAGAGGGCAGTTTAGAGAACATGAGATGTACCATGCCGAGGGAGTCTCTCTGCTAGAAACCATGCAGCTCAGATTAGGATGGAGCCCACGGTCTTTTAACTGAAGTCACACACCTGGTCTCAGGGCTTAATGAAGCACAGGTTCTTGGCGTCTGGTTGCAGAAAGAATTCAGTGAGAGACAGAGTGATAGGTAAGAAGTAGACTTATTTACAGAGAAACACAGTCCACAGACAAGAAGAGTGTGGGCCATCTCCGAAATGTAGTGTGGTTATACTTTATATGGATTGGGTAGTTTCATAGGCTAATGAGTGGGAGGGTTACTCCAACTGTTTTGGGGAAGAGGGCGGGGATTTCCAGGAACTGGGCCACCACCCACTTTTCAACTTTTTATGGTTGGCCTCAGAACTGTCCTGGCCCTGGTAGGTGTGTCATTTAGCTAACGCATTACAGTGAGTGTATAAAGAGGCTCAAAGTCTCCTGGAAGTTTCATCTTCCACCATCTTGGGCCTTGTTAGTTCTAACCAGTTTTTTGTTGTCCTGTGACTGCTGCTGCTACTGCTAAGTCGCTTCAGTCGTGTCCAACTCTGTGCGACCCCATAGACAGCAGCCCACCAGGCTCCCCTGTCCCTGTGATTCTCCAGGCAAGAACACTGGAGTGGGTTGCCGTTTCCTTCTCCATAGTCCTATGACTATGTCATTCTAAAAATTGTGCCCTGCCTGACCACTTCCCTCCTGTTTCAGCTGTTATCCGCTCCTGATTCATCTCAAATCAGAAACCATGTGACCCTTTGCATTTAAAAAAAGACAGTGCCTTGAAATGGGGGCAAAATTTTGTGGTGAAGTCAGTTTCTGCGTTTCTGTACCGAGATCTGGGAATACAGGAAGCAGAACAAATGCTTGCCCTACAGCCTGGGTATGTGGGTGGGCTAGTGGAGAGGTGGGGATGGACCGACCTGTGAGAAAATAATTGCAGAGACAACAGTACAGCCAGTGCTTTATGGGGAGGCAGGAAGGTGTTTGCAGAAAAGAAGGGTAATAGAGCTGCTGTTTATTGACTGCTCGGTGTGTGAGAGGCATGATTGTGATGGATCTGCACAGCACCCATGAGGTATACACCTTTACTGTCCCCCTCTTACAGCTGAGGGAGCTGGGGATTAGGAAGACCTGCCCAGGCCCACGCAGTGGGGAACTGTCCTAACTCACCCAGCTGCTCTCACTGTAGGCCCGGGGGTAGGCTCTGCCCCGTGCCGCTTAGTTCTCTTTGGGTCTGTGTCCTGGGGCAGGCGACCTGGGAACTGAGTCTTAAAAGCTGGGTGGGGTTCCAGCTGACCCTGTGTACTTTCAGGTCAGAGTTTCCAGGCCAAGGAACAGCACCACTTCGTTCAGAATGACTTTGATGGCCACTCTCAGATGACAGGAGTTTTCATGTTTGGGGCAAGGTACTGCAAAGAAAGTGTTCTTCCTTCTTGTTGGCTCTGACCTGCCGGCTGGCATGTCCCCTCTCCTGTGAGGTGAGGGGAGTGAAAGATGCAGGCCTGAAATGGGAGGGACAGCCTCTGAAGCTGGGCTTGCCTGTGAGCCTGGCAGTCCCCTGGAGCGGGGCTTGGGCCGGGCCCCTGTGAGAGGGCAGCCTGAGCCGCGGTAGCTTCTTCTGCTGACCCCCCCTTGCTCTGAGACCACACCCTGGGAAAGGCTGGAGCGCCCGCAGCTGGCCGTCCCCCGCGTGTGGGAAGTTCTCATGAGAAAAGGGATCCTGGCTGGACAATGGGCTTCCTGTCTGACCGCTGGGAAGGTTTGTCTCAGAGGAGAGGAAGGTTGCAAATGGCATGAGAAATTGTCTCTTCCCTCTCAGCGCATGCTGCCTGTTTTAGACTGGTGACTGTTTGACTAGGGGGTCAGGAAGGCAGAGCGCGGGGGAAAGCAATGGACAGAAGCAGCCCCTGCTTCTGTCTGGAGCAGCCAACCTCCTCTGGCCTGGTTCTCCACCCCCGCTGTGCACCCAAAGTGGGACTCTGCCCTGATATGGCTGCAGGCACTTCTGCACAGATAGGACGCTTCTCCTCGAGCCTCCCACATGGGGCTCAGTTCAGAACTGGAGTGGCTGCAGGACTAACAGGAGAGGAATCTCAGGGGGTGGTGAGGCTGTCCATCCACCCAACTTGACACAGGTTTGCAGATGGCAGACAAGACCTCAGCGGCCTTCTGGTTCAGCGCCTCTGGGCTCACTTTGTCAGGTGGGCGGTGAGGGGAGAAGCTGGGCACTCTGCCCAGTGCCATGGAGCGGAAGCCAGCCTTCCTGGGTTCAGATCTTTACTTGCCGGGTGATGTGACCAAGTTTTTTAACCTCTCACTCCATTTGCTCATCTGTATAATGTTATAACAATACGTTTCTTACAGGGTTTTTGTGAAATTTGAATGTGTTAAGGCATGTAAAATGCTTAGACTGATAATTGGCATTTAGTAGGTGGTCAGTGAATAGGAGGGAAAGGCAATGGCACCCCACTTCAGCACTCTTGCCTGGGAAATCCCATGGACGGAGGAGCCTGGTAGGCTGCAGTCCATGGGGTCGCTAAGAGTCGGACACGACTGAGCGACTTCACTTTGACTTTTCACTTGCATGCATTGGAGAAGGAAATGGCAACCCACTCCAGTATTCTTGCCTGGAGAATCCCAGGGACGGGGGAGCCTGGTGGGCTGCTGTCTATGGGGTTGCACAGAGTCGGACATGACTGGCATGACTTAGCACAAGCATCAGTGAATAGGAGCTGTTATTACTGAGATTTCTAAGGGAAGCCTTAGAAGAAACCTTTATACCACAGTGAGATGTAGTAACCTACCCACTACCCCCACCCCCACCCCAGCCCCTTGCATTTGTCTGTAATACCCAGTTCCAACTTCCTTGAGAGGCTTTCTTGAGGAGAATCACCTCCCTGTGGAACTAGCAAGCTCACACCTTTCCCAGAGCAGCGAGATGTTTCGGAGGCCCAGGCCTGGTCCATCAGGGGATGGACTGGTACCCTTGCCTCCTCTGCAGGTCTTCCTGGACTTCTTGGTCAAGCCTGCAGCTCAGGAGCCAAGCGCCTGTTGAGTCATTTGGAGATGAGCGGCTCGGAGGAAATTACTCAACTCAGCTAAGGCTCATTGTTTTTAATCTGTAAAATGGAAAAAAATATAGTACCTGCTTCGTGTAAAGAGAGAGCTCAGAATAGTGCCTGGCACAGGTAATAATGCTTTTTGCAGTAATTATTATTTTCCTAGTCTTACATCCAAAAAGAAATTTGCACATTTGAATCCCTTTCCCCACCCCCACTCCCTATTTTTGCCTTGCTTTTTCTCTGGCTCGCTCTATTCCTAACAAAGCCTTGAGGGCTAGAAATAGAAATTACACCTTCGTGTACTGAGAAAGGGTTTTGAAAGCAAGCACGTAAACAGTGCTTTAAAGAACAACCTGAAGGGACCCTGTGTGCTCCATGGTGTCTTCATCTGCTGTTTACCCTCCTGTCTCACACCTAGTGGTATGGTCTGAACCCTTCCTTCTGTTCTCAGACCCCCATCGTCTGTGCCATCAGTACAGTGGCCACTAGCCTTGAGTGACTGTTGAAAACTTGAAATGCGAATTGTCTGACCTGAAATGTGCCAGAAGTGTAGAAAAGAATGTTATCAAAAATCTCATTAATAAATTTTTATATTATGTGAGATATCAGACGTGTATTTTGCATATATTGGTTAAATAAAATGTATCATTAAGATTAATGTGACTAAGAAAAATCTAAAATTGCCCCTGTGGCCGCATTGTTTCTGGGGGACAACATTGTGCTCAGCATTCGCTTCCCATCTGTTCCTTCCTCCCCTTTCTGTTTTTTTGCATGTGCTTCTCTGCCTGGGCCCTCACCTTCCTCTGGTTGCCAGCAGTTCTCAGATGAACAGAAAAGATGTCCCTGCTCAGAAGGACACTCAGGGCCAATAGAAGAGCCCAGCTTTGAGCACTTTGCTTCTTTCATTCATGTGAGAGTTAGCCCTGCATGTCTGTGTCCTGCCGATTGTAATCTTTCTGAGGGTTTGGTCCTGTCACGCTTAGCTCTGTGGCCCTGCTAGAGCATCTTAGGAGGAAGGGCGCTCTGATTGTTTGATGGAGTTACAGCCACACAGGGACACATGTGATACCACTCAGCTGTGTCCCCTGGTGACCACAGCTGCTGTATTGATGTGCTGGGTTTGGGGGAACCACTTTCTGCTCCTCTGAGTTCCCAGGAAAGTTTTCTCTGACCATCCTTTCTTGCAGCACCTTCACTAAGCACCTATTTCTCTGTGCCCAGTCGTGTTCTAAATGCCACTACACTGGGTTTAGTGTAAAACGACATTATTTCAAACCTGCAAGTGAACATTAACACAGTTTCTTAAGCCCAGGCACTTAAAAGTCGCAAAAGAATCAGACATGACTGAAGCAACTTGGCACGCACGACGTGAGGGAGTTGGTGGGGGAGGGGGTTGTTTTGTGTTGTGTTGGGGTATAGTTGCTTTACAGTGTGTTTCTGCTGCACAGTGAAGCAAATCAACTATATGTATACACATATCCCCTCTTTTTTGAATTTCTTTCCCATTTAGGTCACTGCAGAGCATTGAGTAGAGTTCCCTGTGCTATGCAGCGGGTTCTCATTATCTATTTTTTATACATATTAGTGTGTGGGGGGTTAGGATTTTCTTGATGATTGATATCAGACAGAAGTCTCTTCTGTTGAGTCTTTTTAACTGCACTGGGTATTTGCATCTGCTTCCCTTCCTCAAGCTGATCTTCACCATCCCTGCCCTCCACACCTCATTTTAAAAGGCGCTCAGTGTGTTAAACTGGACACCTTGACTCCAGGACCATTCCTGGAGCTTGTTTTAATTCGTTTGTTATGGAATCTTAGAATTTGTTTTGTCTCTGATTTGTCTCTTCCTCTTAAAAGTCTGGTCCCCAGAACAGAAGAAGAAAATCACATTATCTGAGGGCTGATTGGGCGTTCTTATTGGTTTCTGCTCTTGGTTTAAGCTCAAGGGTGGGAGTACCAGCAAGACCATTTTGCCTCCCCTCCATCTGCTCCCTCCCCATCTGGTCTGATGTCTCCTGCTTCATGACAGCTGTTCCCTGGGCACTCCACAGGCCCCCTGAAAAATTACCTCGCTGATTCCTGTGTTCATGTGAGGCCAAAAAAAGTGGCAGTAAGAGATAATGGAAAGCAGAGAAGGAAGCTAAAGAGAGCTAATTGATTTTTTTTTTTCTGTAAAATTTCCATCTTCTGGCTTTCTCCCTCTTCTTTTTAAAATTATGCAGCTTTGCCAAATCAGATGAGTTCATTGTCTTCTTGGGGCTAAGAACAGATCTTGAAACTCCCTCTGCGGACCTGGGGCTGTCAGAGAGAGCAAGCCTGATGCACAGATTAAGTCAGCCTCTTGCCCAGAACAGTGGCTCCCGGAAGCCAGTGAGTGATTTATTTGCCTCTCCTCATGTTCTTCCCAGTCCTTTGACGCCCAGGTGTCGCTGAGGGTCCTCTCCCAACGCCTGCTCCCTGCCAAGGCGCTCCCACTCTGCTTTCTGATTGGGCAGGAGGGCTGTATTTTTTCCTTATGTTCTGGGCATCTTAAAACAATCCTGCCTTTTTCTGGTTTTTCCTTCTGAGACCTCATTTGTTCCTTTGACTTGGGGCAGTCCCTTCGGAGAAGGCAATGGCACCCCACTCCATTACTCTTGCCTGGAAAATCCCATGGATGGAGGAGCCTGGNGCATCTTAAAACAATCCTGCCTTTTTCTGGTTTTTCCTTCTGAGACCTCATTTGTTCCTTTGACTTGGGGCAGTCCCTTCGGAGAAGGCAATGGCACCCCACTCCATTACTCTTGCCTGGAAAATCCCATGGATGGAGGAGCCTGGTAGGCTGCGGTCCGTGGGATCTCTAAGAGTCAGACACGACTGAGCGACTTAACTTTGACTTTTCACTTTCATGCATTGGAGAAAGAAATGGCAACCCACGCCAGTGTTCTTGCCTGGAGAGTCTTAGGGGCAGGGGAGCCTGGTGGGCTGCTATCTGTGGGGTCTTACAGAGTTGGATACGACTGAAGCGACTTACCAGCTTCGTGATGCTGAGTCTGCTGTACCCTAGTTTGTTTCTTTTGTATGATCCTCGTAGAAAGTTTTAATCCAGTTCATTTCCCCATGCGAGGGTGACTCTACTGCTGGCCTTCTCTAAAGGTTTTCTCCTCCTCTCTTCGTCTTACATCAAAGTCAGCTCCTCTTGTGATTTCACCCATTGAATATGGTATGAACACCTCCTGTTGCAGCTAGGGCCCCTCTGCAAGATGGTTTCTTCACAATATTATTACTTCTACTACTATTATCATTATTTAATTAATTTATTTGGACAAATTTTCTTATGCAGTCAAACTAACCTGGGCTACCTGATGTTCTCTGGGCTTAATCTACACTTTGCTACTTTGGAGCATTCCATTCAAACCGCCACCTCCTTTCCTGCTGAAATCAAGCCCCATTGAAAATGCCGCTTCCTCCAGTAGCCATTCCTGGGCTTCCCCACACAAGGTTGATCTCTCCTGCTCTGAACTCCCCCTCTTGCAGCACTAATCCCATTCTTTGACGTGTATAGGGTAAAATCTGTGTGGAGTATCTCTGGAGAGAAGCACTGAGTGACTGGTAAAGAGGGCTTGATTTTCTGTGTTCACTCTCTTTTTGAATTTTTTTCCAGATATATATATATTTCCCCCCTCCGAAGGTATTATTTACATAACAAAACTTGAGAAGAAAATATTGGAGAGTATGTTTAGAAAAGTGTCCTAAACATACTCTCCAAAATGTGTCATGACGTAAAACTGAGAAGCCATGAAGAAATAAGCTTTTGAAATACATGTGTGGACTTATTTGTCATACCACTGTTTGGCTGCAAGTACCCGAAGTGCTTGGGCTTCCCTGATGGCTCCGTGGTAAAGAATCTGCCTGCAATGCAGGAGACGCAGGCTTGATCCCTGGGTTGGGAAGATCCCCTGGAGGAGGGCATGGCAGCCCACGCCAGTATTCTTACCTGGAGAACCCCATGGACAGAGGAGCCAAATGGGCTACCGTCCGTGGGGTCGCCAGAAGTCAGATACAACTGAGCAGCTGAGCACACATGTGCCTGAAGTGCTTATCTTTTTATCCTTTTTCAGAGCATAGCACAGTGATCCCTGCCCAGTCATCAGTAGATATTAGTGAATCAAAATGAATTGTAAGTAGCGTCTTGGTAGACCTCACTTTTGTACTGATATAATGAGTGCTGGGTGATGTCCAGGGCCCTTTCAGGGATTCCATGACGATGTGGGTTTTTTGGGCAGAAGTGCCCAGCAGAGCTGGAGTGACTTGAGAATCAGCAGCCCTTCCCCTGGGACTGTCCTCCCCCGCACACGGGACCTGTGTGAGTCCTGCCTGCTTTCGGGAGCTGCTGTCAGATGCTCAGCATTAATTACACTGAGGAAATGAACCAATTAGACACAGTCTGGAGAGAGCCAGGCGGTCTCTGGCAGGCTGGTTGCCCTGAACAAAAGAGGGAGAGTGTACAAGGTAAGGCAGTTTGCTGAGCTTCCTTTGGCAATCCAGCTGGCCAGCTCTTTGAGCAACTTGGCCAGAGTTTAGAGGGGCACCAGCAGAGGTGTGATGCCTATGTCTCCCTCCTGTTCTAGCCTGTGGGCGAGGTGGGTGGCGTGGGAAGAGTCTAGAGACGATGGTGTGTCCTCAGAGGGCGCTGAGTGGGGTCATTTGGGCACATCTACTAGTTTCAGAGAGGACGTTCAGACTTCTCTGAACCTGGGGACCTGCCTCGTTATTTTAATAGGCTAAGTAATGGAGTCTTTTCTCTGAATCTCAGTGATAAGTAGCCTGAGGCAGGGAACCATCACAAGAGCAGGTTACAGGTGAAGGGAAGTGGTGTTTGGTGAGGGTGGTGGGCAGGCCCGTGAAGGGAGAGCACCTTACCTCAGACAGTCAGAAACTCAGTCTGTTAGTGGAAGTGAAAGACAGGCACCCAGCGGTTGTTACTTTCATATTGATGTCCTTGTGATTTCTTAATGAGGACAGGGTACTTGTCAGCAAAATCTAAAGTCCTTGGAGACATTCATCTTTCCTGCATTAGTAAGGATTGGGCTAAACTGAAGTTTGTGGGTGCCTGGCCACCTGTCAGCATATCTTCTTCCCAACAATGATCCCTGAGTGCCCCTGTTCTCCCCTTCCTATTTTTGCGAGGCACACCCCTTGATCTATTGCCTGGGGACTTAGGTTCTGCAGTGTCCATCTAGGCGCTTCACACCCTCCCCAGGCCTTGGAATCGGAGGCCACCTTCTCCCTGGGCCGCTCCAGGGAGCTTGTCATCGCAGCTTGTCCCCATCCCAGTTCCCCCCGCACTTAGGTACCCTTTGCCATCTCCCCTGTTCAGAGGGGAGGTAACCTTGACATACACAGTCCTTAAAGGGCCGCTCACTCCTGGGGTGGAAGCGGTGTCTGCTGGTGGGAAGGGAGCAGGTTTTGAATCAGGAAACCCAGCTCTGTTCCCCGGTCTGCCCTTGACTCTCTCTGCCTTACACTTGGCTCAGAGTCATTTAATTTCTGTGGAGCAGTGTCCTCATCATCAAAGGGGAGGCATGATAACTACTCCACAGAGTTGTCACAACAAATAAATAAGATAGGAGATGAATGAAGGTGCCTTTAAAACTAAGCAAACCTACCTCATTGAAAAATACAGGCTTTACTGTAGGGTGGAGTCGAGTGATGCCGAAGACCATGCAGGTCAGGGAATGCGTGGTGCAGGGGGCTTGGGAAGCCTCCCAGGAAATGCATCAGAAATCCCCTCTGGAGCCGAGAAGGCACGTTTTATCACACAAAGGAGCCCTTTCTGGTCCTGATCTGGAAACAAGGCTAGCTTTCCCCCGTGCAGGTTACTGGTGTTTTACCACCTGTCACTTAGTTTCATTGTGTTCCAGTAGGTTTCTTTAGACCCTGTTACACACTAGGTCTCTGTGAATCTGGCTTGGTCAGAGTCTACTGTTGAGTGAAGGATGCGGTTCTCTGCAGGCAGTCGGGAGGGGGAGGGCAGGGGGACGTGGTGTTGGCAGCCTGGCTTCCCCTGTTGCCAGGGCGCCTCCTTCTGTCTTTGGCAACCTGAGCTTCCAGCGTTTGGCAGCAACCTTTCCAGGGGGCTGGCGCTCTGCTCCTGAGGTGTTTCCTGCCGAGGCCTTCAGCACTGCCCCTCTCCGTGCTGCCAGCGGCGCTCCCGCTGGAAACCCTCACCGGGTACCTGCTCTGTCTCCACCTCTGCAGTGTGTTCCCTGCCGCCGGAGCCAGAGAATGGTGGCTACGTCTGCCATCCCCGGCCCTGCAGAGACCCCCTGAACTCTGGCAGCGTCATTGAGTACCTGTGTGCCGAAGGCTACATGCTGAAGGGTGACTACAAATACCTGACATGTAAGAACGGCGAGTGGAAACCAGCCATGGAGATCAGCTGCCGTCTCAACGAGGGTCAGTTTGGCAGACAAGAATGGGGTATTTGCTGCCGGGCTCCTGCTTCCCTTCCAGCTCCCGGGAAGTGACGCGCGCTCGCTCCAGGTGGCCCTGTGCTGTGGGGGGCAATGTGGCCCCTGTGACGCCCTGCAGCCTCCCCTCTTCTGGGGTTTCATGTCTCCATTATACATTTGGATCGCTGATGCATGTCCTGCGGTGTTTTAGCCGAGCCACTGAGCGGTTGCTGTGCTATGCGAAGTCCCTTTGATGCTCTAGCCCAGGGATGGTGACCTCTGGCCGTGTTCTGCTAACACACGGCACAATGCGGGCACCTTCTGTAGTGTCTCTGGTACATTTTTTTTCCCTGAACGGAAGGGTGCTGTTTAGTTACGGAGCCGCAGTCCAGCTGGACAGAAGCGTGCTCCCCCTCAGCCTCCTCCTGTCGTACATGACATGAGGTCCAGCCTCCTGAGGAAAGTGCGTGTCGTGCAGCCATCCCTGGGCTTTTCACTCCAGTTTCAGGCCCGTGATACCCCGGAGAAGGGTGGGGACCAGCTTTAGATACACAGCTGAAGATGCAGGACCTTAGAACAGAGGATTATTATAGCCCTGTTTTTTATAAAGTTTCCTGCCACGTGGGTGGAACTTCAGAGGGTGGAAAGATGTGTGCATGTGAATGGTTCATGTCTTTCAACCTGCTGTTGAGGACAGGATCAGCTTGGGTTTATAAAGGTAAGATCTCTAGGGGTAAGTGAATTTAGGTGTTAGATGGTCCTCAGCCGTCCAAGGTGAAGGGAATTTTAGTTTCAGGAACAGAACAGGGAAATGTCCATTTTCCTTGACATAAAAGCCATTTGGCTCTGCACTGTTGCTCCCAAAGCGACACTGGCCATACCTAGCATGTCTCACCAGGGCACCATGCAGGGGCCTTTGAAGGTTAGCCAAGGGGCTCACATTCCATGTGTCTGGGTACAAAACACCGCTGACGACGGCTTGTTTCCGTAGACAAAGACACCCGCACGTCGCTCGGGGCCCCCACGCTGTCCATCGTGGCCTCCACGGCCAGCTCCGTGGCGCTCATTCTCCTCCTCGTGGTGCTGTTTGTGCTGCTGCAGCCGAAGCTGAAGTCCTTCCATCACAGCCGGTGAGCCCAGTGGCGGTGGCAGCAGGCGCCACTGTGGGGAGCTGGCCCTGCACTGGCAGAGGGGTGCTGTGCTGTGGGCTTGCTGGCCTCTGCTGGTCCGTGTGTGTCCAGGGAAAGGGGAGGGCCCTGCGTGTGTTAAACTTCCAGGTGTACCAGGTAATGTGCTTTTGCTTCACATCCATCATCATAATCCTCACAGGATCATTGCAGATTAGGAAACTGAGGCTCAGAGAGGTAAAGTCAGAGAGGGTCATCCCTCTAGGTCAGGGGAACCCCCCTCCCCAGCCCCCGCCTCTGGGCCACAGACCAGTAGCTCCTGTCAGGTCAGTGGCAGTGCTAGATTAGAGATAAGGTGCACAGTAAAAGTAATGCACTTGAATCTTCCCAAAACCACCCCCTGACACACCCCTGTCTGTGGAAAATTATCTTCCACGACATCAGTTTCTGGTGCCAAAAAGGTTGGGTGCCTCTCCTCTGGGTGACGACAGAGCTGAGATTTAAACCTCAGTCTGTCCCACTCCAGTGCTGTGTTATTTCCACTGTGTCAGTGGTTCTCACATGTGGTCCCGGCGGCAGCAGCATCACCTGGGAACCTGGTAGGAATGCAGATTTCCAGGCCCCACCCAGACTGACAGATTGAGAGACTGCCTTTCATCAGTACTCCAGGCGATTCTGGGGCAGGCTCGTGTTTGCAAGCTGCTGCCCTGTCTCCCTGGTCCCCACTCCTGGATGCACAGAGAGGCTCCAGTGGGGAACTAAACACAGGCGCCAGCACCTGGGCCTCCATCCCCGGATTTATTTGGTTTGGGGCTGGAGCCTGTGTATAAAAGTGATCCAGAAAAAAAGGTATTTGCACAGCTAAATCTCCCAAACCTAATGTTGAGTAAAAAAACCAGACACACCTATTCACACACAAACACACTCATTTATTATCTATCTCATTCATGAAAGGTCACAAAATCTCAAAACTAAATGGTGTTGAAGAATTCATGCTTTGGCATTAAAGTTACTAAAATAAAAGTCAGAGGAATGATTTTAGGTGATAGGAATGGCCATGGGATGCTGGGGCTTAGGTGCTGGCAGGGTTCAATTTCTTGGCCCAGATAGAGGTTATACATTAGCATTATTGTTGTTTAGTCGCTCAGTCATGACTGACTCTTTGCGACCTCCTGGACCACCAGGCTCCTCTGTCTGTGGGATTTTCCAGGCAAGATTGCTGGAGTAATTTACCGTTTCCTTCTCCAGGGGATCTTCCTGGCTTAGGGACCGCATCCGCCTCTCCGCATCTCCTGCATTGCAAGCAGATTCTTCACTGCTGAGCCACTAGGGGAGCCTGTACGCTAGTATTGCCTTCGGAGTAAACCAGCTATGCGTTTTCCTGTGTTTGTCTGACATTTGTGTTATAATCCACAAGTTTTGTGGTTTTTTTAAGTTTACAAAATTAAAAAAATAAAAGGCAAGTAAAGTGACTTGAGTCAAAAGAACAGAATTCTTCCTTCAGTTTTCGAGTCCAGTGTCCCATTTCAAGATCATGGTGTTTCTTTACCTTCTCCTCTTTTAAAAAGGAGCTTTGTGGAAATGTAATTTGCTTCCCTGGTGGCTCAGCAGTGAAGAATCCACCTGCCAATGCAGGAGACGCAGATTCGATCCCTGGGTTTAGAAGATCCTAGAGGGGAAGTGGCAACCCAGTCCAGTGTTCTTGCCTGGGAAATCCCATGGACAGAGAAGACTGGTGGGCTACAGTCCATGGGGTCTCAAAAGGGTCAGGGGCAACTTAGCAGCTAAACAACAGCGAACGTACATGCCATACAGTATGCCCGCTGGAAGTGTACAGGCAGGGTATGTCCACAGGTACGTGCAGCCACCGTTCTTCCACTTTCCTGGCTTAGCTGTGCTGAGCCAGTGGCTTTATTTCTGAGTCTTGAGCTTCCTAGGTTTTGCACAGGACCAGAGGGCTGGGTGCCTGTATACCCAGAGGTTAGTAACATAGTCTCTGGGAGCAGGTAAAATGGACGCACATCCTAGTTTCCTCCCTTACCAACTGTGTGCCTGGGCAGGTTACTTAACTCCTCGGAGCTTCATCCGCATTCCTGGTGAAGGACTCAGGTGAGGATGCGGTGGGATGCAGTGTATAAAGCCCTTGGTGCCGTACCTGGTACATAGTAAGCCCTCGGAAATGGTTCGTGTTGTTGGTATTTGGATACCCACTTGTGTGCACATTCTGATTCTTCCCTTGTCCTTTCCTTCTCTGGATGCAGGCGTGACCAGGGTGTGTCCGGGGACCAGGTCTCCATCATAGTGGATGGAGTCCAGGTTGCACTCCCATCGTACGAGGAGGCTGTATATGGCAGTTCCGGTCACTGCGTGCCGCCAGCGGACCCCCGAGTGCAGATTGTGCTGTCAGAAGGGTCTGGGCCCAGCGGGAGGAGCGGGCCGAGGGAGCCGCACCTGCAGGGCCAGGGGGCCTGTTCTTCTGCAGGCAGTGAGGAAGAGGCCCCAGGCCAGTCTGGACTGTGTGAAGCCTGGGGCTCTCGGGGCTCAGAGACTGTGATGGTGCACCAGGCGACCACCTCTTCCTGGGTGGCCGGCTCAGGGAACAGCCGAGTGGCACACAAAGAAGCCCCAGATTCAGAGAACAGTGACATACAGAGCCTCACGTCAGAGGACTACACAGATGGTAGGTGGTCTGTGCGGTGCCCAGGGCCCTGCTGGGAGTGGGGAGGGACAGTGAGCCTTTCTCATCACTGATGTGCCTGGGGCAAGAAGGGCAATACCTAGGGGATTATCGTACAAAATAGGATTTTACCCTAGGTGGGCCTTTGGCCTCTGTATCGGAAGACTTTTCCCTATTGTCTGTGAGTCTTAATAGGTTTGGAGTCTCCGAAACTATTCATGGCCTCAGGGAAATGCTAAATCAAAGGGTAGACAGCCAGTTGGAGGTAGAAGTGGAGCCTGTCCTTTTGTTGTAATTTTTCTGTTCAGGAAAGGACGGGAATGACAAGGAGGTGTGGGGTCTTAGGAAAACCGGGGCCTGTCTCTCTCCCAGAGCATTCTGCTGCTGCCTTTTAAGCAGGAGCCTGTTAGCTCCTGTGCTGCTTGGTTTTCTCGCACTGCCTTGGGTCAGACCTCACGGTGATCCTGAGAAGTACGTATTTTTACCAACGCCATTTTACAGATAGGGAAGCTGAGGCTCCAAGAGGGTAAGTCTTGGTAAATGGCTGAATTGGGATTTGAAGCCAGATGGATCTGCTCCCAAGCCTGTATAGTAATCCATGGTGCCATACTGCCTCCCAGGTAATTCTGGGGCCTTTGTGGTAAAGCCGTCAGAGGATGAAATTGCTGCCTCCTGACACCTCTGCTTTTACCGGAGCCTGGAGCGTCAAACACTGGGATTGACTCTCTTCACTTTAAAAACCATCTTTACATGAAATCCCACTGTGGTTCAGGATGCAGAATAAACCTAAATGTTTCCCTTTGGAAAGTCAGGACTTCCATGCTCATCAGTCCCCCCCACCACCACCGCCCCCGCCGACCCCTCTGCCAAAAGTGCTTTAGAGCTCTCTCCTTCTGCGAGTCCTGGGCACAGTTAATGTCTAAGGTTTAGAATATCTGAAAGCCAAGAAGTTGGAAATTTTTAAGTGCAGATCAGGTTTAGGGTTTCCTGAGTATCAGCAGTGTGCCTCCTATTTTCTCGGTGGGATGTAGAGCTAGGAAGGGGCCATTAAATACTTGGGCCGGATTTAAAGTTGGAATCCAGTGGCCCCCAGGGCAGCCGGCTGTGCCTGCTGTGTGTCTGCATGTACTGTCGCAGACCTCAGCCCTTGTCCTTCCTAAAGAGCCCTGGGGCGCCAGCTCTTCTCCCTTCTCCTCCTTGTCCCCTGGCTTTGTTCTACGTGTTGAACAAGCATTATTCAGACAGAGCCCATCTTGTGCCTGGTGTTGGATTAAGTTTCAGGTGCGATGGAAAGAACCACGAAACATGCTGTCTGCATGCATGGACTGTCAGTCAGTTGGAAAGATGGAGCATATACCTGAGAGAAAAAATGGAACCTAAAATGGTAGGGTCCATGTCAGAATGTGTTGTTTGGTTGCTGTCGTGTCCGACTCTGCCACCCCAAGGACTACAGCACGCCAGAGTCCTCTGTCTTCCATATCTCCCAGAGTTTGCTCAAATTCATGTCAGTTGAATAGGTATGTCAGAATGAGGGGTGCACAAAACCAGACACATAGGTTATTGAATTGGTTGCAGGCTAAGCCCAAGTTATCCAGGGCAGACAGTTCTGAAGGAAGCCAGGCCGTTCAGGTGTCAATCTAACCCAGATGACATGTGAGATGACTTGAGACCCAGAGAAGGGGATTGATTTGCTCAGAATCACACAGCTAGAGGATGGCTTTAAGAAGGAGGTGAGACTTACCAGGGCTTAGTAGCCTCATAAGATGAGAATAAGGGTAGAAAGAGAAGCAACTAAACCATCAGCAACAAAGCAGAGAAGAGGGCGCAGGGTGGCAAGACCAGAAAGGGTCTGAATACTGGACTGACTGTTCAGGTTTTCTCACACAGACAGACGGAGAGATGAGCAGAGAAGGCCTGGAGAAGGGGTGAGGGGTTTAGAGGGCCCCCACAGCGGGGTGAGCTGCTCTGCCGTCGCCCACACGGGTAACCACTCTGCTTTCCCTCTTCCTCCGCCCACAGATATCCCACTGTTGAAAGAAGCATGAGGGCTGCCACGGGCTCCTCTCCTCTCTGCCCTTCCTCCTGTCCCTGTGGGTTTGAGCACCACGTCCTCCAGCCGCCCTGCCCGGAGACCCAAGCTGCCCACCTGTGTGTCTGTATCTCCGCACCTCCGAGGGCCCACAGGCCCACTTCACTGGAAACTCCCGGAAGAGTCTCACCATCTGCCTGCTGGATGGCTGGAGGAGCGGGCTCCCTGCCTGGCACAGCCTTCCCACCTGTTTCGGGGGCGTGAACTGAGCGTGCTGGGTTGAACCCGTCCCTCCCCGGAGCCCTGCGGTCCCCCAGGCCAGCTGTTGGGTGGCAGCCCCGGCTCACGTGGCCCGGGCACGCCGTGCTTGCTTGTGCCTTCCTCCCTCCCCGTCCGGTTCCCCTGTCACATGGGCTTCATGGCTGCGCTGCTGCCCACCACGGGGGCCAGGCCTGGGTCTGGCCCATTTGCCTTGGAGGCTGGCACCACTGCCCTTAGCAGGAGCAGATCCAAAAGTGGCTTCAGCTGGGCCCAGAGTGTGGGGCCCTGGGCCTACCGTTGGCTGACAGCGGTGGCTCACTGCCTCGACTGAGGATGGAGGCTGTGAAAAGTCACCCCGCAGCCATCCTCACACCCAGCTGTCTAGCTCAGAGGTGGTGGCACCTGGCCGTGGTGAGTTTCTGAGAAGCGTCCAGAAGATCCCAAGGGAGGGGAGGAACGTGGCTGTTAATGATTTGTCTTCCTAATATGCAAGTCCTCACTTCCTACTTTCAGCATCTGGCCTTCCTGGCCTCGGTTTTTTTTTTCTCTTTCCCTGGAGCCTAAGGGGAAGGTGCCTGCTGCCTCTTGGGTGTGACGCCACGCGGCCCTGGCTTCCTTGCTGGCCAAGGCTGGTAGCGTCCCCCATGGGATGTGAGAGTTCTGAGATGCCGTGGGATGCCCCACTTGTCACTGGCAGTTGGGGGCCAGTGGCCTTGTCTTGGGTTCGTGGTGATGGGAGGGGGCCTGTGGGGCACCAACCAAGCCCCCAGACGGCTGTAGGCAGCTCCGGCCCGGTCCTGAGGGTCCCCGTCACCGCAGTCACGTGCCTTAGTAACTGTGCCCGGGAAGCATGCTGCCGCTTGCTCACTGCTGCTTCCCCTCCTCCTCCCGCCCTCCCCTGCTGCCTTCCACTCGTCACAGCTACAGACGAGGCCCCTGGAGGCATCAGCACACACCCCCCTCGCCACGTGCACTTGCTGGTGGGGACGGTTTGGGAGCAGCCTGGCTCCAGGGCCCTGGTGTGGAAGGAGTGGCTGGGGCCCTTGCTGGGGCCGCTCTCTCAGCCCGGCTGCTGCCTCTTCACGAGATGTGGCATTAGGGAGTGTTTGCTGTTGCTTTTGTTCCTGAAGCGCTGCCCCTCTGCTCCCCCCGAGCCTGAAAATACTCGAGCTCAGGGCGTTTTCAGTTCCTTACCTAACAGGGTAGCTCTGGTGGCCTTGGAGAGGAGGGGCACAAAGGGCCTTCTCTCAGCCTCCCGCCCCCTCGCTCAACACTCGCACTTTATTCCTGCTCATCCTGGCGCCTCTCACCCCTGTAGTCTTCCTTCCTCTCAGGTAAGGGCAATGCCTGCCGAGCGTCTCTCTCTTTCCTCCCTACCTAGCACCCACGGCCCTGGCCCACAAGGAGGAGGTGCCCAAGGGAAAGTGCAGAACGGAGCAGGCCTGCCCTTGGCCTCCAAAGAGGCCATGTCCAGAGATGGGCCTGCCAGCTGTGGCTGGCCCGGGGCCCATCTGGAGGGCAGGGTCCCCACGACCCCAGTCACTTCAGCCTGCACAGGTTCCACTCCACCCACAGTACCCTTGTCTTCCTCCAGAAGGGAGCAAGGCCCAGTGCGGGGTGGTGCTGGGGGGGTGCCTCCAGAATCTCACTGTTGAGCCCGCAGCTTTCGTTTCCCCATCTTCCAGCACCTGAACTCAAGTCTAGAATATTTTTTTAACCAGGGCTCTTACCCTTTTTTATATAAGTACACTGGGGGTTTTCCCCATGAGATTGCACTTTTTGTTTGCGGTTTATCCAGCCACAGAGATCTGTCTGCCGCTTGAAAAAAATGAAAAAGCCTGCCTTCTGAACCCTTCTTTCACCTTGCCCGCCCACCCTGGGGGGATCACAAGCCCAGACTTGCCACCTGGAAGGGAGGAGAGAAAAGTTGGGAGGCTCCCCTCCCCTGCTCCCCTGTCCCTGGCTTTGATGAGGCCTGCCTCCTGGAGGCCCCTGGCATGTGGGTACTGGGCCAGCCTCACCTCCCTGCTTACCCCCCCGTGACGGCTTCCCGCAGTTAGTTCTCATTTCCCACATCAGCCATGAATTGCTGTTTCTAGAGCTTCTGGCCCTTGTTTCTTGTGAAGGATCAGGGCCTCCACGGCAGCCTTGTGGTGGGGTCTGGCTGAGAGACGGGGTTGTGTTGGGGGCCACCAGAGGAGCCTGGAGCAGTGGGGAAAGCTGCTGGGCTTTGGCTTCCCTGGGCTCACCTCTAGGGGAACCCGGCAGAGGACTTGTACAGGAGGGACAGTNGGATCAGGGCCTCCACGGCAGCCTTGTGGTGGGGTCTGGCTGAGAGACGGGGTTGTGTTGGGGGCCACCAGAGGAGCCTGGAGCAGTGGGGAAAGCTGCTGGGCTTTGGCTTCCCTGGGCTCACCTCTAGGGGAACCCGGCAGAGGACTTGTACAGGAGGGACAGTCGGCACCAAAGGGCTTTTAAGAAGCGTTTTTTCTTTTTATTTGCATACACGGTCTGACTCAGTGCAGGTCTTATATCTTGGTAACTTGCAGTCACATTCCAGTGACTTTCAAGGGCCAGTATATGGTGAAAAATCACTTTAAAATTTCTAACATTTTCAATGCCTTAGTTCAGCAGGTAGGCTCTGTCTTTTGCCATTTTTGAGTTTTGTGTGCTGTGTTCCCATTTCACTGGGTGTGAATTGTGAAATGGGCCAAGTCCTGGCTACTTTGTGAGTTCTTTTGGTTTTATAAGGCATTTCAATGTACATCCTCCCAACACTCCATTTGCAAACAGAACTTAACTCCTGTCTCATCCCCATTCTTCCTGCCTGCTGCCTCCTCCCCTCCCCCAGCTGTGAAGCTTCATGGAGAAGCTGATGGCCAGACAAAGGTATACTTTTCCTGCTAAGTCAGTGGTGGCCCAGGAACCCTAGTACTCGACCTTTCCCCTCCCCACCCCTGTGGAGCTCAAACCACTTGCTTCCCACGTAACTGTCACTTCCATTCCCAGGGAGCACCCCTACATAGAGAATGGAAAATGCTGCAGACATTTCTAGATCCTTGCCTGTTTGTTTGGTGCCCCCCGCCCCCCGCCCTGCTCCTGGAAAGTACAGGGCCCAGAAGGGAAAGGACACGGGCTTGACAGCTTCATTCCGGATGTGCTTGCCGAGGACAGAGTCCAGGAGCTGTGCTGAAGCCTGCCAGGTCCTGGCCTTCAGCACAAGGCCTGTTGTTACTGGAGTCCAGTGAGGGGCTCAGAGAGGATTTTGTGTGGCAGGTTTATAGACCGAGGGGTAGAGTAGCCAGTTCCCTGGAGAGGAAAGGGCAGGCTCAGCTTTCCTGGGAAGCAACCCCTCTTAACCACCAGTTGAAAATCTAGTAGAATTTTGAACGAGAACCCCAAGCTTGAGCCCTGTGCTAGGAGCTGGGGGATGCGCCTGGGCAAAGCTCTTGGATCACTGGCGGGGAGAAGAGAGGGTGGAGGTGGCCTGGCGGCTCATCACGCCACTGTGGAGTCTCAGCAGTGGCTTCACATGACGCACGCATTGTTGGCTGTGCAGGATGTCACTCAGTCAGTTTGGGTTTGCTTTATTTTATTTTATATATATATTTTTTGGTATCCTGTACATTGCAGTGGGTGTGAAGATAGTATTTTAATATTTGTACAAAGTTTAATTTAATTTTAATTGTTCTCTGTATATAACTGCATTTCTAAATAATAATAATAATAATAAAAAGTTCTTTTGGAAGCAGTTGTGAGAGATGTGATCCTTCCAGAAGGTTTTTGCAGAAACCCAGGGGCAGAAACTCATGAAGGGGGTGAAAACACCAGCTCTGAGTGGGAGAGGTGCCTGATAAGAGGAGACAGGACAGGGAGGTGGTCTATGGAACAAGGAGGGGAGACCACAAACACAAGTGAAAACACGCCAGTCCTCTTTTTAGAGCTCTCAGCGTGTCAACCACTGTGCCCAGGCCGGGATTCAGCAGTGAGCAAGATGGTGAGTTGGGGGCCTGCAAGGAATTCCTAACATGTCAAGAAGGAAGACAAGAGCGACATCCAGTGATGGCTGTGGGGACGGAAGTTATGCTGAGGGGACAGTGAGAAACACCTAGTGGATGGAATGCCATGTAACTGAGGAGAGAGAAGCCAGAACAGTGAGACTGAGGGGCAGGACCCAGCGTCTGCGTGGGCAACAGAGAAGCACTTGCAGTTTGAGAAACCAAAAGGAGTCTAGGGCCGCTGCAGGGGGCTGAGGGCAGAGGGCTCGGACCGCTGGAGGAGGCAGACAGAGGCTAATGGTAGGAAACCCTTGCCAGCCAAGCTGGGACGTTTCACTTCTTCCTGAGGGCAACAGGAAGTGCCCTCATGGTTTTGATTAATAGAATGACTTAGCTCCATTTTGTTTTTGGAAGCTCTCTCTGTCTCTTAAGGAGAATGAATTTACAGGGATAAAAACACATAAGAGAGAGACCGTGTAAGAAGTTGTTGGTCCTGTGGGGAATAAGGTAGTTTGAGCAGCTAGGTGAACAGCAACACTGTTCTCAGGGGGAGAGGAAGTGCTAGAGACCTAGAGCTGAAAGAACAGAAGGTGTAGAGGTGGAAAGAGGTCATTGCCAGGTAGGAGAGGCCAACAGTACTCAATAGGTAGTAAGGGTATGAGTATAAAGAGGTACCAGGTACTTTGGGATAAAAATTCAGGCCACCCTTAGGTTTGTCCCCCTGGGAAATGGTCAGGATGTGGTTACACACAGTCATGTGGAGAAACATTCTAGGGGTATCTGTGCCCAACACCCGGTTTCAGGCTCAGAACACCTGTCTTCAGTAGGCTCTGCCCAAGCAACACTGCCATAACTGCAAGGGGGTGGAGAGACAAGTGTTCCAGCTTTGAAGAGTGATGGTGATAGTGGAAGTGAAGTGAAAGGCACTCAGTTGTGTCCAACTGTTAGCAACCTCGTGGACTGTAGCCCTCTATACTCCTCTGCCCATGGAATTCTCCAGGCAAGAAGACGAGTGGGTTGCCATTCCCTTCTCCAGGGGACCTTCCTAACCCAGAGATGGAACTTGGGTCTCCTGTATTGCAGGAAGATTCTTCACCATCTGAGCCACCAAGGAAGCCTGATGGTGGTAGTGGCTGGTCCTTAAAAAGCACTTACTCTGCACTAGGCATGGTTCTAAGTGCTCCATGTGTATCAACTCATGGAACCCACGCAGCAGCTGTACATGGCAGGGATCAATAGCTCCCCTGCCCAGAGCACTGAATCACATAGAATGGAAGTGAGGCCTAAAGAGGTGAACTGACTTGCCCAAGGTGGAGCCAGAATTGAATTCGAACCCAGATGGCCCTGAAGGGGTGATCCCCTCCCCGGCCCACTTCCCACCCCACCAGATTCTGCCTGCCTCTCAAGGCCCTCATCCCCTTCCTGCTGCCTTTCAGAGTCTCTGTTCTCAGCAGTGAGCTTCAGATAGAGGAAGAACTCTTAATTTCAGAGCAGGGAAATGGCATACTGTCTTGAGGATAATACGGTACCCTCATCTCAGGGGATTGGGATGGGCCCTTCATGGCGTTGAGGGAGGAGGCATTTAAGCTATGCAGAATGTGATGAGAAATAAATTCACCAAGCAGTAAGAGTTGTTCCTCCACGAGAAAAAAAACCAGAAAGACAAGAACGCTTGTTTCAATGAGAGGTAAGTCGTCTCTCTCTCTGGAATATAGGAGAGAAGCATATCCCATCAGGTAAGGAATGCTGGGGAAGGGAGTTTTGTCAAAACGGGGTCAGCCACAGGTTGGCAGCCCTTCTCTTGATGACAGATGAGGGGAACAAAAGAAACAGCCCACAAAACCTGCAGAACTGCTGGGGGAAGGGCTGTCTTTGAAGTGATTGGCCCAGATTGGAAAGTAGATGGAAGGGGAGAAAAGAAATTTCCTACCCTGCTACTGAACCCCCATTTCCCAATTTGGAAAGCTTAGACTCCTAGACAAGGAAGGACAAAAGTAACAATCTGCAGGGCAGGACTTTCTCAGACTACTTAAAATATCTTTAAATATGCCAAGGTAACAGATACTCATTTCAGAAAATTTAGAAAGAAAATCACCCATAATTCCACCTTCTACTGACAACGTCGTAATCATAAGATTTCATTGACACCATTTTTAACGGTTGCATAGACTCTATCATATTGGTAATGCGGACTTGTAGATTGTCAAACTTTTTTAAAATTGTTATAACCAATGATTGTTTTAAATTACTTCTCTGGCATAAACTGCTGGAAATGGAACTGCAAGATCAGAGGAAGCACGTTTTAGAGGCTTTTGATACAGTTCAAACTGCCCACGAAGAAAGTTACTCCAAATTACAATCTCATTGGCAGTGTTCATTTTCCCAGCAACCTCACCAGCCAGCATGGGTTATTTTGTTTTTGTTTTTTAATTTATTGGCTGCACTGGATCTTCATTGCTGCACTGGGACTTTCTCTAGTTGCCACTAGCAGGGGCTGTTCTCTAGTTGCGGCATTCAGGCTTCTTGTTGCAGTGGCTTCTCATTTCTGTTGCAGAGTATGGCCCTTAGGGCACTTGGGCTCAGTAGTTGTGGCACAAGGGTTTAGTTGCCCCTAGGCATGTTGGATCTTCCCAGAGGAGGGATCAAACTCATGTCCCTTGTATTGGCAGGAGGATTCTTAACCACTGGACCACCAGGAAAGTCCAGCATGAGGTATTATCTTATTTAAAAAAAATAAGCCAGTTGAAAGAAAATGGCATTTTGATCTACAGTTGTTTCATTATTTATGAAGTTGAATTTTAAAATAAATTGAAAACTGTCCAAGTTTGAGGTCCAAGACATCCAGGTTTGGGAGAGAGAGAGAAGTTCCTGAGGCAAGAAATGAATCTATACCTGGGTAGACACAGCACATTCCTACGACGACAGGCCCGGATTGTTGCTCTAAGCTCTGTGGAGATAAGAGAGCATCACAGGGCTTGGGGACTGTCCCATTCCACGCCCAGAGGTGAACAGCTGTTTGGCATTTCAGATTTCCCATGATGCCCCAGGGCCACCAGAAAAGGAAATTTCATAACATAGGAATGTCCTGAACAGCCTGTCTAGGGTAACTTGAACTGTTCCTGAGCCTGGGGTGGCTGACAACTCTCAACTTGGCAGAAAACTGCAGAGGCTTTGCAAGTGTGGACTTCCCCACCATGGAGCTCCCTGGGGAAGTGGGTTGTCCAGCCTCCAGCAAAAGACAGCATGGGAACCCGCTGACCTGGGCTGAACATCTGAGGTGATCTCGGGTGTATGAAGGAAGGACTTGGGCTCCACACAAACACCAAGGATGGGGGCTGCTGCTGTGACTTCTAGGGTGGTCTCAAAGCCCTTGATCATTGAGCTCTGAAGACTTTTACAGAATTTGGTGCTGTAGCCTTTTCATGGAATGGCTATTCCCACTCCTGTTCTGGTCATTCATTCATTTGCCAGTTTACATAACAGTTGTTGTTTTAAAGCTTCCCTGGTGGCTCAGATGGTAAAGCATTTGCCTGCAATGTGGGAGACCCAGGTTCGATCCCTGGGTTGGGAAGATTCCCTGGAGAAGGAAAGGGCAACCCACTTCAATATTCTTGCTTGGAAAATCCCATGGATAGAGGAGCCTGGTAGGCTACAGTTCATGGGGTCACAAAGAGTCGAACACGACTGAACAACTTCACTTTCACTTTCTTTCTTTGTTTCTTTCTTTTTTTTTTTTAGAGTTAGCTTTATACAAAATCTGGTACCAGGTCCCAGGAGTACAGCAGTGAGTAAGAGTCAGTCTTTGTCCTCAAGGAGTTTGCAGACTAATACGGGAGAAAGAGATTAAACAGCTGCCTAAAATTTAAGGCAGAACTTAAGCTATTGGAGCACCCACAAAGTGCCTGGGGAGTGAAGAGTGAGGAGTTCATTTCTTGGGGGACGAGCAAAGATTCCCCAGGGAAGGTGCCATTTGCTTTACGTCATAAGGGATGAATTTTATTTTAATACTCTAGGTAGAAGAGTAAGTCAACAAGGAGCTACAGGGTGGGGAGTGTGAAGAAGTGGTTCCTTCAGGCTGTGTCTATGTGTATGTGTGCACACGCAGTCATTCAGTCGTGTCCTGCTCTTTGCGACCCTATGGACTGCATCCCGCCAGGCTTCTCTGTCCATGGAATTTTCCAGTCAAGAATACTGGGATGAATTGCCATTTCCTACTCCAGGGATCAAATCTGATTTTCTTGTATCTCGCGCATTGGCAGCCAGATTCTTTACCACTGAGCCACATAGAAAGCCTATTCTTCAGGCTACAGAGACCTAGAGGAGCAAAGCACCAGCATATAAGATGAGGAAGCATCTGAAATTGCCACTTCTGCAGGTTAATTAAAAAAGATCAGTATGAGCAATTTCAACCTAAAACTTAAGATCTGCCAAAATCAGAAATGCTTTTCTCCTCTGGGCTGATTAAACTTTAATCACTTTAATCGCAAGAAAGAAATCCAGGATACCCATAGACAATTGTCTGAGACTTCCTGTCCCAGAGTCTGATCCCTACAAACACAGAGCACTGAGCATAGTTGACTTGGTGCCAACCTGCCAGCTCCAGCTCCTGCCTGCAGTGGGCGTCTTCAGAGATAGTGCGAACGGTCCAAGTCTCCAGTACAGAGCCAGTTCATTAGCTCTTTGGGGGCAGAAGGGACACCCAGGGCTTGCAACCAAGTTTCTACCAGCAGCAGCTAGGCAGCCATTTCAATGTTAAGAGGTGTTTTTGTCCTTTCTGTCATTTCCTTAAAGCGGAATTAAGGGACAGTGGTTACATCCAACTACAATACTCTTTCCTTGTCACCTTTCTTTTTCATTTGAAACATTGGAAAATAAGCTGTCTTATAATGAGTGATACATGTTAAAACATTGGAAGTAATGTTTTTTTCACCCATCAGTTTGGCAAAAGGGAAAGCTTAAAAATATCTAGTGGGAATGTAAATTGGTACATTCTCTATGGAGAGTAATTAGGCGACAACCATCAAATTACAATGCAGTTCCTCTTCCCTTATTTACTGAACAATTCAATTCTAATACCATTAAGTGGGGGGCAGAATTACACAATCAGAAAAGCAAACAGAACGAACGCAGTGAACCCTGCAATGTCAGATTGGAACGGTAAGATTTCATGGTTTCAATCTATATAAATATGGAAATATAAACAGACTAATGCATGTATGTAGGTATACACACACACGAGCTAGATATTCCCGAGCTCTTTCCAGAGGATTTGGGATCAGTGATACTTCAACAGCAGTGAGCACGCCTGAAGTTTGGATCTTGGCTTTTAAAGATTGTTTGCTACTAAAAGGAACCTGGGCTCCTTGGAGAAATGACTGATTCCAGAGCCCCTGCAGGAAGATTACTAGATGAACTTGCAATATTTTGTTGTATCAGAAAGTTTGAAAAAAAAAAAGTGCTAAAAAAATGATGGGTACATGTCCAAAGTACTCCTATTTGCATGGGCATCTACTGACCAAATCAGGAACCACATGAGCATCAAAATAATGATAATAGATTTTAATCCATTGCATGAAATAGGAGGCCACAAATCCATATAGGTAAACTGAAATCCATATAGGTAAACCTGATAGATATTACTTCATTCAGGGGGACAAATCAAAAATCATGTACCACCTGACAGAATGCATCACATCCAAACACGTCCTCCAAAGCTCAACCTAAATCTAATCATGAAAAAAATGATACAAACCCAGACTGAGTGATTGTTTACAAAAACTGACATATAGTCCTCAAAATGCCAAGTTCACACAGAACAAAAAACACAGAAATGCAAGGCATGATTCTGAATTGGATCCTTTGACATAAAAGACGTTATTGGGACAGCTGGTGAAACTTGAGTCCAGTGTGAGGATTAGATGGTAGTAATGTATCTGTGTTAATTTCTTGTTCTGTTGGTTATATTGAGGTTATTCAGGGCCATGTCCTTGTTCGTAAGGAATACATGTTAAAGGGGATCCGACAATATACTCCCCCAAATGATTCAGGAAACTTTCTATAAATTTGTTTCTAAATAAAATTATTTACTTAAATTAAAAAATACTACAATGTACTCTTTGACCAAGAAATTCTCCTTTCAGGATTTTTTTCTGAAAGATGTTCTTGCATAAAAATATCAAATGTATACAAGCTGTTCATTGCAGTTGTCTAATCACCGCAGATGGTGACTGCAGCCATGAAATTTAAAGACGCTTACTCCTTGGAAGGAAAGTTAGGACCAACCTAGATAGTATATTAAAAAGCAGAGACATTATTTTGTCAACAAAGGTTCGTCTAGTCAAGGCTATGGTTTTTCCAGTGGTCATGTACGGATGTAAGAGTTGGACTGTGAAGAAAGCTGAGCGCCAAAGAATTGATGCTTTTGAACTATGGTGTTGGAGAAGACTCTTGAGAGTCCCTTGGACTGCAAGGAGATCCAACCAGTCCATCCTAAAGGAAATCAGTCCTAGGTGTTCATTGGAAGGACTGATGTTGAAGCTGAAACTCCAATACTTTGGCCACCTGATGCGAAGAGTTGACTCATTGGAAAAGACCCTGATGCTGGGAGGGATTAGGGTCAGGAGGAGAAGGGGACAACAGAGGATGAGATGGCTGGAGGGCATCACTGACTCGATGGGCGTGAGTCTGAGTGAACTCCAGGAGTTGGTGATGGACAGGGAGGCCTNTGATGTTGAAGCTGAAACTCCAATACTTTGGCCACCTGATGCGAAGAGTTGACTCATTGGAAAAGACCCTGATGCTGGGAGGGATTAGGGTCAGGAGGAGAAGGGGACAACAGAGGATGAGATGGCTGGAGGGCATCACTGACTCGATGGGCGTGAGTCTGAGTGAACTCCAGGAGTTGGTGATGGACAGGGAGGCCTAGCGTGCTGCGATTCATGGGGTCGCAAAGAGTCAGACACGACTGAGCAACTGAATTGAACTGAATAAAGCCAAAACTTCAGAATAACCTAAATGATCATCAACACAGGGTAAATACATATGATACATCAAACATTAAATGAATACGGTGGAGGAGGCAGGGGAAGAGAATAAAACAGCTCTGGACTATTCTGCAGGATACATTGTTGTAAACAAAACAAAAAAACAGATACAGAAGAGGGTACTAGAACACTATCATGTGTATACCAAAAAAAAAGAGATCTTTTAAATGTGTCAATGTGCAGCCTTTTCTCTGCACAGAGAATCACTCCAGATATGGGTAACATTGGGTGCCTCTTGAGAGAGAGTGACTAGGGAGGAAGGGTCACTTTCTATACCATTTGCACTTTTGAATTTTGCAGCAAGTGAATATCTTGCTTCTTCAATAAATTATTCCTTAAAAAAGCAAAATGCCGGATACCTAGGCACACAAAACATGTTCTCAAAGAATGTTGAAAATGTGTCTGATCTTTTCATTTGTTACAAATTAGTAATCTGCCTTCTGGGAAGGGACACACAGCTCCCCAAAGAGCTTTGCTTAAGAACAAATAAACCATATTCATTGCCTGTTATTTCCATCTGCCTTTCTGGAGAAAATAAAATTATTTACTAGAATCTTTAGTGTTATGAACTGAATTGGTCATAACACCCCCCTCCCCCGACCAAATGCGTATGTTGAAGTCTTAATTCCCAGTATCTTGGAATGTGACTGAAATTGGAGACAGCATCTTTATTTATTTTTTTTAATTTTTCTTTTTTTTTCTTTTTTTCTTATTCTTTTTTATTATTATTTTTTTGAGACAGCATCTTTAAAGGTGTAATTAGGTTAAAATGAGGTCATTAGAGTGTCCTCATAAGAAGAGAGAATTTGAATACATATATACAGAAGGGAGAGGGCTTCCCTGATGGCTCAGTGGTAAAGAATCTGTGTGCCAATGCAGGAGACGTAAGAGATGCAAGTTCGATCCCTGGATTGGGACGATGCCCTGGAGGGCACCCCACTCCAGTGTTCTTGCCTGGAGAATCCCATGGACAGAGGAGCCTGGTGGGCTGCAGTCCATGGGNAATTAGGTTAAAATGAGGTCATTAGAGTGTCCTCATAAGAAGAGAGAATTTGAATACATATATACAGAAGGGAGAGGGCTTCCCTGATGGCTCAGTGGTAAAGAATCTGTGTGCCAATGCAGGAGACGTAAGAGATGCAAGTTCGATCCCTGGATTGGGACGATGCCCTGGAGGGCACCCCACTCCAGTGTTCTTGCCTGGAGAATCCCATGGACAGAGGAGCCTGGTGGGCTGCAGTCCATGGGACTGCAAAGAGTCAGACACGACTGAGCAACTAACTCTCCCTTTCCCTTAGGCAAGCGGGAGCCATCAGAGGATTCTGGAGAGCAGGAGAGGCTCTGAGTATGTTAGAAAAGAACTTGGTGGGCAATGAATCAGAATCAAAACTCACCCAGGAGACCACTGCAAGCACCCCAGCAGGGAAGCAAAAATCAGCCGTCAGATGATTAGAAGTTGTGGAAGAAATGAGATCATTGCCCAAGATGGTTCAGGTTAAGAGATCTGAGGTTTGCGTGGCTGACTGTAATGGATGGAGAGGAATAAGAGACAGAAAGGCCAACATGACAGGACAGGTGACCCTGGAGTAACGTGGCTGTGAACTGCACTTGTCCACTTATACATGGATATACTTCAGTTGTAAATACTAGGAGCAGACTCATTGGAAAAGACCCTGATGCTGGGAAAGAGTGAGGGCAGAAGGAGTCGAGAATGATAGAGGAGAAGAGAATTAGATGGCGTCATCGATTCCATGGACATGAATCTGAACAAGCTCTGGAAGACGGTAAAGGATAGGGAAAACTGGTGTGCTGCAGTCCAGGGGTGGCAAAGAATTGGATATGACGTAGAGACTAACAACAACAAATACTATAGGAAATAATACAGAAGGAAGAACCGATGCTGAAGCTGAATCTTCAATACTTCGGCCACATGATACAAAGAGCTGACTCATTGGAAAAGACCTTGATGCTGGGAAAGACTGGAGGCAGAAGAAGGGGACGACAGAGGATGAGATGGTTGGATGGCGTCACCGATCCAACATGTCAATGGACGTGTGTTAGAGCGAACTCCGGGAGATGGTGAAGGACAGGGAAGCGTGGTGTGCTGCAGTCCATGGGGTTGCAAAGAGTCGGACACGAACGGGCGACTGAACCACAAATAGAACAGGATCTGAGGTTGGCTGAATTCACAGATGGGGAACCTTGGATATGGAGGGCAGACTGTAAAATTATGCTCAGATTTTCCACTTCTGAGCATGGGCACCCCTAACCCCCATGTTGTTGAAGAGTCAACCTCATATCTCTATGGTAAGGAGGAGAAAAAGAAGAAGGACAGAGAAATACACAAAAGGAGTATTGGAAAGGGTTCAGGAGTGAGAGGCTGAGTGTCCCGGACTCACGGAAGGGTCATAACACTTGTTCAGGGAAGCAACTAAAGCCTGTCCTAGGGAATTGCTTCTGGGGTGAAAAAAGAACTGGTTGGCCTCCCACGGAAAGATGTAGAGGGAACTCCAAAGGATCAGAGCACACCCATCCTGGGAAGGCAGAATCTGGAGGGTAGGGTTGGGGGTATCGTGGGGGCGTGGGGCCAGTAATCTGATTCCTCTTACTTCTCCCAGCAACTCAAACTGAAGCTGGGAAGGATGATTTGCAGGCAGAAGGATCTGATTTCCTCTCTCTGATAGAACAAAAGCCAATTCTTGGGGAAGAACTTGAAGTAATTGATGGCTAGTCCTTGTCTTGGCCTCGGAAGATCAGCCCACAGGTGGAGGGAGCTGGGATGGCTCAGCCTGCTGGCGCCATCTAGTGTCCGACTGGTGAGAGTTGGACTACAAAGAAAACTGAGCGCGGAACTGATGTATTTGAACTGTGGTGTTGGAGAAGACTCTTGAGAGTCCTTTGGACTGCAAGGAGATCCAACCAGTCCATCCTAAAGGAAATCAGTCCTGAATATTCTTCGGAAGGACTGATGCTGAAGCTGAAACTCCAATACTTTGGCCACCTGATGAGAACTGACTCATTTGAAAAGACCCTGATGCTGGGAAAGATTGAAGGCGGGAGGAGAAGGGGACGACAGAGGATGAGATGGTTGGATGGCATCACCGACTCGATGGACATGAATTTGAGCAAGCTCCGGGAGTTGGTGATGGACAGGGAAGGCTGGTGTGCTGCAGTCCATGAGGTTGCAAAGGGTCAAACACGACTGAGCAACTGAACTGAACTGAGACACTAGTCCTCTGCCTGTCAGACGGGAGGCTTAGGCTAGGCCGATGGGATAAACTGGAAAGTTGGGGTCCAGCCTGCAGCGGAGTTTTGGGCAGCTGTAGCCTCCAGGGGCGATGGAGAGGGAATATGGCCAAGAGTTCACGGGCACTGAGCCTGGGACTCTGTATTAGTTTCCTGTGCTTCCTGCATTCCCTCTGTCTCCACCAGTCATCAGATTCGGATCCGCCTGATCCAGTATGACCTCATCTAAACAGAAGGACATCTGCAAATCCCTGTTTCCAAGTAAGGTCACATTCATAGGTCCTGGGGGTTAGGACTTGAACCTACCATAGTGGGAAGTGCAATTCAACCTTCAACAGACTCCTTTCATCCAGTGGTATGTCTGCCAAGTGCCAGGCCTGTGCCAGGGTTGGGCTTGCAGAGCTGAAGGTGTGGACACTGCTGGGGCCTTGAGGCTCCTTAAGAGTCTTGTCATTGGTTCACCCTGGACTCCTCAGAGCCCAGCAGGGCAGGTCCAGAGACTTGGTGTTTCACTGAAGTAGGAAAAGAGGAAGGGCAGGAGAGAGGAAGGAGGGGCTGCAGGAAGGATGAGGGGAGAGATGACACAGGGGGAAATGGGGAAGGGGCTGCAAGACCACAGGCTAGAGCTTTTGCAGAGCAGGTGACCTTAAGCTGGGACTCGAGTTTGCCCAGCAGAAAGGGGATGAGCAGAAGAGAGGCCTTCTGGGCTGAGCTAAAAGTCCGAGCAGTGACCTAGAAGCCTGAAGGAGGCTTGTGATGTTGAAGGGTTTGGTGTGGCTGGAAGGGAGGGTGTGTTTGTGGCAGGGGATATTCTGCCTGAGTTGTGCTCTATGGTGAAGGCTAGGTGGGCCTTTCTCAGGGCTTTAAATACTACCTCTAGGTGGACAGACACCTTAGGAGGTTTTAAAGCCTGCGCTGTGTCAAAATTACCATGGGTAGAGACTGAAGCAGGGTTTCCCTGGTAGCTAAGGTGGTAAAGAGTCTGCCTGCAATGCAGGAGACTAGGGTTTGATCCCTGGGTNTCTAGGTGGACAGACACCTTAGGAGGTTTTAAAGCCTGCGCTGTGTCAAAATTACCATGGGTAGAGACTGAAGCAGGGTTTCCCTGGTAGCTAAGGTGGTAAAGAGTCTGCCTGCAATGCAGGAGACTAGGGTTTGATCCCTGGGTCAGGTAGATCCCCTGGAGAAGAGAATGGCAACCTACTTCAGTATTCTTGCCTGGAGAATCCCATGGACAGAGGAGCCTGGTGGGCTACAGTCTATGGGGTTGCGAAGAGTCAGACACAACTGAGTGACTAAGGCACACACAGAGAGACTGAAGCAGGCAGAGACTCATGAAAAAGGGCTTCAGAGGGTGTCCTGGATAAAAATGAAAATATCCAATCTCAGAATTGCTCCCATTTTCTGAGAGCATCTAGTGCAGAATAAAACCACACTGCCTTGAAACTTACGCCAGCTACTTAACACATGCTTCCAAAACAAGCCCCTCGTAGGGTGCAAGCTCCTTCATGGCAGCAAATACCAAGAGATCCCATCTGTGTGACTTCAGGTGTGTGCCCCATAGGCTGTGGCTGTGGGTATCAATGTAGTTAAGTAAGTGTCATTTAATTTCTAGTTTGCCAACTGTTGTTAATAATTAATGAGCATTTGACTTCATGGAATACTTCTGCTAGAATAGATAAGACGTAACATAGTTTTCTTTGATCCATTAATGTAACCCATTATATTGAATAGTAATAGAATTGACTGCTATTAAACCATCCTTATATTCTTGCTAAACCCAACTTGATTAGGATGAAAACATGTGTGTGATTGTGTGTTTTAAAATACACTATTATTTTTGTTTAATTGGCATCTATTGCCAATTAGAACTGTTGATCACCATCTGGTTTTGTAAGAATTAAGCCACTGTCACCTGCCATTGCAGACCCTCCACACACCCCAGAAGAAGTTCCAGGCCAAAGATCAGTAATGAGGCCCTCTATGCTCTGGGAAAAGCTTGCAGAACAAGCCTTCGGATACTTGGACATTTTCAGGAGACGATGCTATGAGCTCAATTTCTCACATCTTCTCATAGCTAGAAAAGGACTAAAATTCTTAATAGAAGCATCTGCTCCTCATGACCTGCAGCAATCTTCTGCCAAAAATGTGTGCCTGCTTGTATATATCCCCCTTCACCTTGTGGCTCAGCTGCTAAAGAATCTGCCTGCAATGTGGAAGACCTGGGTCAATCCCTGGGTTGGGAAGATCCCCTGGAGAAGGGAAAGACTACCCACTCCAGTGTTCTGGCCTGGAGAATTTCATGGACTGTGTAGTCCATGGGGTCGCAAAGAGTGGCTACGACTGAGTGAATTTCACTTCCTTCCTTCCTTCACTAAAGTCATATATATACAGTGACTGCCCACCCCAGCCCCATCTTCAGAGCGTGTCCTCAGCCCTTTCTGAGCGGAGGTCTCCCAGGCTGTAATTNTTCATGGACTGTGTAGTCCATGGGGTCGCAAAGAGTGGCTACGACTGAGTGAATTTCACTTCCTTCCTTCCTTCACTAAAGTCATATATATACAGTGACTGCCCACCCCAGCCCCATCTTCAGAGCGTGTCCTCAGCCCTTTCTGAGCGGAGGTCTCCCAGGCTGTAATTCTCATTTGGCCCCAAATAAAATTTAACTCACAGCTCTCATGTTCTGCACTTTTTGAAAATTTCTTTTCTTGTCCTTGTTTGCCTTGTTTGAGCTATAGTAACACCATGTAACAGTATTTTGTGACTTCCCTCTTTTTAATTTTTGGAAGCTTATTGGTTTCTTAACAGACAGATGAAAATGACCTATAAAACCATATGTGCAATTCCCTGAATGATTATTGATTGAGTTAGGTTTTCCATTTTATTAAAATAATTTTGGTGATTTTTTTCCCTATAAAGTTATCTGTTTCAGTGTATGCATTTCAAATTTTGATTTTTAAAACTTTACTATCTGTAACCATACCCCTTTAATATTTCTCAATTTCTAAAATCGTTTACTTATTGTGACTTCCACTTTTTCTTGAGCAATCTCACCAGTCTTTTTTTTTTTTTGAAGAGTTTAGGAGCTGTTTACCAGAGTCTTAGCTTTGGCTTCATTTGTTTTAGTTGGGTTTATTAACAGCTACTTTTATACAATAAAATTCACACTTTTTCATTTTTAGTTTTGACACTAATATAATCACGTAATTGCCACTACAATTAGAACTGTTCCATCACCCTCTAAGATTTCTTTGTATTCCTGTGTAACCACCCCTCCCCAACTCTAGCCCCGAGGCAAGCACTGATTTGTGTCACGTCTATAAGATGTCTGCTTTTACAGAATATCTTGTAAACAGAGTCACACATTATGCAGCCTTCTGAGTCGGGCTTCCTTTACTTGGTGTAATGTGTCTGATTTTTGTCCATGGTTTACATGTATCAATAAGTTCTTCCTTTTTATTGTCAAATAGCCTCCCATTGTACAGAGGTACCAGGGTTTTGTTTGTTTGTTTTGTTTCAACAAAGTTTGGTAATCAGCTTTTTAAAAAACTCATGTATCATTTTTTAAAAACTTATTTTATACTGAAGTATAGTTTGTCATGGTGGCTCACACAGTAAAGAGTCCTCCTGTAATGCGGGAGACCTGGGTTCGATCCCTGGGTCGGGAAGATCCGCTGGAGAAGGGAATGGCTACCTAGTCCATTATCCTTGCCTGGAGAATTCCATGGACAGAGGAGCCTGGCAGACCACAGTCCATGGGGTCACAAAGAGTCAGACAGGACTGAGCCACTAACACTTTCACTTGTTTCATAGTTGCTTGACAATATGGTGTTAGTTTCAGGGGTACAGCAAAGTGATTCAGTTATACGTACATGTGTGTCCTTTTTCAGATTCTTTCCCCATTTCAGTTGCTGTAAAATACTGAGCAGAGTGCCCTGTGCTTTGCCCTAGACCCTTGTCGGTTATCACTTTTAAATAAAGCAGTGTGTACACGTCAACCCCAAGCTCCCTAACTACCCCTCCCCTCTACCCCTCCCTACTGGTAACCAGAAGGTCTTTCTCTGACTCTGTTTCTGTTTTATAAATAAGTTCATTTGGATCACTTCTTTTTAGATCCTGGATATAAGGGATATAATACAATGTTTCTCTTTCTCTGACTTATTTCTCAGTCTGACAGTCTCTAGGCCCTGGATGTCCCAGTTTTTTAGTTGTTCGTATTTTGTTGTTTGCTTATTTGGCTGGGCTGGGTTTTCATTACGTACACGGACTCTCTCTAGTTGCGATGAGCAGGGGCTACTCCTTGCTGTGGTGTTGGGCTTCTCATTGCGGTGGCTTCTCTTGCCGTGGAGCACACGGGCTTCGGTAGCTGTGGCGTGTTGGCTTAATTGCCCCTTGGCACGTGGGATCTTCCTAGACCAGGGACTGAGCCTGTGTCTCCTGCATTGGATTCTTTACCTCTCAGCTACTAGGGAAGCCCAGAAGTTTCCAACTTAAATGAAGTTCGTAAGTTAAAAAAATATATATGATGAGATTGGGGGCCTGTCAGTCCCTCTCTGTTGTGTTTTGCTGTTGTTGCTCTCTATTGTTATTGTATCATTTAAAAATTTCCTTCTTTGGTCTTCCGTTCAGTTCAGGAGTTCAGCTCCTCAGTCGTGTCCGACTCTTACTCCATGGACTGCAGCACGCCAGGCTTTCCCGTCCGTCACCAGCTCCCGGAGCTTGCTCAAACTCATGTCCATCAAGTCAGTGCTGCCATCCAATCATCTCATCCTCTGTCATCCCCTTCTCCTCCTGCCCTCAATCTTTCCCAGCATCAGGGTATTTTCCAATGAGTCAGTTCTTCGCATCAGGTGGCCAAAGTATTGGAGTTTCAGCTTCAGCATCAGTCCTTCCAGTGAACATTCAGAGTTAATTTCCTTTAGGATTGACTTGTTTGATATCTTTCCTGTCCAAAGAGCTCTCAAGAGTCTTCTCCAACACTACAGTTCAAAAGCATAAATTATTTGGTGCTCAGCTTGCTTTATGGTCCAACTCTCACATCCATATATAACTACAGGAAGAACTATAGCTTTGACTATATGGATCTTTGTTGGCAAAGTAATGTCTCTGCTTTTTAATAGGCTATCTAGGTTGGTCATAGCTTTTCTTCCAAGGAGCAGGTGTCTTTTAATTTCACGGCTGCAGTCACCATCTGCAGTGATTTTGGAGCCCAAGAAAATAAAGTCTGTCACAGTTTCCATTGTTCCCCATCTATTTGACATGAAGTGATGGGACCGGATGCCATGATCTTAGCTTTCTGAATGTTGAGTTTTAAGCCAGTTTTTTCACTCTCCTCTTTCACTTTCATCAAAAGGCTCTTTAGTTCCT
>SJYA01001562.1:1002779-1066567 GCA_006410615.1 Neotragus moschatus | reverse complement strand
GTGTTTCTGATGGACGGATCCAGAGTGTCTGAGCCGTGGTGACACATGGAAATGCACCAGGTGAAAAGTAGACATGCTCTACTGGGCCAGGGTCCCGCCTGAATTTGAAGGCGAAGTAGTGCTACCCCAGGACTTTGGCCACCTGATGCGAAGAGCCAACTCATTGGAAAAGACCCTGGTGCTGGGAAAGATTGAAGGCAAAAGGAGAAGAGGGTGGCAGAGCATGAGATGGTTAGATAGCATCACCGACTCAATGCACATGGATTTGAGCAAACCTGGGGAGATCAGGGAAGCCTGGAGTGCTGAAGTCCACGAGTTGGACACAACTCAGCGACTGAACAGTCAATCAATCAATAGTTCTATTCCTATACCCTTGGCTCCAGCCCAGATTGTCAGCTTCTGGTCAGCTAGTCTCCCCAAACCCTTGTCCTCATGGTGTTCCTGCTTGGGATTTTCTGGGCTGATGCCTTTTCTCCACTGATCACCAAAAAGACCCTTCCAAGATGAACACATTCTTAAATCTGTTCACAAAATACTCCCTTCATGTCTTTGCCTCATCAAAAACCTGGGTGGCTATTTTTATTTTCCTGGTTACACACATGAGGATTCCTTTTAACATGATCTTAGGAACGGCTCTCTCCTGTATTTGTCTCCTATACTTCAGACCTATAGATCCTGTTGTTCACGGACTCCTCCCAGGATGCTCCAATGCAACTAACCTGAGCAAGCACTTAGGCTTTACCCCTTTATCCTGTATCCTCTCCTGTGCCCACACTACAGCCTGGAAGTGAAATTTGATCCTTATTGCCCCTACCCCCCACATTAAATCAGTCCCCAAGTTGTTACAGTTTGTCCCTTTTCTCTACTATTGCCCCATCAATCCCATAATTGCCTTAAAGCACAATTGCTGATTTTGCCTCACCATCTGTGTTATCTACTGCTTATGTGACCAACTACCCAAAACTTAGTATTTGAGACCACAAATATATGTTATCTCCCATAGTTTCTGAGGGTGAGGAATCTGGGAGAAGCTTGGTTAGGTGGTTTTGAGGGTCATTTCCAAGGCTGCAGTCAAGCGGTCAGCTCGGGCTGTAGTCATCTCAAGGCTTGATTAGGGCTGAAGGAGCTGCTTCCAGGCTCACCCATGTGGTTGTTGAGAGGCCTCCCTTCCCTTATGGCTGTTGGTTGGGGGCTTCAGTCACCCTCCCAATAGGTTGTCTGAGGGTCGCAATTTGGCAACTGCCTTCTGCCAAAGGAAGTGGCGTTGTGTGTGTGAGAGAGAGAGAGAGAGAATTCTAGATGGAAGTCACAGTCTAAAACAACATAATTAGATAAAGACATAATTAGGGACTTCACTGGTGGTCGAGCGGTTAAGAATCCACCTGCCAATGCAGGCGACAGGGTTCAATGCTTGGTCCAGGAAGATCCTAAGGCTGTGGGGCCACAGCTACTGAGCCTACACTCTAGAGCCATGCTCTGAAAGCAGAGAAGCCACGGCGCCAGGATGCAGAGTGGACCCTGCTCACCACAATTAGAGGAAGCCTCAGTGCAGCAGTGAAGACCACTGCAGCCCCCCAAATATATATTTATTATATTTATGTGTATACATAAAATAAAATCTTAAAAATTAAGTCCGTTTCTTTTTTTAAATTGGAATGTAGTTAATTTACAATACTGTGTTAGTTTCAGGTATACAGCAAAGTGATTCAGTTAGATGTGTATATATATATATATATATGTTCAGATTATTGTCCATTATGCATAGATTACTACAAGATATTGAATATTGCTCCCCATGTTACATAATAAATCTTTGTTGTGCTTTTCTTTTTTAAAAGTATTTTTTAAATTTATTTTATTTTTCGCTGTGCTGGGTCTTCTTTGCTGAGGGGCTTTTTCTGGTTATGGTGTTCAGGCTTCTCGCTGTGGTGGTGTCTCTTGTTTTGGAGCATGGGCTCTAGGGTGGGTGGGCTTCAATAGTTGCGGGGTGTGGACACAGTAGTTGTAGATCCCTGGCTCTAGAGCACAGGCTCGACAGTCATAGCTCATGGTTTCGCTGTTCTGTGGCATGCGGGATCTTCCATGACCAGGGACTGAACCTGTGTCTCTTGCACTGGCAAGTGAATTCTTTACCACTGAGCTACCAGGGACGCCTGCGATTTTATTTCTAATTAATGATTTTTTTTGCCTTTTTCCTTCCTGGTTTATTGAGGTATAATTCACACATAGCACTGAATAAGTTTAAGGTGCGCAGCATAACAATTTGACTTGCATCATAAAATGATTATCGTAGTTTAGTGAATATTCATCATCTCATGAGGCTGCTGCTGCTAAGTCACTTCAGTCGAGTCCGACTCTGTGCGACCCCAGAGATTGCAGCCCACCAGGCTCCCCCATCCGGGTTGCCATTTCCTTCTCATACAGGTATAAAATTAAAGAAATAGAAAAAAACCCTACAATATTTTAGAACTGAATTTCCAGCATTTTCACTTTGGCCATGTTCTATTGGTCATATAGACCAAACCTGGTATATGTAGGAGAGTGTGTGTGAATATCAAGACGTGAGGCCCAGGGGGCATCTTGGGAGTTGCCTCACTTTCCAAAGCTCCAAATGGAAAAGCATCCATTTATCCTTTCTGTTGGGTAAAATGAACTCTTGCTTTTCCTTTGGGGAACCACCTCTCCCCCATAGTTAAGATACAGTTTGAGTGGAGTTGCCTCACCCCCTTTTCTGGTGAGGGTCCCCGTTTGTAGTGTTCATTTCAGTCGCTCAGTCGTGTCCGACTCTTTGCGACCCCATGAATCACAGCACGCCAGGCCTCCCTGTCCATCACCAACTCTTGGAGTTCACTCGGACTCACGCCCACTGAGTTAGTGATGCCATTCAGCCATCTCACCCTCTGTCGTCCCCTTCTCCTCCTGCACCCAATCCCTCCCAGCATCAGAGTCTTTTCCAATGAGTCAGCTCTTCGCATGAGGTGGCCAAAGTACTGGAGCTTCAGCTTTAGCATCATTCCCTCCAAAGAAATCTCAGGGTTGATCTCCTTCAGAATGGACTGGTTGGATCTCCTTGCAGTCCAAGGGACTCTCAAGAGTCTTCTCCAACACCACAGTTCAAAAGCATCAATTCTTTGGCGCTCAGTTTTTTTCACAGTCCAACTCTCACATGCATACATGACCACAGGAAAAACCATAGCCTTGACTAAATCTGGATCTTAGTCAGCAAAGTAATGTCTCTGCTTTTGAATATGCTATCTAGGTTGGTCATAAATTTTCTTCCAAGGAGTAAGTGGATCCTGTTTAATGAAGGTCTGTATCAGCATATTTTGCTACAGACTGAATGTCTGTGGTCCTCTGAAATTCATATATCGAAACCCTATCCTCCGGTGCGATCATGGCACTGCGCTCGGTGCGGAGCGTGCTGGCCGCGGTCGGCAGCCTGTGTGCCATCTTGCGCCCTGCTTGCCGCGGCCCTGGGGACTGCGGGCGGGTGCCGTCTGGGCGCTGCGCACCGGCCCTGCTCTGCTGTCGGTGCGGAAATTCACAGAAAAACACGAATGGGTAACAACAGAAAATGGTGTTGGAACAGTGGGCATCAGCAATTTTGCACAGGAAGCTTTGGGAGATGTTGTTTACTGTAGTCTGCCTGAAGTTGGGACAAAGTTGAACAAACAAGAGGAGTTTGGTGCTTTGGAAAGTGTGAAAGCTGCTAGTGAACTCTATTCTCCTCTGTCAGGAGAAGTAACTGAAATGAATAAAGCTCTAGCAGAAAATCCAGGACTTGTCAACAAGTCTTGTTATGAAGATGATTGGCTGATCAAGAGGACATTCAGTTTCCCTTCAGAACTAGATGAACGATGAGTGAAGAAGCAAATGAGAAACGGCATAAAATCTATTAAGGAGTGAGAATGGAAATCCCTAAATAAAATACTTTGAAACAACTTAATCTAGCATAGTTGTTTTAAATTAGTGGTGGATAGATATTTAAAAAGCAACTTTTAGCAAAAGAAACTACTTGTAACAATGTTTCCTGAAGAAAATACCCCTTAACTTTCTAATGACTTCAGATAGGCACTGTGCATCTTTCCCACAGCATCCTGTGATTTTTAGGCTAGGCTCCAGTTATAATATTCAGAATTCCTGAAATTATCTCTGGTAAAACTAATTACAAAAATTATGTAATTCAAGGATAACATGGTTATTGTAAACCTTATGACATTGTAACTTGCTTACAGCTATCCTTGGATTTGGGTCAAAATTATCTTCCCACTAGAAATAACTGCCAGTGGAGAAAAGTTTGTTAGTTGTATAGTGTCCAGTAAAGAATATTACTATCTTAATTTTGCAATATACTGTGTTTGCTGGTGCTATGTTTATACAGTGAAGCAACAGCCTTGCAGGAGAATAAACAATTTAATAATAAAATATTCAACTTCTTAAAAAAAAAAAAAAAACCCAACCCTGTCCTCCAATGTGACGCTATCTGGAGGTGAAGACTTTGAGTGATAATTAGTGTTAGATAAAGTCATGAGGGTGGGGCCCTCATGGTGGGATTAGTGCCCTTATAAAAAGAAGAGAAGGATCGTTCTTTCTCTGTACTCACACTAAGGAAGGCCCTATGAGGACACAGTAAGAAGAGGGTTCTTTGAGAACCTGACCATGCTGGGACCCTGTTCTTTGACTTTCAGCCTCCAGAATCATGAGAAATGAATATCTCCCGTTTAAGCCAATGAATCCTTGGTCTTCTGCTATACTTGCTGGCTCAGACTAACATCCAGTCACTCTGGTCTTAGTGATACGGTTAGGGATGAGCAGATGACCCAAATGAAAGGCAGTGAGACATAGGGAAGTGTTTGCTAGGGATTCTGCAAGGATTTAAGATGCTTCAGTGGAAGATCCTGGAAAATATGCTCTCCCTTCCTCTGGCCTTGGTGAAGTGGCTGTGAGGCTAGGTCTTCTAGCATCTTGCTAATACAAGGTGAGCCTGCCTGGAAATGAAAAGTGAAAGTGAAGTCACTCCGTCGTGTCCAACTCTTTTCGACCCCTTGGACTGTAGCCTATCAGGCTCCTCCGTCCATGGGATTTTCCAGGCAAGAGTGCTGGAGTGGATTGCCATTTCCTTCTCCAGGGGAACTTCCCATCCCAGGAATCAAACCCAGGTCTCCTGCATTGCAGGCAGACGCTTTACCGTCTGAGCCTGATACTCAAAGGAAGTTGAGCCAAAAGAAGGATGCCAGAGATTCTCTTGAACTCTGGATCCAACCAAGCCTACAGGGGAGCCTGTCTATAAATCGCTCAGTTGTACTATCCAATAGATAAACTCATTTTATTAAGATGGTTGTACCAGGATTTCTGTTCCCTGCCATATAAAAAGTCCTGATTGTGACTGCTGTCCCTCTGAGTCCTCCCCCTCTAGAACATAAATCTGATCATCTTTTCTTCTTGCATAAAATCTTGCAACATCTACTCAGTGTCCTCTAGATAAAGTCCAAGCTCAGTAACATGGTAGTTGAGACTCACCATTATGGTCTCTGTCTCTATATCCAGCCTCTTCTTTCCTTGCTTCCATTTTATACAACATTCAACTATTTATACCATGTGCCCTACTGTTCTGAAGAGAGGCTGGGAGCATATGAGCCCATAATCAGGAATTAGGGTGGCGAAAACCATCAGAGAAAACTAGAATCAGCCTCCTCAAGGTGTCGCAGTGGTAAAGAGTCTGCCTGCCAGTGCAGGAGGCACAAGAGATGCCTGGGTCGGGAAGATCCCCTGGAGAAGGAATTGGCAACCCACTCCAGTATTCTAGCCTGGAAAAATCCATGATCAGAGGAGCCTGGAGGGCTACAGTCCATGGGGTTGCAAAGAGATGGACACAACTGAGCTTGCGTGTGCACGTGCACACACACACACACACACACACACACACAAACACACTTTAAGACCACCTGGAAGCCCCAGACCTAGACCCAGTAGCCACACCAGTTCTTATGTGCTAATACTGGCAGTGCTGGGGTTGTCCTGGTCACCAGGATCCAAGTTTCTGTTGCTCTGGTTCCTAATAGTATCTTACTGTGGATGCAGCGAGATCTCCACCTTGCTCAACAGGGTGTCTAATTGCTTCACCAGCAGGATATCTGACCTAATTCTCCTTATCCAAGGCCATTTGAATTAAATACTCAATATCAAAGCTCTTAAGTCAGGAGATTGCTTATTTGAGGTACAGAGATCAGGAAGAAGCTTCCCATTTCCTTCCACAACTCTTTATCTGAGAGTAAGCCATTTCTTTCAGACTAAACTTGACCTACTTCAGGGTACTTTGATTTATCAAACAGACAAATGGCAAGCGTTCTTCACTGGATTGCCTCTGTGTGACTTGACTCTAATTATTGTACTAGGGAAGGAATCATTGCCAGGATTGGGACTGCTCTGGGGGACGGAGTCTCTTCCAGCCTGGGTTACCTGGGACTCTTGGCTGCAGTGCTTGCACTTGGACAAACATCTCCTTCACCAACAAAATACAAATAAACTATAAGGGACTAAAAATAATTGTGTGCGTGAGCAGTTGGGGCAAATTATGGAAAACAAGATACAAAAAGAACAAAAAGACCAACTGCCACTTCTGAAGAGCCTGGAGCAAAAAACAGGATGTTGGGAGCAAGAGCAATGTACTTTCACATGCCCCCTGCACTCAACACCACCAAAGGGGTGGGCCAGTCCACCTAAGCTACCCCTTTGGTGGGACTCGTAGACCTGCCTCTACCCTCACCCCCTAAGGAACAAGCTCACCCCACTCAGCAAGTGAGCAAGGGAACATGTTCATTCTTGCGCCCTCCTGCTGCAGCAGGGGCCCCAAAAAAGCATTGCCTGAATTTCTATCAATTTCTATTGATTAAGAAGGCCAAGAACCTTAGTCAGTAACATGTGCGCCCCACCACAATGGTTCATTAGGAATCAGTATTTGGAGAAGTGGTATTCTGAGGCTTCCTTTTAAATTTTTTTCCTGAGTGGTTAAACAACAAATATTTATTTTCTCACAGTTCCAGAGATTGGGCCCAACAGCAGTCAGGTTCTGGTGAGAGCCCTCCTCCTGGCTTGCTAATGGGATTTCTTGCTATGTCCTCACATGGTGGAAAGAAAGCTGTGGTGTCCAGCCCTCTCTTATAAAGGTACCATGTCCATAGGATCACAGTGCTACCATTATGAGGTGGCTTCCCTCTGGATATCAGAGATGTAAAGAGCCTGCTACTTGGCCAGTCCCCAGTTCCCCACAGCTTGTTGGCTAGTGTAGGCGAAGAGGACAACCAACACTGGGAGGCAGCTCTTGTAAGAAATGGCCCTTGTCCGGTTCTTTCTCTCTTTTATACATGCTATGAACTGTTTGACTTTGGGAGGTTCATCTTTTATATTTTACCTGCAAAGGATTTGGGGTAATGAAAAAGAACCTAAGCTTCTATCTTGCTGGGTCCCCCTTGTTTCAGCAGTTTCAACTCCCCTGTGACTGTTGTCCCTTTTGACTTGAGAGGGCCACCTGGATCACTCATTAGAGCTGAAAGGTGAGGAGTGCACCAGGCACTGGATCAAATACCTTCCATGCATTATCTCACCTAATCCTCTTGATCATCTTATGAATTAACTACTACTATTGACCTATTTCTCACATGTGAAAACTGAGGCTTAGAAAGGCCCAGCACCATGCTGAAAGTCATGCATTCTCTCCTCTACAAATATGGTTGGAGGACCTGTGGTATGCCAGGCCCTCTTTTATTCTCTGGAGCTTCCCATACTAAGTATTGGGCCTGAAATTACAACACTCATCTGATTCCAGCTCTTCACATTTTGCTGATGGGCTCAACTGCTTCCCCTGTGGATGTCACCTGTAACACAGACTACATGCTTTGGTCCTTGATAGTAAGAGTTGATGCTGAATCCATTTACACCTTCTAGCTCACACCTTTGTAACACAGAGACAAAAATATAGCTGACGTTACTTGTCCATGATGTGAAATTTGCTCTCCTGATTAAAAAAAAAATGCTATAGGGTTTTGAATTTCCCTTTGAGTATGTCACTTAACTTTAGAAAGAAAATCCCTTAGATCCACAGACTTAGAAAAGGTGCCTGGGGCTGAATCAAGGTCCTGCCATTTCCAGCTGTGTAACTTTGAGCTTTGGTTTCAACATATTAAAAAAAAAAAAAAAAGGAGATGAACTGACATCAGAGAGTTGTACAAAGGCTGAATTGGCTGATCAATTCAAAGCCCCAAGCACTATGTGTGGTGCACAGTAAGGGAAAATGAATGGCAGCTTTCATTAAGGAGGTTGAAAATTGTAAACAGGCTGCTGGATTTTGTAGTTGGATTGATGATGAACATTGAAAGCAGTTCAATGGAGAGGTGGGGTGGAGGTCTGGCTGTAGGTGAATGAGAGCTTGGGAAAGTGGCACCTCAGAGTGTAAAAACTACCTGCTCTTGGAACTCTGCTGTTGGTCCAGTGATTAAGACTCCAAGCTTTCACTACAGGGGACATGGGTTTTATCCTTGGTTGCAGAAATGATATTTCACAACCGAGATCCAGTATGCTTCGAGGTGTGGCCAAAAAAAAAAAAAAAAACCAATAGCAAGAAACCACTTGGTTTGTAGCTAAATATATTGGCTTAGGAAAGGTGAGATGGGGTGGCTTTAATGAGTGACACAGGTTGAGGTGGGTTTTTTTTTAATTGCCAGTTAGATAAAATCAGGGATGTAGTGAAGGAAACATTCCAGTTATGCTGAAAGTCTCCCAAAGAGACGACTTTGATAAACTTTATTTCAATCTTATTCCTCTGCATCTTTTTTCCTTTACTATAGATTTGCTACTCGGCTATCTTAGGAAAACGATGCCAAGTCATTTTGTTGAAACATTAATACAGGAACAGGAACACTTGAGAAAAAAATGTTAATATAAACCCAGTTCTACAAATATTGAGTCTTTTCTATGCTAGGCATTTCTGGAAAACAAAACATGAATAATACGTATCTTTTTTATGTCAGTGATGAAGGAATTATTGGGGTGTACACAGACTACTCCTGGATCACATAGAAGGGAGAGTAATTCTACTCATGAAATATGACTTGTTTTTATTGGAGAAGATGGTCAGAAAATCTAGTAGGGAAACTTATTCAACAGTTTTCACAGAAAAAACTCACTGCAGAAGACAAATGGGTTTAAAATACAGCAGATTAAGTCACTAGGCACTCAGTTCAGTTCAGTCACTCAGCTGTGTCCGACTCTTTGTGACCCTATGAATCACAGCATGCCAGGCCTCCCTGTCCATCACCAACTCCTGGAGTTCACTCAGACTCATGCCNTTTCCTGACAGAAAGTACTAGCCGGACATGAGTGGCTGTCGAGTATTCATCGGGAGGCTAAATCCGGCGGCCAGGGAGAAAGACGTGGAAAGATTCTTCAAGGGGTATGGACGAATAAGAGATATTGATCTGAAAAGAGGCTTTGGTTTTGTGGTAAGTGTTTAGAGCTGGTTGAATTATCTATTGTTAGTGGGTAAAGATTGTTATAAGCAGTGCTTTGCAGTTTTTTGAGCCCCAATAGAGTATGTCTGGGAAATAGGCATTCTTAAAGTAGTGTATTTTCTTAAAGGAGAAAAGAATTTCGCTCCTGGCTGGAGAAATCATTTCCGGTCCCGTTTTGATTGGGCCTAATTTATATGCTGTTGTTATTAACATACTCTTTCACAGGTATTTAGTGGTTTTAATGTGTTGTATAGACTTTTAAAGCAGTGTTAAGCATTATATATATATATTTGTGTTTTAGGAATTTGAAGATCCCAGGGATGCAGATGATGCTGTATATGAGCTTGATGGAAAAGAACTCTGCAGTGAAAGGTGGTAGTTTTATTTTTAGTTTTATGACTTAGCACTCTAAAGATAAGCTAGGTATTAGGCTGGTGTTTTTGTAAATAGATCTCTTATGTAGCTTAAAGTGGATAATAATTTTTCTTCCTTTCCTGTAGGGTTACAATTGAACATGCTAGGGCTCGATCTCGAGGTGGAAGAGGTAGAGGACGCTACTCAGACCGTTTTAGTAGTCGCAGACCTCGAAATGATAGACGGTATGTGATGAATGGTGGATGGCTGCTTTGAACAAGCCTTACTGCAGGAGTCTTAATGTTCTGAAGTTGTTAGCAGAAGTGATTCTGCTGTCTATGTATACTCAATTTTGTCATTCATGTATTAGTCTACTGTTTCTAATAAGTGTGAGTCATAAAATAATGCAGAAACTGTTGGTGGAAGTCATTTGAATGACTTGTCATACCTGATTGCTTGAACTTGCCCACAACTGAACACAATAGGTGCACATTGCTGCATTTCTTCCATTGTGAGTACTCATTTTCTTCCTCAGAAATGCTCCACCTGTAAGAACAGAAAATCGGCTTATAGTTGAGAATTTATCTTCAAGAGTCAGCTGGCAGGTTTGTTGAAACACAGTTTTGAGATATTTTGATGTGGTTTTTAAAATATTAGTGGGTAGTTAATGTTTTTATTAATGTTTTATTAAAAGTAGTTTTATCTTTAATGGATTTTTAATTGTAATTTTAAAGTTTTAATTAAATGTAATTGGGGGATATTTCAAATTTTAATGTTAGTGATCAAATGTAAATGTTTTGAGGATATATTTTCTTGTTTTTAAAAATCAATTTTAACCAAATATTAAACCCTTTATTTGCCAGCCTATCTGTGTCGTTGGCCTTATGACGAGGAGTGCCTGTGGGTTATCCTAATCGTTGTCTTGGTCACTCTTGGTCGGGCCTGGTTGACTTTGCCAGTCAGCTCCTACAGTGATCAATTGGCCACCTCTAGATCTGTGTTTGCCGGTCTAGACGTAATCGGTGCACTTCTTGAAGTGCCAGGTTGCAGCGATCCCAGAGCGCTGATAACGTGATCTGATCCCTAAGTTGAGAGCTGTCTTCCTGTAACGCTTCCGAATAAGAGGTCCTGGTCGGAAAGAGTTGAAAGATTCGAAATTAGGTGGTCGTTGGAATCCTGATCGCAGTAAAGTGGTCCTTGGTAACTACACAAGAGTAGAACCTGTCTGCATCCGCCAATAGTCTGCTAATAGGGAGGGCTGTGCGATTAAAGGCTTCCATCGATTGGGTAGTATCCTTCGAGTGGGTGGCGAAGAGCCAGTCGGGCATATGTCATGAAGGTTTCTCCGACCGATAAATGGTTTGCTGCTTGACTAGCCTAGGGAAATAATAATAAAGGTAAAGTAAACTTTTTTAATGACATATGGGGCACAAAATAACTGGTGTCTTGTAAATGTTCTGTTTTTAAATATAAAATTTCTACTTTAGTCTTTAAAAATATGTATTGTTTCTTTTTGTTTTTTTGTTTGTTTTGTTTTGTTTTTTTCTTTTTGTATTGAGCTCAGTATAGACTAATACTACTATAATGTTAAAATTTAAACTTCCTCTGGCATTTTGCTTAAAAGCAATATGCTATTTGCTTATTTCGTGCCCTGACATATATTATTTTAAAATTCTGATAGACTACAAGTGTGGTAAATACCATGTTTGTACTTTATCTAACATCTTCTCTTTCAGTAGTCTTGTTTTTATACATTGTGGTTGTTTGTGTGTCACGTTTCCTTTTCTCTGCTTAACTCGATCATCTTGTGTTAAGGATCTCAAAGATTTCATGAGACAAGCTGGGGAAGTAACCTTTGCGGATGCACATCGACCTAAATTAAATGAGGGGTGAGTATGTATTGGCATATGAGAGCCTTCTAAAATGTTCTGAAAGTTGTACTGTGAAGTTAGCGTTCTCAAAATTTGGACATCCTGAAATGCAGCAGTTCTCAATCAGGGTTGAATTTGCTTTTCAGGGTACATGTGGCAGTGTCTGGAGACATTTTGGTTGTCAGAATTGAGGTTAATGCTTGCATCTTGTGGGTAGAGGTCATGTTGTTCAGTCGCTAAGTCATGTCTGACTCTGCAACCCTAAGAACTGCAGCACGCCACACTTCCCTTCCCTTCCCCTTCACTGTCTTCCGCAGTTTGCTCATACTCTTGTCCACTGAGTCCGTGATGCCATCCAACCATCTCATCCTCTATCATCTCCTCCTCTTGCCTCCAGTCTTTGCCAGCTTCAGGGTCTTTCCTAGTGAGTCAGCTCGTCTCATCAGGTGGCTAAAGTAGAGGTCAGAGATGTTACTGATCCTCCTGTAGTACACAGGAAAGCTCCTCACTCCCATTGAATTATGTGGCTTAAGATGTCCACGGTTTAGAGGGTGAAGTTTCTTGTTGAATAATAGCAATAGTAAAATTAATGTTAAAAAGTAATTAAACTAGACTGATAACGGTTTGTGAGATAAGTATATAATTTTACAAATAGTTTATTTTTTCTTTGTAGGGTAGTTGAGTTTGCCTCTTATGGTGACTTAAAGAATGCTATTGAAAAACTTTCTGGAAAAGAAATAAATGGGAGAAAAATCAAATTAATTGAAGGCAGCAAAAGGCACAGGTATCTCTAATATTTTTAAGTCATAGTTTTATTTAAGGGATTTGTGGGGTCTACTACTTAGTTTTTTTTTTTTTTTTCCTTTTCTTTCTAGTAGGTCACGAAGCAGGTCTCGTTCCCGTACTAGGAGTTCCTCGAGGTCTCGTAGCCGATCTCGTTCCCGGAGTCGCAAGTCTTACAGCCGGTCCAGGAGCCGGAGTCGGAGCCGGAGCAAGTCTCGTTCTGTTAGTAGGTCTCCTGTGCCTGAGAAGAGCCAGAAACGTGGTTCTTCAAGTAGATCTAAGTCTCCATCATCTGTGGATCGCCAGAGGTCCCGGTCCCGGTCCAGGTCCAGGTCCAGGTCCAGGTCCAGATCAGTTGACAGTGGCAATTAAACTGTAAATAACTTGCCCTAGGGGCCTTTTTAAAAAAAAAAAAAAAATTCCCAAACCATACTTGCTAAAAATTCTGGTAAGTATGTGCTTTTCTGTGGGGTGGGATTTGGAGGGGGGTGGTTTGGGCTGGATATCTTTGTAGATGTGGACCACCAGGGGTTGTTGCAAACCAATTGTATTAAATGTCTTTTGATAAGCCTTCTGCTCACATTTTTGTGAATGTCTGAAGTATATAGTTTGTGTATATTGACAGAGCTCTTTTATTACTAAAGCAAATTTAATTTTTTTGTACTAGAAAAATTTTGAACGTTTTAGTTCCTGGTTATTCAGATAGTTAATGCAAAATTAGTTTAATGCCTCAATTAAACTAATTAACAGCTTTGGACACTTAAAAGAGCTCTTAATTTGCTTGTACATAAAGGCTTAATATGAGTTTTCCTTGTTAGGGTTAAGGGTGTCCACCCACCCACCCTTTAACAGCTGTCTGGCAAAGACGTTAAGACAGCTGTTTGTTATTGATAATAAAAGGTTATAAAACTGCTTTTGTGTGTTTGTCTGAAGGAAGTATGGCTACCTACTTCTCCTTCCCCATGCACTTTTGATGCATTTAAAATCCGTCATCAGGAATGCTGTAGCAGTGAGGTAGGTGTGTGTGTCCCAGTCATGTCCAACTCTCTGAGATTCCACGGACTGTAGCCTGCCAGTCTCCTCTCTCCATGGGATTTTCCAGTCAAGAATACTGGAGTGGGTTGCCACGCCCTCCTTCAGGGGAATCTTCTTGACCCAAGAATCCAGTCCATACATCTCTTATGTCTTCTACATTGTCATGTGGATTCTTTACCACTAAAGCCACCTGAGAAGCCACCTTAGTGAGGTATGGTGAGCTTTTTTGTTTAATTAGTACCTTTGACATTTCCAGGCTAGTCAAAAGGTGGATGGGGTGTGAAGTATTGAAAGCAAATGATGACTTAGTTTTCTGTGAGTTTCCCTTGTTTGTGACCCTCCCTGATTTTGGCATCAGATTACTTAGGTTTCCATAGTCAAGAGAGGGACAATTTGGGAAGCAGATTGTAAAAGTTAATACTTCATGCCTAACTTAAAGGTTGTAAAACAGTTTTGATGGTCCGAGATCATTCCATAAAAATAACTGCATGTAAATGCTTGAGGCTTTCACATACATTTTATTAATAGTCCTGAGAAATGGGCGTGACAGTCTGTTGAAGGGAAAACGGTAGTGAAATTGCTTAAGGTTCTACATCCACCTCTGTTAAATGTTAGAGTCCTATATCTAGGAAATAAGTTTCATTGTTTCTTCTAGGAATATCTCAGACTAGTTTGATTGAATGCTAGTCAAGAAAAATAACTTGTTAAAATGAGTAACACATAGTAGCTCTGTTAAGTTCTTCGCATGTGTAATGTCACTGAATCCTAAACCACTAACTATTACATGTAGTATTTGTATAGAAGTATTTATATATATGTATGTATAATTTTATTTTTTAATACAAAATTTTCCAAGAGGAGAGCCAGGGCCTGGAACAACAAGTAAATGGTAGAGTGGTATTAGAACCTTGGAAGTCTAGTTCCAGAACCCCAAAACCACACTTACCTGCCCTAGCCTTTCAGGGATTTTGAGGAAGTCAGAATTGGTAGCACTAGGAACAGATTAGGCTTCCCCAGAGTATGGCATTTGACAATGGGAATCTTCATTAGCAGGCAGTGTATTTGAGAGTTCTTGATATGAAAGCTTTCCTTTGTTCAAGGCTATAGAACTTAGGCCATAAAATTGTGAAGCTGATCACAATTCTTGGGAGAGTTTGTGTGGTGTACTTGTTGATTCACTTGAATGTGGGGTATTTTGTGGTTACCTCTGTGGGAAACCTAGGTTTTTTTTTTTCTTTATAGTGTATCTGAAGGGTGTACAGTTCAGCCAGAAGTTGCTGATGTCAAGTGGAGAGGTGTGATTATTTTTCCCCTTAGGCTTTTTAGATACGGTAACTCAGAAGGGCATGCTGTATGTACTTTGATGTTTTACCAGTGATTTTTCACCTCTGTCATTAAATACATAGTGGCTTACCACTCTTAATAGGATAAAGTGCTTTCTTTAAACTAATGGCAGAGATGACCAAGTTAATTTTGAATTGATAAGTTGGGCCTGAATTCCCAGATACAGAACATCAGAAATAATGAGTGTGGCTGTAATCCTAAGCAAAGTTTTAGGACCGGGTTTTATGGTTAGTTGCTCAGTTGTGTCCAGCTGCAGGTTTTGTGTGGTGTGATGTAACTTTGTTTTTTGCTGTGTGGTGAGGCATAAGAATCTTTGTTCTCGGACAGGGATTGAACCCCTGCCCCCTGCAGTGGAAGTGTGAAGTCCTGCTAATCACTGGACCACCAGGGGACTCCCTGTAATTATTTTTCTATATATAGTGGGTCCATGAACAATGCAGGTTGATCTGCATGGGTCTGCTTATATATAGACTTTGAATAAATACCTGTTGCTGTATTACATGATCCATGGTTGGTTGAATCAGTTGATGTGGACTCTCAGATACAGAGAGCTGACTAAATTATACTCGAATTTTTAGCAACATGGAGATTGGCTATTCAGGGTTCAGCTTGGTGTCCTCTAAGGGAAATTTGAGTGTAATATATCTCAAGTTCAGCCATACTTTACTCAAAAAGCTGAACTTAATTGTTCTTCCTAACCAGGTCTTCTTGTAGATGATGTCAGCTAGATATGAGAGAAAACAATTTGAACAGATGAGTAAATGTAGGTAAAATGTAGGGTTCATAGGTGGCAGATAACTTTTTAAAAAACAAATTAGCATTTTTAAGAGGTGGTTAATGACCCAAGTTGGTGTTCTGTTGGGAGTAGTGATAGTTGTGGACATTGCCAGGTGGATGCTAAGATGTTTACTTGCCTTGGTTTCCATTTGTACTTAATCACATTAAGAGAGATGAAATTCACAAGGAAATTAGATATAGTCAGGTGTTTTCAAGTGTTTTTATTTGTTTGTTAATCTTTGACTTGATGTGCCTGTGTGTGTATGTGTTTGCCTATAAGCAGTATAGAAAATGTGTAAATTTCATTGCGAAAAATTGGAAATTTAAGAATTTCAGTTACTTTGAAGTTAGCAATCACTAATTTTGGCAATAGTTTACTCTCAATTTTAAATTTGAACGTAACGTGAAAACTACTGATACCTAATGAACTGATGGGGTAGATTATTAGATTAGAGAAACTATTCTCTTGGTATTTATACTTCTCCTTGCTTTTATATTTTAAAGCTCTCTTCCAGAATTGTGTTCTCCAGAATGTCCTTTCATTTCAGTATGGTTGTGAGTTTGTCTTAGCCAGTTGGTGTCATGTTCTCAGTAGCTTTGGTGGCAGTGATGTCAAAAGGGAAAGCGTGGGATCTAGATTTTTCTAAATCTAAAGGTTAGAAATGACTTCTGAAGTCTACTAATCCTACACTACTCTGAGCATCTTATTTCCCTTTTGAGTCACAAAACTGGGAATGGAATTTGGATATTCGATTTTAGGGTGAAAGCCCATTTATTGACCAGCTCAGAAATGGCTTTTTTTATGCCTATTAGGCACTGTTCTAGGGATGCAAAGGCAGTTTTGATGCCTGCCTTCGTAGGGCTGTCCTTGAATAAGTCTTTTCATTTTTTAAAACAAGTATCAAGTCCCGAGGTGAGGACAGGTAAGCCTTGTGGGGTAGACTCCCACTTTGTTCTCCATTTCCAGCCTTAATGATTCTGATAGTTTATGCTGGAGATGCTGGCGAAAGCCTAAGAACACCACAGGTGGTTCCTCTTTCTGCTCTCTCTTCAGTTTGCCACGTTGAGTTGCTCAGTTGCCTTCTGATCAGAATCCAGCTCTTTGGGGAAGGCTGAAGTAAACCCAACATTACACTCCTCCCCTTTGTAAGTGCCATTTCCCAGAGCTGTTGGGAGGGTTTCTTCAGTTGCATCAACTTTGTAGGTCATTTTTGTGTTATCTGTAAAGTTGGAAAGGGTCATGGGTTAGGAAGAACAAAAGAGTGATTAAAAAACTTGTTCTGTCTGGGGGATAATATCAACTTACCCTTAGGGTGTGCTATGTTTTTTTTTTCCCTTATCTCTTAACCACCTCTCTTCTCTTGACTTAGTCAAACTGAGAAAAATTAGATTTCCCCTCAACAACTCTAATGATAATACTAGTAACAAAAGGTCTAATAAAGAGCACTAAGGTCTAGAGAGCACTGACTCTGCTTCACTCCATCTCTATCATCTTAGTACAAGTGGTACAATTGGGGAGTTGAGTTCATGTAAGCAGTGCTTGACTTGCATTCGGGGAGCCAGTGGGGGCAGGGAGCACAGCGCTGTAAGTGGGAAGTCTTCCGAGAGAGTTTCCATTTGCCTGCTGTGGTGTTGGGTTTACTTCTGCCTACATGGTGGTAGCAAGAAGATATGCTTAGGGTTCACTCTTTCCGTTTTCCCATCTTTCTAGAAGGGTACAAGGGTCCAAAGCACAAAAACTGACAGATCCTTAAACTTGGACACCACTTCGGCCCAGACAGTATGTGAAATAAGTAATTTTCACTTAGTTTTCTCACAAGGATCTTCCTACATACATTGATTTCTAGAGCCAGAGGCTGTAGAATATGGCCTCATGGCATTTCAGCCCTTTCTGGTACTAAAACCGCAAGCCTGGGGATCTGGAATTCTTTTGTTAAGAGGGTGGGAATCTTGAATGCTAACAAATAGCTCGAGTTGCTCTTAGAGAAGTATCAGACTGCATACTTATCCATAGCTCTGTAGTTTTCAAGCAGAGCTGAGTAAAAATGGTTCATAAATAATAATCAGTTATTTATTGGTTTCTTTTTGGCTGCTTGATAACCAAGATTACATCTTTTAAGTTACTGTAAGTCTTCATTTGTTACTGTAAGATAAATTCCACCAGGGTAAGTTGTATCTTTCTCCTAGGATGTGAATCATTCTCCGGGTCTTGAAGAGGTCTTCAAGACATCCTCAAGTTCATGGGAAGTTGAGTCAGTTGAAGAATGAGTGGTTAAGATGACTGTACTACTAATGATAGAGTTACAAAATCCTGAAGTATGTTACCAAATGAGATTGAGTTTTCTGGGTTTGAAAAAAGATACTGAAGAAAAAATATTTGATGTTTACTTTGAGGAAAGAAGTCAGTGCACTTTCTTGAAGTTTGTATCTTGAAGAGAATGAATACTTTTGAGCATCTTAAAAAAGAGATGCTATAGGCTAGGAATTTGTGAATCCAGTAGTTAATTAGATTAAGTCTAGATTAATAGTTGACTTTTTGTTACTGTGTAACCAGAGTTGGAATCCTCGTTTTTGATTCTGGTTTATTAGACTGTGTTGCTTTCATGTTTTCCCTCATAAAGCAATGCCCCTGGTGCTGGGGCTCTGACCTGGTTTCATGGCTTGAGAACCTACACTTAACACAGAATCTTACTGATTTCATAACCATGTAATGCTTAAGACAGTTCTGTCCGATTCATCCTAAATCCTGCATGGGCTTTCCCAGTTAAAGCAGCCCCAATCCCCTCTGCTCCATGAGGCAAAGTCCACAGCTTACTCTCCCAGCAAAAATGAGATGCACTTATTGTCGGTAGTTTGATTCCTTGAAATTCCTTCCTTCACATTGGTGCTGTCTGGTTCCTAATGACTTTATGGGTTACAACCCCTCCTGAAAGGTCCTTGCCAGGCAGTTGCTGGTGAAATCATGTCCCAGGTGAGAGTAGAGCTCAAAGGGTAATGATTGAGTACTTACCGCTGGAATGCTTGAATTTCTCATAGCACCTAAAGATGGCAACAAGGAGAAGCCCTTCTCCAACCTGGAAAATCATATACAGGAGAGGAAAGAAGAAAAGTGGTCCGATGACTTCAGGGGGGAAGGTCACATTGAGGATGGTGGAGCAGAGTTGAATATTTTGGCATCCAGTCTCCATGCTGACAGTGCGTTTGCATCTGTGTGGATTAAGACAACCAAATGCCTTCAGAGAAGGGACGTAAGGGTGCAACTTCACTTGCTCATCTTTCTCCCAAATACTTTATAAGAGAGACTGACAGTCCAACACAGAAAGATGGAACTGAGCCACATGCACGGGGTTTTAAGAAAAATTGACCCGTCTCTTAGGTCACTAATCCAGCCTTGTGGAAGATGGTGACCAGTAGGTCCATGTTGGGGAGTTTCTAATGAGGGAGTTTTTGATTAGCTTAGAAATCTACGGTTCATCACTTGTGGAATTACCAAAATTAATTTTGGAGGAAATGGCTATGAGGAGAAAAGATATGAGCCAGTATCGTTCATTGGCACATGTTGGGTTACATATAGGACAATTAGGATTGCAGCATAAAGTAAAAGATTGTCTAAATGTCTGGGAACCGTGTCCTGTGGTCCGATTTCTGGCTTGGATGTCTTCAAAACACAACTGAAAGTTTGGTTCCATTATCTTCCTTTAGAACACGTTCTCTTGCTTTACACTTTATGGGCTAAAGAATGTACTGTTAATATTTAATATAACAGTCACTGAATTGCAATTAGTGATTAAAATAGTTCTTTGCTAAAAAATTGTGAGCACTGTCTGCACATTTATTATAAAGTTGCCACCCCAAGGTGGTGTGTTACAACTAAAACCTAGACAAAAAAGGAGACAAAGGGGAAGGGATCCGTTTCCTCACCAAGGCTTGTCATGAAGACATGGAGTTACTCCGCTGCTCTTTACACCAGGGAGTTGGGCAGGTGGTGGCATCTAGGCTCTGCTAGGGAGCACTTCGCCATGAACTGTTCCTCTTTGTGTGATTAGATAACCTTTGGATTTTGTTTCTTTGTGTTATTCATCCAGTACCTTCCCTCCCCGCTGTTCCTCAGTCCAAATTTCCTTGTTCTGTTTTTGCATTTGAATATATTGCTTAAAAATCATCTTCCCCAGATTGTGGGTTTTGTCTTTTTCCTGAGAGGCGTGGGACAGTGGGACCTAAAATAATAATACCTACCGTCCGTTGAGGCAAAAAAGAGCAGAGAGAAGGTAGCCTAGCAGGAAGCCGATGAAAGGCATCAGGGAGGAGGTGGCCAGCAAGTGTGGTGTCATGACAAACAAGATGCTCTTGCCCACGTTGAGGACGGAGAGCACTACAACAGCCACACTGCACAAAAGCAGGAGGAGGATCCCTCCCTGCGAAGAAGGACGAGAAGAAAAGGCAGTTAGAAGGCTGTAGGGATACGGAGGAGCACAGAGGGCTAGGAAGCACTGGTGGGTATGGAAGGTGGAAAACATTTTAATGAACATATTTGAAGTGGAAGAGAATACACAAGACTTTTATCATCTTGGGTTTCTTATCTGTAGCTGGGCAGCTTCCTGGAGGTCATAGATCTGATTACCATGTTACTCAAAGCTCAGCCAGACATAGTTTCTGATAGATATCTCTGAGTAGCGGGTTTTCAATGAAGTGCTGTGACTCTGAAGGATGAGACTATTCAGCCCTCCGGCAAAGTGGGTATTGTAAATGAAAGTTCTCTTTACACATCCCAACAATACTTTGGATGCTCTGGATATTTTGGAACCGAGTAGAAGCTGTTCTCAGAACCTGTCATACTTGTTTTAAATACCTCTTTTATGGGTAGAGACTTCATCTATTTTAGGATCAATCTGATTTCTGGAAGTTGCCAAAAGTCATTTGAAGCAACGCTGTTAAAGCAGGTAATGAAGTCAGATAATGTGGTTTTAGATCTAAGTGATGTATAGGGATGAGTGCTTTTCTTGAGTGACTTGCAAATTGGGATGATAGGAAAGTTCCTAAAAGGAGTTTCAAATAGCTCAGGTAATAATGGCATCTTTAGAAACAGTGCAGGTCCACCCTACCCCAGGTAAGAGCTGTGAAAGCAACTGTCATCAGGAACAATGGTATGTTTTTATTTTAAAATTATGGTTTTATAGTTGGATCTTACCACTTAGGATTTTCAGTAGGCAATTTATCATGAAATTAGAATGTTACGAATTTTCTCTACTAACGAGGATTCAAGGTTTCAAAGTGTGTTACATGTCTGCATTTTAGAGAGTGACATCTAAACCAATGAAATACATGCACAATCTTAACCTCTGTCCCTCTCATCTTCTGAGTTGAGGTGTTTAGTCACTAACTTGTGTCCGACTCTTTGCAACCCCATGGGCTGTAACCACCAGGCTCCTCTGTCCATGGGATTTCCCAGACAAGAATACTGGAGTGGGTTGCTATTTCCTTCTCCAGGGGATCTTCCTGACCAAGGATTGAACCCTCATCTCCTGCACTGGCACGCGGATTACCACCAAGCCATCAGGGAAGCCTCGTCTTCTCAGTAAAAATGTGTGCAGCAAACTTTACTTGAACTTACTGTGTTCTGTAATGGTTATGGTTCCATTTCCAGCTCATTTCACACCTGTGTTAGATATTTCCTAAGGCTCAGATGGTAAAAGTGTCTGCCTACAATGGAGGAGGACCCAGGTTCCATCCCTGGGTCGGGAAGATCCCCTGGAGAAGGAAATGGCACCCTACCCCAGTACTCTTGCCTGGAAAGTCCCATGGACAGAGGTGCCTGGTAGGCTACACTCCATGGGGTTGCAAAGAGTTGGACACAACTGAGCGACTTTGCTTTCGCTTTAATGTGATTTTAAAAAGTAAAATGTGTGGAACACAAAAGTTGCCTTTTTAAGCATTTTTGAGTGTATAATTTTGTATAATTCAGTGGCGTTAATTACATTCACAGTGTTGCCCTAGTGACAGTTTAATGTTTATTTATATTGCTCTAATTGCAACTGGGCAGTTAAGCCTGTGTTTGTAAACCATGTTGCAACTGATAATCATATAAAACAACACCTGTACTATTGGTGGTCCTGTCCCAGGATAGGAAGGAATCTCACTATTAACAGTGTGCTCTAAGTTTTATTGAGAGACTATTAACTAATATAACTGACAGGGAAGCCTGGAGTGCTGCACTCCATGGGGTTGCAAGAAGTCGAACACAAGTGAGTGACTGAACAACAAAAATTAACTGATTAACTGCTTAGTTCACCCTTGGGTTTTGAGTTAATTTCTCCTTTTGGATTTTTGCCTCTTGGGTTTGTCCTCTACCTGATGTCCAGATTTTGTTCTGAAGAGTGTAATGAAGAATGTAGGAGGTGTTGGGCTACAAGGATTGTCTGTGAATCCAGAAGCCCTCTTTCTCTGCATGAGTATTAATCTCAAGCCCTCATTCTCATTCTCCCATTCTCGGGGCCTTTAGAGTGGTGGTGAGCATAGACATGGATGTGACCCAGGTGTGAAAACTGGCTTAGCCCTCCTCAAGATCTGTAAACTGGTGAGTCCTTCAGCATCTGAATGACGGCACAGCACCTAGCATCTTAGAACGACTGACTGCACTGTAGCTTGTAGGGAAGGGAGTGGAGCTTAACATCTCAGCTTCTTGTCACTCTCAGATCTCCTGCCCGTGACTTCTTGCTGAGAAGAGAGGCCACAGTTGTCATTGTTTCATAGGTCACCATGTTTTCTGTCACCTGCATTGCCCTGTCATTGCTGACTGAAGCTGTGATTGTCTGTCCATTCATGGGCAGCCAGCTCAGCTTGCCAGTGATCCAGGAGGTAACCTGGCCTAACTCTTCCCAGGTAGGTGACCTGGTAGGTGAGTGACCCAACGAGGAAGTCAATCCTCTCATTTAGGGAGTTTGTAGAGTTACAGAGAGGGGGAGGCAAGAGCAGAGACAAGTGTGAAAATTTGGACACAGAGGCCTGCAGGCTGCAGAAGTCACAAGGTGGCCTAAACTGAGACAAAGGAGAGTCAGGTCTTTGATCAGTAACAGCAGGTGTGGGGAAAGCATCGGCAGCGTGGTTGAGTCTGTGTCAGGGTGGGATCCTTATTATAATGAGTGGTGAGGCTTATGCTAAGAGTGACACCTGGGCTGTGTCATGCTCAGGCTCACCAACTTTGTAACCACATAGGCTTGAATAAATTCCTGCATGGGTGAGTTACAGTATTGCTTGAATCACCTTTCCAAATGTTGAAAGTGTTAGTTGCTCAGTTGTGTCTGACTCTTTGTGACCCCCTGTAGCCTCCAGTCTCCTCCGTTCATGGAATCTTCCAGGCAAGAATACTGGAGTGGGTTGCCAGTTCCTTCTCCAGGGGGATATTCCAGACCCAGGTCTCCCACGTTGCAGGCAGATGCTTTACCATCTGAGCTACCAGGGAAGCCCAAATAGGGCATCCTTAAAATCGTATCTTGGTGTGTCTAAATGTGACCTCTCACTGGGGAATGTAACTGGTTGAGCAGAGTTTGAATAGATAGCTTCTGTCAGAGCCAGTTATCAGAAGTTGGGTAATTTTGATTTGAAAGTCTCTAGGAGTGTTTGGTATGCAAAGAAGCTGGGGCAGTTCCAGCTTATAACTCACTGCATTATGAATTGGGGAGATTAAGAACAAGCATAGTCCTCAAAGAAGTGTAAAAGCAAGAAAATTTCAGCCTTTACATCTTGGCCACTTACTTTTCTCTGCAGCCTCACAGGAATGATACCCTGTTTGGGAGCAATTGATAAACGCAGCTATTGCCCTTCTGCTTGTCTAACCTTGGAGGTTTGGCCAGTGGCAAAGCAGGTCCCAAGATACACTTACATTTCATGTGATTCTTTGTTACTGGCTCCTGCCTTTCCAGTCCAGGTGTATCTCAGTCCTTTTAATGTTCTCTGGGGTCATTTGCTGTAGAATTGAGTCATGGATATGTAATAAAACAGGAATGAGAGACATTCCCTGGGCCTCAGTTATTCTATATATAAAATGGGAATAAGGCAGGAGACTACTTGAAGCCCTCTCTAGCTTTAAGATCTGAGATACCTTTTTCCATCCTCAGAACACTTAAAAAAAAAAATTGAAGTGTACTTGATTTACAATGTTGTATAAATTTCTGCTTTACAGCAAAGTGACAGATATATTTCATATTCTTTTACATTTCATCACAGGATATTGAATATAGTTCACTGTGCTATGCAGTAGGCCCTTGTCCATCCATTCTGCATATATCAGTTTACTAACCTGAAACCCCCATTCCATCCCTTCTCTACTGCCCCTCTCCCTCTTGGCAACAAGTCTATTCTCTATGTCTGTGAGTCTGTTTCTGTTTCACAGTTAAGTTCATTCATGTCATATTTTAAATTCCACGTATAAGTGATATCTTAGAGTATTTGTTATTCTCAGAAGAATACTTAGATCAGGAGACATGTTCTTACATCAGTTGCTTTTGGGGTTCTAGTCTCTGGTTTCACCTATAAAGTGGAGGAGGGCAGAGTTGCTTTAAGTGATATCAGGGGTCATTTCAGATTTTTATCTTCTGTGATATTTTCTTTTGTTCCTACATTCCACAAGCTCTTCAGTAAGTGAGATGATAGGTTCATGTTTCTGGTTTTTTGTTTTTCTACTAATGTATAGGAGAGACAGGATTTGTCCTTTATTCCTTTGTTTATTCTCGGGCATTAGATGTGAGTGTTGAGAATTCAGTGTTAACACACAGCCTTGGGATCTTGCTTCTTGCAGTTTGGTGGGGAATAAAAACGAGTGGTATTTTTAATACAGTACGATCAATGCTACAAGGATGTTGGGTGATAAGGGAGCAAATAGAACACACATTCTGTCCAAGCTTGTGGGTTAAGAACAGCTTCCTAGAGGAGGTGCTAATTGTGTTGAGACTTGAAGGACGTGTCCAATGAAAGGTGGTGGTGAGGGAGGTGGGATTTTGGAGAGAGGAGTATTCCAGGCAGAGGGAAGGGCATGTGCAAAGAAAAGAGCTGACCCTGGAGAGGTTGGTTGAGACCAAATCAAGAAAGGGCTGCGGAGCCTCATGACTCCTGGGGGAGAATAAGGAACCAGTGAGGGGCTTTAAGCAGTAGAGTGACATGATAGTTTGTTCTTTCCAGACTCAGGTTAAAATTAGGTAAGGGAACCAGGTTAGAAGACTGAGTAGCTCAGTGAGCGAGGAGAGTGGCCTGAATGAAGAGAGTGGGTACAGGAATGGAGAGACATGGACTCAAGCAAGAGAAGACAGAATTGGCAGTCGGTGATTAGTGTGGGTGGGGAGGGAGGGAGGACGCGGAGAATGGTTTTCTGTTTTCTGGCTCAGGCAGCTGGGCACATTAAATGCTTCAGTGAGATGATCACACAGGGAGGAGGGAAGAGCAAGCTTGAGAAAATGGTTTAAATTTAAAATATACTGAGTTTTAAATGCCTGAGACATATTCAGTAGAAAGATTTGGTAGTTAATGGATTCTAGAGTCAGGAGAGACCTGAGAGCTGAAGATACTGTTTTGGTGGTCATCAGCTTGTAGATGGCTGTTGAGTTGGGCCAGATCTCATGGTGGGAACGTCCTGGGCTTAGGTAAGAAAAGCAGAAACCTTGGGCTGAATGCACAGAAGTAACCTTTGCCAGAGGAACTCAAAAGGGAGTTTGAAGAGAAATGTCACAGAGGTGGTAGGAAAGCAGGCGCCCTGTCACTGAAGCTGCGGAGAAAGATTGCTGAGGTGGAGGCAGTGGTGGCCATATCGAAAACTGCTAAAAGAAGAGTTGCGTTGAGTCAAGTCTGTTGGATTTGGTGAAGGAAGTGGAGCAAGTGGTCATCAAAATGTGAGTGGATGGGAGACCGAGGAGTAGACACTGACTGATGAGGGTGGTCACTGGAGAACAGCCCTGGGGCTGGGTGGGAGTGGAAGGTAGGTGGGGGCAATGAGTGTCTCCTGGGACCATGGCTAGGAAGGGGAGGAAAGACAGGTGTGGGCTGAAACAGGAAGTACAGTCCAGTGACTACTTACTGAAAAAAAAAGGAGAGATGTAAACCAGAACCGATGTTGATTGGGAAGAATTAATATGGTGTCATTCTAGAAATGAGAGTGAGGAGGAGGCTGTGGGGATAGAGGATATGATGAATAAAAGGAGATTACTGAGAAGCAGGGGTGAAAGCAGAAGACGCTGTCCAGAGCAGAGAGGGGTGATCAGCCGTTTGGCAGGAGACTTCACATCTTCCAACAGGCCGGGTGGGGACTGGTCGTGGCATTAGGACTGCAGCAGAGCAAGGGCAAAAATCTACCTTTGACAATAGTGCTGTGAGAATCGGAAGACCCTGGAAACTCGGCCAAACCTCTGTTCTAGGCCTAAAGCTGCTGCCAAGCCTTGCGCTTCCAAGTAGTGTGCCCTGTAGACCAGCTCAAAGGCGCAGACCCAGGGGCAGGAGCAAAAACAGGCCTTCAGGAGGCAGAGTTTATCCTGAGGACCAGGTGGCACTTGGATCCCAGGGATGAGCAGTAAACAAGAGGAGAGACTGATGGGGACTGAGCTCCAAGGTCATGAGTTGGCAGAGGGAGCTCTAAGGGTCTGGTTTTTCCAAAGGCAAGGCAGTGCCATGATGCCCTCATAGCACTCCCCTGCACCCTTTGCGACCAACTCTGCACTTTCCTCCCAACTCTGCACTTTCCTCCCATCCCATTCCCGGAGTGCTAGGAGTATGCCTACCAGCTCTCTGGTCTCTTCCCCTCCACCTTTGCATCTAGTCAGCCATGTCTGCCTTTGGTATCCCTCTGAACTCCTCTATTCAGGTATTTCCTTAGGCTTACCCAGATCTGACCCTTTCTTCATGGTCTGGCTCAAGACCACCTCTCCTTCCATCCTGCAGAGAAGCCTTTCTTGACTACCTGGCCCTTACTAATCTTACCTTCTTGCATTCTGCCAATGCCTGACTATACACTGCTGGGTCTTGTTTCTCACGTGTTACTGATTTTCTGCGAGTGAACTCTTTGAGGACAGTGAATCCTTAGAGAGTAGCATAAAACTTAACATCTAGTAGGTACATGATAAAAGCTTAATTATTAAGATGATTGTATGTTATGTGTGGTGTTTTCCTTTTTTTCCTGCTAATGCTTCGAAAATACTCGCATGTGCATTACAATCTCATGAAGTAGGTTGTATCAATAGCAGACTTTTTTTTTAAGCAGGGAAAGAAAACTGACACAGAAAAAGCCCAAATGACTCGGTTCAAGCCATTCACTGCTATGATGGTGGAGTTCTCACTCCCTGCCCAGACCCCCAGGTTCTTACCTTGGTGACATAGTGTACATATTGTGGCCGTTTGGATTTGAGGATGATGCCTATGGTGCAAGGGATGAGAATCAGGATCAATGATATCATGATGCCGCCGTAGGGGACCTTGTCCTTCAGGGACCCATCATAGATGCCCCTGGAGTAAAGGTACAGGAGGAGGGGCATCATGCCCAGGGCAAAGAAGGTGGAGCAGGTGGTCATCACGATGCTGAGAGGGAGACAGGAAAAATGCAGAGAGAGAGAATGTGCTCATTAATTCAGGCATACCTCATTTTATTGCAGTTCACAGTTGTGTTTTTACAAAATAAGCGTTCATGGCAATCCTGCATCAAGCAAGTCTATTGGTGCTGATTTTCCAACAGCATTTGCTCATTTAGTGTCTCGTCATGTTTTAATAAGTCTTGCAGTATTTCATGCTTTTTCATTGTTACAGTGATTTTTGATATTGCTATTGTAATTGTTTGGGGGCACTACGAGTCATGCTCATGTAAGATGGCGAACTTCAAGGATATAAATACTGTGTGTGTTTTGACTTCTCCCCTTTTTCTCCCTCCTCGAGCCTCCTTGTTCCTTGAGACACAATACTAAAATTAGGCCAATTACGAACCCTACACTGGTCTCTTAAGTGTTCCAGTGAAAGGTAGGGTCAGATGTCACTTATGTTTTTAAGTTAAAAGGTAAAAATGCTTACTCTTAGGAAATTCTGTGGAAATCCCAGGCAGGCTGAAGGCCAGGCCTCTTGCACCAAACAGCCAAGTTTGTAAGTACAAGGAAGTTGTTGAAGAAAATCATAAGTGCTACCCAAGTGAACTCACAAATGAGAAGAAAGCAAAACAGCCTTATGGAGAAAGTGGTAGTGATCTAAAGAGACAATCAAACCAGCCACAACCGTCCCTTAAGCCAAAGCTTGATCCAGATCAAGGCCTGAACTCTCTTCAGTTCTAGGAAGGCTGAGAGGTGAGGAATCTGCAGAAGCAACATGCATGCTTCTTGCCACATGCATATATGTGCAAGTGCAAGGTGCTGCAGCACGTTCTCACGTAGAAGCTGCAAGTTATCCAGGTCTTCCTAAGACCATCAGCGAAGATGGCCATGCTAAAGAGATTTTCAGTGCAGATGAAACGGAAGAAGATGCATCCACAGCTGCCACAGACAGTAACTCCCCTGACGGATCTGTGCAAAGTTAACAGGGAATCTTCAGGAAGGGATTCACTATTCTAGATGGCCGTTCGTGATTCCTGGAAAGAGGTCAAAATATCAATGTTACAGGAGTTTAAAAGAAGTTAGTTGCAACCTTCGTGGCTGACGTTAAGCAATTCAAAACTAGTGGAGGAAGCAACCAGAGATGTGACTGGGGTGAAAATAGCAAGAGAACCTGAAGTGGAGCCTGAAAATGGGACTGAATTGCTGCAACTCATGGTAAAACGTGAATGGATAAGAAGTTGCTTCTTACAGATGAGCAAAGAAAGTGGTTTCTCGGGATGGAATCTACAGCTTGTGAAGATGCAGTGAAGATTGTTGGAATGACAACAGGGCATTTAGAATTTTATGTAAACCTAGTTGATAAAGCAGTGGCAGGGTTTGAAATGATTGACTTCAATTTTGATAGAAGTCCTACTGTGGATAAAATGCTATCAAACAGTGAAATCATTCGTGAAGAAAGAGAAGGGAAGAGTCAATCAATGGGACAAACTTCATTGTCTTATTTTAAGAAATTGCCGCAGCCACCATCCTGATCAGTCAGTAGCTATCAGCATTGAGGCAACACCCTCTACTGGCAGAAGCATTACAGCTTGCTGAAGGCTCAGATGATGGTTAGCATTGTTTAGCAATAAAGTATTTTTAAATTAGGGTATGTAAATTTTTTTAGACACAATGCTATTTCACCTTTAATNACTTCATTGTCTTATTTTAAGAAATTGCCGCAGCCACCATCCTGATCAGTCAGTAGCTGTCAACATCGAGGCAACACCCTCTACTGGCAGAAGCATTACAGCTTGCTGAAGGCTCAGATGATGGTTAGCATTTTTTAGCAATAAAGTATTTTTAAATTAGGGTATGTAAATTTTTTTAGACACAATGCTATTTCACCTTTAATAAGTCACAGTATAGTTTAAACATAACGTATATGAACCAGGGAACCGAAAAATCCGCATGACTTACAATATTGTGATGCTCTGCTTTATGGTAGTGGTCGGGAAATGAGCTTGCAGCATCTCCAGGGCATGCCTGCACTATTTGTGGTGTGCCTGCTATGTGCCAGGCATGGCGTGAAGAATCTTACATACATTGCTTTGTTTCCTCTTTCCAGTAGTTGGAGGAGGTAAGCATACGATCTCCTTTTTACTGATGAGGAGGAAGCTGGGGACTTGAAGGGTTGTGACTTGCCCAGGATCACAAAGGTGGGAAGGCTGAGGCAGGATTTGAACCCACACCCCTGTACACTTCACTGTGGAAGGAGCCATTTTGATCTCCATAACAGAACTCTTTTTGCGCTCTATACTTGTACATATGCACAGCCCATTTTGAAAAAAGCTGTGCGATCCCACCACTGACTATAGCCCATTGGCTCGTAGAATAACACCGGACCTACAGTGGCCAAGTGCCTGCCTTTAGAGCCTAGGGCACGGCTGGACATAGNCCCAGGATCACAAAGGTGGGAAGGCTGAGGCAGGATTTGAACCCACACCCCTGTACACTTCACTGTGAAAGGAGCCATTTTGATCTCCTCCATAACAGAACTCTTTTTGCGCTCTGTACTTGTACATATGCACAGCCCATTTTGAAAAAAGCTGTGCGATCCCACCACTGACTATAGCCCATTGGATCGTAGAATAACACCGGACCTACAGTGGCCAAGTGCCTGCCTTTAGAGCCTAGGGCACGGCTGGACATAGTGGTTCTGCGACTAAAATAACAAAGATCAAGCACATCAGGAACACTTTCTCTCAGGGAGTTTGAAGTATACACAATTATAGAGCACTCGGTCTTTGAGAGTGGGTGGCATGGGAGGGATTTCAGGCAAAAACCAAAAAACATGCAAAGAAAAAGCAGTAAACAGAGGTTATGATTAAGTGTGAAAGTCAGTCTTCTCTGACTCTTTGCCACCCATAGTCCATGGAATTCTCCAGGCCAGAATACTGGAGTGGGTAGCCTTTCCCTTCTCCAGGGGATCTTCCCAACCCAGGGACTGAACCCAGGTCTCCTGCATTGCAGGTGGATTCTTTACCAGCTGAGCCACGAGGGGAGCCCATAGATTAAGAGGACTGTGTTAAAAAAAAAAAAATTAATTGAAGGAGCACAATAGTGGAGTATTAGAGAAGGCAGCAATAGTTACCCACTGTCAAGTGACAAGATAATCTGGTCATCAGACCTGTTTTATATCTTGAATAATATTCTAGTTCCCAACACTTGAGGACTTCTTAGGTGGAGCTAGTGGTAAAGAACCTGCCTGCCAATAAAGCAGATGTAAGAGATGTGGGTTCGATCCCTAGGTTGGGAAGATCCCCTGGAGGAGGGCATGGCAGCCCACTCCAGTATTCTTGCCTGGACATTCCCATGGAGCCTGGCAGGCTACATTCTGGTCTGAAGCAGCACGCACACGTACACATACCCAACATTGATATTCTCATGTCCTTTATGTTTTGGCTTATCTTTAACATTTAAGATAAGCTGAGTGTGAGTTTCAGATCTTGAATAATAATGTATCTTCCCAATTCGCATTTGTATCCTAACTGTCCTATTGCTATCTGCATTTGGAATCTCATCCTTGTTAATCTCAGAACACTGTGTAAGAAGAGGCCCTTTAGAAAGACCAACGGAGAGAGGAAGCTGCTAGGGAACATTGTTGGATTTGTAGATGTTTACTTTATGATAATACATGCTTTGGCTTCCATTCTAGTGAGGAGGTTGGGGATGAGGGCTTGATAAGACCCCAGGAAAGCCATGTGAAGTGTGTGTTACTCCTCTCCATAGCCCTATTCACTCTCTACACTTACTCATTGTTTTTATAGAGATCAAATGTGATTTAAATGACCATCAACTGCATCCTAGTCCAAAGGGTCCGAGGTATAGCCATTAAGAACGTAATTGGTGGATGTATCACAAGGAGTCAGAAGCTGAGGAGAGACCCTCAAAAGATACTGTGGACTGAGTGATGGGAACCTCCCCTCAACATACTCATGAACACCTGAAACACTTAAGCACATACTCCAGCTTGTAAGAAACTGAGGGAGGTTTCCAGGCACTAGAAACAAAGAATGTCGAATAATTAGTAGGTAGGCTTGTGCTGAAGCTGCAGCATGTGGAGCAGATGGTAGGGTGTTAGTCTTGGTGATCTGGTGTTTAGGTTTTAATGCCCAAGGGAGGGGCCAGAATTGAGACTTTAAGCCTATGAAAAAAATGAGAGGTGAAACAAATGTTCACTCAGTAATCAATACTCCAAAAGCACTACTGGAAGAATAGAACATCTAATTCTCTTATGGGTTGGAAATGAAATCATAATGGAAAAAAGGAATTGAAGAATATAGGATTTTAAAATATGGGGAGATGACAGAGGATGAGATGGTTGGATGGCATCACCAACTCAATGGACATGAGTTTGAGCAAGCTCTGGGAGTTGGTGATGGACAGGAAAGGCTGATGTGCTGCAGTCCATGGGGTCACAAAGAGTTTGACATGACTGAGCAACTGAACTGACTTTGGATTAGACAATGATTTCTTAGATGTGATACCTAAATCACAGGAAACCAAAGGAAAAACAGGTAACTTTGACTTCAGAACTTAAAAAACTGCTTCAAAGGATACTCACAATAAGTCTCCCACATAATGGGAGAAAATGTTTGCAAATCATGTAAGTGTCCAGTATCATGTAAGTGTCCAGAATATATAAAGAACTCTTATAATTCAACAGCTTAAAAACTCCAAATAACTCAGTTTTAAAATGGGCAAAGGACTTGAATAGGCATTTCTCCAAAGATACACAGTTGGCCAACAAGCACTTGAAAAGATGCTCAATACCATTAGTTATAAAAAATACAAATTAAAACTGATAATGAAATGATAAAATGGTAATGAGATACCACTTCACACCCCCTAGTAGAGCTAAGCAATAAAAATGATGGATAAGTCTCGATGAGAATGTGGAGAAACTCTTATGTTTTTGATGGGCATGTAAAAATGGTATAACTGCTCTGGAAAAGTTTGACAGCTCTAAAAAAGTTAAACATAGAGTTACCTACTGCTTCTTGGTGTATACCCATAAGGGAAGCATATGTTTACACAAGTACATACAAGTGTTCATAGCAACATTAGTTATAGCTGAAAAGTGGAAAATAAAATATTGATGGATAAGGAAATTGTGATATATTCATGTAATTGAATATTCTTCAGCTTAAAAAGCAATGAAGTACCACTATATATCAACTATCACATAGATGAATCTCAAAAACATGGCAAGTGAAGGAATCAAAACCAAAAGGCTAGGTGTTATATGATTCCATTTACATGAAATCTATAGGGACAGAAAATAGATCTGTGGTTGCTAGGGGCTGGAGAGAGAGAATGGGGAGTGGCTGCTAATGTGTTTAGGTTTCTTTGGAAGATGATTAAAATGTCCTGGAATTAGTGGTGATAGTTGTACATTGTGAATATACTATAAACTACTGACTTGTACACTTTAAAAAGGTGAATTTTATGGTGTGTGAATTATATTAAAAAAAAATAAAAATCTAGAGAAATATATTCATCCTTAGAGGAAAGTTTATAGCTTAAAATGTTTATAAAGGAAAAGAAGAAAGATTAATTGTTAATATAATTATATAAAATATAATTAATAATTTAATGAGCTAAGCATTTTATTCAAGAGTTGGAAAGAGAAAGTAAACCTAATGAAAGTAAGAGAAAATATTAAAGATGAGAGAATAAGCTTTAAAAATTATATAAATTAATTGAGAATCAATTACACCAAGAGCAGGTTCTTTACAAAGTCCGATAGTATAAATACTTGTGGCAAGACTAGCCAAGAAAAAGGAGAATGGGCACAAATTGATGTTAGCATGAATGCAAAAAGAAATATAATTTCTGATACAGTAGAGATTTTAGAGGACCATAGAAGAAATCAAGGCTAGTCTTATATTTTCATTTTTGTATTCAGACTGAATGGACAATTTCCTGGGAAATATAATCTACAAAAACAAATTAAAATGAAGTTGAAAACCTGAATCAGTTTAGACTCACTAAAGACATTTAATAAACACTTTGAAACCTATTACCCAAACCTCACACTAATGTATATGATTTTACAGTAAAATTCTGCTAAACATTCAAAGTATAAATCATCTCAGTCTTATACAGAGTAAAGAGAGGGGAAACATGCCCCAAATTATATATGATTAGTATGATTTTAGAACCAAAGGTAAAAAAAGTCACATTACGAGAAAGAAAAATTAGGGATCATTCTCATTTATGAGCACAGAAGCAAAAGTCACCAATAAAATGTTACCTAGTGAATCTAGCCATGCCTTTATAAAATAAAACAATGAACAAAATGGGTTTATCCCAGCATATAAAAATGGTTTAATATTAGGCAATCTACTGATATGTATCACTGCATTATTGGATTAAAGAAAAAAATGGTATCATAGATGTAGGAAAGTATTGTTCAACAAAATCCAGTGTTCATGCATGGTAAAAATCAGCACACTAGTAACAGAATGTATTCTCTTAACCTGAAAAGGGTTATCATCTGTCAAAAAATCTACAAGAAGTAGAAAACCTAATGGTGCAAAATTAGAGGAATAAAGGAAGGATACCTGTTCTCATCACATCACCTGCTGTAAATTATAGTCTGTACGTCTTTGCTAGCTTTGCAAAACAAGAGATAGGAAAACTGTGTAGATGGGAAAGGAAGAAACTAAAATATGCTGATGATAGAACTGTCCACAGAGGAAATTCAAGTGAATTTCTATTATAAGTAGTAGATAGAATCCATGAAATTCTGAATATATTAGCAATAAANTGCTGTAAATTATAGTCTGTACGTCTTTGCTAGCTTTGCAAAACAAGAGATAGGAAAACTGTGTAGATGGGAAAGGAAGAAACTAAAATATGCTGATGATAGAACTGTCCACAGAGGAAATTCAAGTGAATTTCTATTATAAGTAGTAGATAGAATCCATGAAATTCTGAATATATTAGCAATAAAAAATCAATTAAAAATTATACTATGAACAATTATTAGTAAATGAAATTTTAATTATATGGAAGAACTTCCTAATGTGAAATGATTGAATTAAAGGAAACCTGTACCAGTTTTGTGGATGGTAAGATTCAGTATTGATTTATAAATTTAATGCAAACTTAACCAAGCTTTCAGAAATAACTTGTCGACTTGAGAGTTAGTCTCAGAATGCAAATGAATGAGTAAAGGATCAAAAATAATTAACATAATTTCCAAGAATAACAAGGTAGGGCAACTCCTTTCAGTTATCAAGATTTATCATAGAGTTATAATTAAGAAAATGTGATACTGGTGCAAGAATAGCCACATAGAATAGAAGAGAGATCTCAGACAAACCCATGCTTATTTGGGCATCTGATCAACAGGTGGTGGTACAAGTTGCTGGAAAAAAATTCACTGATCCTAGGAATTTTTTCTGTTCACGTGGAAAAGATACAGTTAGATCACAGAATACATATTAATAAGTTGAAGATCTTCATGTGAGATGCAAAGCTTTAAAACTTCTCAAACAGGTGAATGTATATATGACCTTGAAGGCAGTTAAGTGTTTATTAAATAATCCCCAAAATATAAAATGTCAAGTAAAAATATTAATACAGTTGGTTAAATTAAAATATGCACTGTTATATCATTATCAAAACATAAGGATAAGCCCCAAACTGTGAGTAGACTGTTGAAATGTAAAAACAAAAAATGACTACCAATTAATAAAAAGGTAGCAACCCCATCCCATAGAAAAATAGGCAAAGGGCATTATTTTCAGAAAGGATACCCAAATGGCCAACAAGATTTGAATAGGTGCTAGACCTCCCATGAAAGTGAAAGTTGCTCAGTTGTGTCTGACTCTGCGACTCCATGGACTGTCCATGGAATTCTCCAGGCCTTTCCCTTCTCCAGGGAATCTTCCTGACTCAGGAATGGAACCTGGGTTTCCCGCACTGCAGGTGAATTCTTTACCAGCTGAGCTATCAGGGAAGCCTATGATGAATTAAATTTAAAACCACCATGACATTTCACTTTGACCNTCTGACTCTGCGACTCCATGGACTGTCCATGGAATTCTCCAGGCCTTTCCCTTCTCCAGGGAATCTTCCTGACTCAGGAATGGAACCTGGGTTTCCCGCACTGCAGGTGAATTCTTTACCAGCTGAGCTATCAGGGAAGCCTATGATGAATTAAATTTAAAACCACCATGACATTTCACTTTGACCAGATAGCAAAATTGAAAATTTTGACAATTCCCAATACACATGATGACACGGAGAAACAGGGATCTTCATACACTGCCCTGGGAAGTGAGAAATAGAACAACTACTCTGGACAGATGTTGTTAGATGAAGACGTGTGAACCTCAAGACCCAGCAGTCCTGGATTCATGTGTGCTCTCACATGTGAGCATAGGGGTAGCAGGCAGAAGACTTGCTTAAACAGGAAATCCACACAAATGTCTGACTACTGGACAGTGCAAGCAAACTATGGTGGTTGCGGTTTAGTCGCTAAGCCATGTCTGACTCTTGCAACCCCGCAGACTGTAGCCTGCCAGGCTCCTCTGTCTGTAGAATTTTCCAGGCAAGAATACTGGAGTGGGTTGCCATTTCCTTCTCCAGGGGATCTTCCTGGCTGGGGATCGAACCCAGGTCTCCTGCACTCCAGGCAGATTCTTAACTGACTGAGCTACCAGGGAAGCCTGGTACAAACTATACTGCAGTTCAAATGCACAAAATAGCTCTTTTGTTTTTAAACCTATCATCTCAAAGAAAGCAAGTTGTCCAGTGATATGGGTAGTATGATACAGTTCATACAAAGTTTAAAAACATACAAAGGCAGGAGTATATCTTGCTGATGGATATGTACATACATAGTAATAGTATAATATAAAATATAAAAGGGTTTGTGGAAGTGCTGAAAGTCGAATCCTGGGAGGTGATCCCGTGAGCATAGGGAGAGGGGAATGAGATTGGGAAGGGCATTCGGGGGGCTACAGCACTAGCTGTTGATCTCTGGGAGAAAGGCCACACACGAAACTTGTGTGCTTGTTTTGATGACCTAGAACAGAGGTCATGCTTACTTTGGCTTGGCATGTTGGGAGCTTTGGAATTTGCTCTGGGACTTGGTGTGCCTTGTGTACTGGGGTGTGTGTGTGGGAGCCGTGCTCCCAGACCTCCTGATGTCTCCTCCACACGTGCAAGGGCTGTGCTCTTGGCCTAAATTTCTGGTATCTGTAACGGTTGTGATCCTGTTACCCTGAAGAGCAGTGCTGGGAGGGCAGTCCTGTTGTAGCTTTGAAACGAACCTGTCGTGTAGTAACATCGTGAATCTGGATTGCAGGCGGATTCTTTACCAGCTGAGCTACCAGGGAAGCTGGCAACCCTTCTACATCAGAATTAAGATATGGCCCAGGTTTCTCTCTACAGGACCCAGAGTCTGCTATGGACCTTGTCTAGGGGTCCAGGGACCAGGGGGAATGGAGTACATTTCTTCTTCTTCTTCTTTTTTTTAAATTTTCCTGCTTAAATTCTCAGAGCACTCCACACAGCTTGCTTTGGGGCAACTGTATACACCCTGCTTGAGGGACAGGTTTTGAGTTCCTGTTAGAGGCACTGGCAGCAGAAGCTGAGGGAGATGTGAGGGAACCGGTCAGCCTCTGGTGAAGTGGGAGACTTCGAGGAACCTGAGTAGCTTCTCTCTCCTCCTGCCTAGTCTTTCATGGTGGGGAGAGCTGTGAGAATCTTTGGGTTCTCTCCACAGCCATTGGCTCTGCTGTAGGCTGGATGAGGGGTCGCTGGGGAGCAGGTGAACTTGAAGGGTGGTATAGGTGGTCGTCAAAGGGGCCCAGTTCTCGCTGGCCCTCTCTCCTCTGTCCCCCAGGGAGGGCAATTTCTCTTGCCTGTGGGTCCACTGTCTTTTTTTGAAGCATGACTCTCGGCACCCTAGAGTAAAGAGCTGCTGTGCCTGGCTGCCTCGAAGGTCCACCCCGGGGGGCGCCCAGCCTTCTGGAATGTGCCTTCTCCCCCTTCCACCCACGAGGATCTCCCTCAGCCTCACTCCAGCCCTGAAGCAGAATGACCGGCAAGAGAGACCCTGGGACTGGCTCCAGACACAGCTTGCCCACAGATTCTCAGGAAGCCTCTGGCAAGTCTCTGGACTTCAGCTTCCTCACGTGTAAAGTGGAATTGGTCTCAACATTCCTTTCTAGTCCAGATGGGAATAGCATGGTATTGTACACAGAACTCAAACCTGTAGCCTCTGGGTGGCATCTGGGCCTCGACATGTACAGCTTGGCTTGCACAGTGTTTTAAAAAATTTGAAGTCATTGCCAACAATTAAAAATTTGGAGATTTCACCTTCAAAGGGAGATTCTGTCTTCTCCTGAAAAGCAGGAAGCTATGCCAGCCCTGAGTTCCTAATCCCACAACACCCATGGCAGAGATGGATGGCATATGCCCTGAACAGGGAGGCCCACGCCTCGGAGGCTGGCGGTCACCCTCTGGCCACACCGGGTATGGAAGATATTTGAGTGACAGCACCGGCTTTGGAGCCTCCAGGCCTCGGATAAATGTATTAACCTCTCTAAGACTAGACTGAACTGAACTGAAGGCTCAGTTTCCTCGTCTCTAGACTGGAGCTCCGTATAGCACCTCCTCGTGGAAGCCGTATCAGGATCCCATGTGGAGTCTGGCCCGTTGCCAGGCTGTCTTTTATTATCAGCACCATTATCGTTACTATGATACCTGTAACAAGTTGTCCCAGGTGTACTCAATCTGGAATTTGAAGTTTCTGGCAGCTTGTGATGGTGGAGGGTGAGTGGGGTCAGAGGCCTTGTTTCATGTACATGGGAGGTTGGTCTGTGGGAAGGGGCTTTATGGCAGAAGGTGGCTGTCCTGCAAAGTATTATCTCTTGAGGGGTCTAGGTGGAAGTGACAGTTCCCAGGTGCCCAGACCAGGAGCCTGAGCAAGACAGCGTGAGTCACTGGAGGCACCATCTGTGGAGGCCTAGAGCCTCCGAAGAGCAGGCATTGCCAAAGGGACCTTATTGGTACCCACCGGCTCAAGAGACTGGGACATCTGGTCACTCACACTTAGAGACTCCCCTATTGTGCTTTACACTGCCTCCCCCCTCCCCATGCAGCTCTGCTGATACAGAGCCATAAGGCCCCGAGTACCCTGCCAGGCTCCTCTGTCCATGGGGATTCTCCAGGCAAGAATACTGGAGTGGGTTGCCATGCNCTCACACTTAGAGACTCCCCTATTGTGCTTTACACTGCCTCCCCCCTCCCCATGCAGCTCTGCTGATACAGAGCCATAAGGCCCCGAGTACCCTGCCAGGCTCCTCTGTCCATGGGGATTCTCCAGGCAAGAATACTGGAGTGGGTTGCCATGCTTTCCTCCAGGAGATCTTCCCAACCCAGGGATCAAACCCAGGACTCCCCCACTGAAGGTGGATTCTTTACCAGCTGAGCTACCAGGCAAGCTTGCAACCCTTCTAAATCAGAATTAAGATATGGTTCAGGTTTCTCTGTATGGGACACAGAGGCTGCATTGGGCCTGGTCTAGATCAGGTCAGGGCCTTGTTTTGCTGCAGGAAGGACCTGGATCAGATAAGAAGAACTTTCTCACAGTGAGGTGGTTGAATACTGGACATGTTCCCGTGAGAGACTGTACAAGCCAGGCTCTCTCTCCATCAAACACCTCAGTGAGGGTTGGATTATATGGGTGGAGAGTCCAGAGCTTCTCAAGCGGCAGGTCCAGGTAACCCCCCAGGATCACTATCATTTTTTCACTTAAGAATCAGCTCCAGCATCACTTGGCATCACCAGGAAGAGGATTCCTTACTTGGCTGGTTTTCTTAGTGCAGTTCAGTCAGGGGCAGGGTAGTGACAGGCACAAGCAGATAGGCTGTTTTGGATTTACTGCCCTGCCTGGCATGGAATAGCCTCTCCAGTGAGGACTGAACCATGGGAGACAGGCTTGAGCGGACAATTAAGTAAGAGCCAGGGCTCTTGTGCTGGTGAGTTTTCTTCAGCCAGCAGAAGCTGCTGCTGGAGCTGGAGCGGGAGCTGGTCTGACGTGGCCTTGCCCAGGGAAGCATTCCAGACCAGAGGCCCACCTCTTTGGAAGGACAGGTATTCAGCTGCCCCCTGCAGGAGTCCGCCCTCACTGACTTCTGCTGTAATGGTTTGGGTGTGGGGACGCTGCGGTTGCCTCCTCCCAGTTTGGCTGAGGTGAGGCTTGTCCTGACATGGGACCCTGACCTGGTGCTGGGGGACTCCAGGATCTACCTGGCTGTGTCTGCGTTGAAGGGTTCTTACCTCTGATGGGTGGAGGAGAGGGGAGGTTCAGAGAGGACAGCCCACTTGCACAGACAGTTAGTTGGGGGAATCTTTGGCAATTCCTTCCTGCTCTGCAGGAACTGGAGGTGCTCTTTGGTTCTGAGTCGCCTTGATCTCCTTGGAGATCTTTGGGACTAATCTGCACTCCCTTTCGTATCTCTGGCCTTGAAGCAGCATTCTGCCCGCCTTGGCAGATGGGTGAAAGTTCACTAGAGGTCCCTTTGCTTTAAATCAGTACAGTATTCCTTTATAACAATCCTTGTGCCCCATTTGAGACAACCCTGGAAGTAGGGGCGGGGTCTCTCCAGGATGTCCCTGGACCAGTTGAGCCCCTTTGGCTTGGAGCCTAAGCCAAGATGTACCCCAGCCCCTGTCCCCAGCCCAGTGTTAGCTTTTGACCATAAATGGCTGCCACCTCCTGCCCTAGCAGCCTCCCAGCCCCCATTCACTCCCCTCCTGGCTCTTCGCCTCGATTGCAATCTCCCCAGGTCTCTCCCTCCTCACCCTCAGTCCTACCTCAGGTTCATGTCCCCCTTTATGGCCAGGGTGAAGATGTTGGAGAGGTTCCCCCCCGGTGAGCAGCCGCAGATCAGGATGGCCAGGGCCTCGACGTTGGTCAGCTGGAAGAACTTGCCCAGTCCAAAGGCAGTGAGGGGCATGATACCAAACTGTGCCACCAGGGCGACGGCCAGCCCCTTGGGCCTCCAGAAGTGCGCCTTGATCTTGCTGAACTCCATGGTGCAACCCAGCGAGAGCATGATGGTTAACAGCATGATCACCAGAATGATGCTCAGTGCCCGGTCGGTGGGCCGCTTGCCGAAGTTGTGCGGGAGGGAGAAGTTGAACGGGGAAGACTCGTTGAAGGCCTCCATCCTCCTGGAAGGCAGCGGTGGAAGAAAGGCTGAAGACCCCGCGCACCCCTGGTTGGTCTACTGACTCCCTGCCCTGCCAACTCCCTGCCCTGCTCAGTCCTTGCAGGGTGCCTTCCTCAATCACTTCCCAGGGCAGGGAGCTTCAGGGCAAAATGTAGATCTGAGCAAATAGAAGGATTATGCAACTGGCTGTTCTTTCTCTGGCTTTGGCCGCAAAAGAGAGAGAGTGTGCCTAGAGCCTTTTCTGTAGGGCTGTTCTTGCCCCTCCTGAATTCCTCAGCCTCTTCTGCCTTCTTGGGTGCCACTCACACCTCTTCTCACCCCCTGGCTGCTTCTGGGATAAGAGGCCTTATATCTCTTCTCCACATTCCCCCACTGCTCCCTGCCTCCCACCTCTGAGCACGCCCACAGGCATTGTGTCCTGAGGACCCATCTGAGTCCAGCCCCTCTCATTCTCTGCTCTGTCCCAGAGCCCACAGTTTTTCATTCAGGGGAAGGTGCCTCCCCTTGTCCAGACCCAAGGAAGTAACAAGAGTTGAATTTACATTTCCTTCTTGGAAAAGAGGTTGTGGGACAGAGGACAGGCAAATTACTGGCTTCTAGATGTGTCCACGACCCTTCTCCTGGAAGAGAAGTGCCTGTGTCCTTCCCACTCGGGCTGGGAAACCCTTGTCTTAACCCCAAACCTGGCCACACAAGATCTGGGGGAGGAACATGCCCCCAAGCAGGCTTACCACCAGGGAGGAGCCTGATGGGATGATCCAGGGACTTGCAGGAAGCCTGGGGGCACTTTGCTCAAAGGGCCACTCTGAGGGAACCCTGGCTGGAGAGATGTATTGCAGTCAACAGCCCGAGGAGCCCTGCTGCCTGGGAGACTTGCCTAGAAGGAAGCAGGAATGCAGGTTTTTCCTGATTTCCTGACTGCTCTACTTTTGCCCTGCACCTATCCAGGAGCCAGGTTCTGGATAACGGTGGCTGTGGACAGAGGCAGGCACACCTGCTGGTCTCTCTCCTCCCATCACAGCCTTGGAAAGTCAAGCATCTTCAGCGAGGGACAAGGAGCAGCATCAAAAGAATTGCCTCTAGCTTGGGCTGGAATCCTAGGGGCCTGAATGGGATCTCATGTCTTCATCTTTGCTGAAACACAAGATAAGGCATTCAGTGTGAGGCTCCAGAGGATAGGACAGGGACCAGAATGTGAATCACTCTGTAGGGAAGGTGGAGACAGATTTCGTCTTGATATGAGGAACCACCCAAAATTTCCAGCTCTCCACTAATGGCCCCAGGGCCTCCCAAATCCTGCATAGATAAGGGTTGAGGGATAGGATCTGCAAATTGTGTGCTCAAGCAGGCTGCTCTCTGGAGTTTTGCAGGTCACAGAGCTATACACTGTGACCTCAGTGACATGAAATTAAAGTCCTTTTCCCTCTGAGAGTCTCTGACACTAACGATTTCCTGGTGCTTGAGTTGATCTGGCCTCAAGGAAAGGAACAGGACAAGTGGGAATGTTTAAATGCTCATGGGGTGGGTGGGGCATGGACTGAATGTGCCTGGAGAGTCGGGGTAGGCCCCCAAAAGGCTGCTTTCGTTCTCTAAAGCTGGTCAGAAGAGACTCCTAACAGAATGCTAGGGGAGAATTACTGATCATCAACTGAGTGCTAGGCACTGTGGGAGCATTAAAAACGATATAATCCATGTTCCTGCCCTCAGGAGACTTACCGTCCTTACGATAATTCACAATGCAAAGCCAAGAGTAATCAAGGGTGGAGTCCAGGCAGGGCTGCCACGAGCAGTTGTTCAGGCTGCACACTGCATAACACTAGGGACACCACACACTCGGACTCCCTGTGCAACCACAGGTTTTTACACATGTGGGTTATGCCCAGGGAGGTGAGGAGTAATCAGTCAGTATCTGTTAAAAGGGTTTCATGCTGTCTGGTTGACAGCATGGCGGCAGGGATGGCTGAAGTGGTGGCGGCCTTGGTGGACGTAGGCTCAGCCGGACAATTTGAGGAGCTGCTGTGCTCCAGAGCCAAGTCCCTCCTTGTGGTCCATTTCTGGGCACCATGGACTCCACGGTGCATCAGATGAACGGTGTGATAGCAGAGAGCATTCCCAGGTTTCAGTCATGAAGAAATATTTCCAAGGAGTTTTAGTGCAGTGAAGGTTTTCGGACTTCAGATGCCCTGATATTCTGGGGAATGATTTGGTTTTGCTAGTATTCCTGGTCTGGCCTCAGGCGGCTTTGCCTGCCGCCGTTGCCTTTGTCTTGTTAAGAGTTCATCTCTGGGAGCTCTTCTGAGGGGAGGCACATGTAGTGATCCTCCTGGTTTCAGCAGGAGTTTTAAGAACGTCATTTGCTTCCCAGAAGAGTTTTCAGTGAGGGACCCTGCTGGAAACCAGCAGGAATATGAGATGAGATCGGCTTTTAGGAACATAGAGGAATTTGATTTAGTGAGTCAGGATGCCAGTTGTTTTGTTCTGGCTTAAGACTGTTATCTTGTTTCAACTTAGTATTGCCTGTGTTTTGATTTGTATTACTTGATGATTAGAATCCAGTAGCGCCAGGTTGGGGGTCTTCACTGAGCCTGGCCCGGTGGCCAGTGTTCACTGGATGTTAGTCGAGAGACTAAGACTGTGACGCACGCCTTTGCCATCACCTTTCTGCTCTTCTTTGGTCTGAGTGTGGAACTGTACGAAAGAACATGGCACAGACGCTTCTTAGACTTCAGAAAGAGTCTCTTTTAAATATCTGTCTCTGAATGCTTTACCTTCATCTTTTTTCATTTTTATTGGACAGTTGGGGCTCCTCAGGTGGTGCAGTGGTGAAGAGTCTGGAGATTCTTCATCAAGAGATGTAAGAGACACAGTTTCAGTCCCTGGGTTGGGAGGATCCCCTGGAGGAGGAAATGGCAACCCATTCCAGTATTCTTGCTGGTAAAATTCCATGACCAGAGGAGCCTGGTGGGCTAGTGTCTAGGGGGTCACAAACAGTTGGACATGACTGAGCGACTGAGCATATACATTGGACAGTTGACACTGATTTTAAAATGTATATAGTTTTTCACATTAAAAATGAAAAGAATTTAAAATATTGCTTCAAAAGAGCATCCTAAAGAAAAGAGAATTAAGGTAGTAAAAGAGCACCCAAAAATATATGAGATGAAAAGTATAAATGAAAGTCAAATAACTGCCTTAAACTGTATTATTGTCATTTATTTGGATAGAAACACCAGATTGGTTAAAGTTATAGATAAAGATAGTATTTCAAGCCCAGTGGAAATCTTTCACTCTTGGAAAAATACATGCATATGTATTTAAAAGCCCTTTAACAATGTAACTTTTCAATACATTTCCTGTAGGTAAAAACGTGAATTCCCCATCCTGGAATGTGAAATCAAGTGGGCCTTAGAAAGCATCACTACGAACAAAGCTAGTGGAGGTGATGGNGAAGACTCTTGAGAGTCCCTTGGACTGTGATCCAACCAGTCCATCCTAAAGGAGATCAGTCCTGGGTGTTCATTGGAAGGACTGATGTTGAAGCTGAAACTCCAGTACTTTGGCCACCTGATGCGAAGAGCTGACTCATTTGAAAAGACCCTGATTCTGGGAAAGATTGGGGGCAGGAGAAGAAGGGGATGACAGAGGATGAGATGGTTGGATTGCATCACCAACTCAATGGACGTGGGTTTGGGTAGACTCTGGGAGTTGGTGATAGACAGGGAGGACTGAGGTGCTGAGGTTCATGGAGTCACAAAGAGTCGGACAAGACTGAGCGACTGAACTGAACTGAAACTGGATACTAAGCCATTTAATTTCTGTCAACTCTTTGTCCTTCCCCCTATTCAGAAAATCAAAGTTCTACCTCGTACTGTGAATCTTTTCCTTTTGAATCTTTTCCTTTTCTTCTTGCTCTCTCCTCACTTCCCTCCTGACTCTTCCCTTATCCATTTGGTTTGTTCATTTGCAAAGAATGGAAAAATCTCTTCTAGGAAGCTGACAGTCTTCATCCTTTTCTCCATATCTCCCCTGCACCTACTCTAATGCCATAAAATTTGGAAGGCAGGCAGGTATATTTTGTGTTACGTTAATGATAACTGGCAGCTATTAAGCACATGCTATGTGACAGACACGGTGGTTTCAGTTACATTTCTTCCTCAGTCCTCACAATAGCCTCATGGAGTAGGTACTATCACTATCCTTATTTTACAGATGAGGAAAGTAAAGTTTAGAGAGGTTAAGCAATCTGCTCAGTTTGCACTGCTATTGACTGGTGGAGTTGATGTTCACACGTGGATCTGAGAGCCTGGGTATGGACACCCAGCCTGGCTCTGTGCCCCTGGCCACGATGCTGAGTTGTTTTGTTGTGTTCCTTCTTCTGCCCCATCTTACCTTCTACTCACCCTGCTTTTAAGACCTGGAAGCTTTGACTGGAAAAGTCCTTGTAATTATGTGTTTCTTCCTAAATTGGACTGGACTGGTTTTTTTCATGGGCTGGATATACCAAGCGGCACAACATCCAAATGATTTAATAAGGATAGTAGTAGTTGAGGGAATTAAATTAAAGGGCACTGTAGCTTCAGCTCTAGCAAAATGAGTAGTTTTCCCGTATTCTGAAGTGTCGTAAAACGTCTTCGATCAGCTATTGCCCTTAACTCCCAAATTCTACTTATAGAAAATGATCCTACCTCAATATTTGAGTGTGAGGTCATACAGACAAGGATTTTCACAGCAGCACTGTTGGTAACAGTGAAATGTCGGGAACAATCTTGTTGCAGTTGTTTCGTCGTGAAGTTGTGTCCGACTCTTTGGTGACCCCATGGACTGTAGCCCTCCAAGCTCCTCTGTCCATGGGATTTCCCAGGCAGGAATAACTGGGAATGGTTTGCTATTTCCTTGTCCAGAGAAACTTCCTGACTCAGGGATCAAACCCGTGTCTCGGGCATTGGCAGGCAGATTATTTATCACTCAGCCACCAGGAAAGCCTGTTGCAGACAACCTTAATGTCTATTAATAGGTGACTGGTTATGGTGCATTTACATGAATGTAGCCATTAAAAAATGGCTGGTGATTTATGCTATGAAAGTGGCAGGAGAAATTAGAATTTTCCTTTCTTTTCTTGGAAATCGTTCAATGACCATAAGAAAAATGGAGGGGAAAACACACAGGAAAATCCTGCATGCTGCAACAGAGACCTGACACAGTAATAAATAAATACAGGGGCGTGGAGGAAAGAAATAAGAATGGCAAACAAAACAGAGAGGAAACAGAGATGTAAGGAAGGGGTAGAGAGAACAAGATAGATACAGAATACAGGAAAAGAAAATGTGTTATATACATAGTCGGAGTCTCTTTAGAAGAAAACCAAAACAGTGGAGCATTTCAAATAGGAACGTATTTTTTGGAAATACAGAAGGCTTTAATTTATACCCTGTATCATGGGAGATTATCCCAGAAGAGTTAACTTAGAGATACTATCCTGGTAAAGTTAGATTACAAAGATGATCCATCAAGGAAAATGACCAAGGGAAAAGTGTTACCCAGGGACTTTATCAACAGCCAAATTTCCCTTCATCTGGGACGACATGGTCTCGAACCATGTGAAGAGAGGGCCTCACACATGGAAGGATTCAGAGAATATCAATTCTCTGAACCTTTCTTAAGGAAATAACCAGAGAATGAATGTTCGCCAACTAAGAGATAATTGAGGAAATTATGGGAAAAAAGACTGACAGCAAGTTTTGAGTACATTTATTGTGAACCCGCTCCAGTGTTCTTGCCTGGAGAATCCCGTAGACAGAGGAGCCTGGCAGGCTACAGTCCACAGGGTCACACAGAGTCAGACACGACTGAGCGAATGAGCGTGAAAGCTAATTCTACATATTAGGGTGATTGAAGGTATGTAAAAATGATATGTCCTGAGAATATATAAACAATGTCACTAATGGATATTTGCAGAGGAAGTGAGAGTGTAAGCGAGAAGTGGAAAAAGTTTACTGATTGCTACACCTTTAATAACTGGGGGTCAAAAAATACTCATCCAAGCTGACATACCAGGTGATCAAATCAGCACTTTTAAATACAAAGGTAAGTTCTGAGAACTACATTACTGACTGAAACTGGCCAGGAGAAGAGACAAAAAAAAAAAAAGAGGAAATATGCTGACTTTTTCTGCCATTGTTCACAGTAAGGAAGTAATAGATCTTTGAAAACAGATAATAGAAAGCTGGAGATATTCAAGTTTTTATTATAAAAGTAACTTCCAAAAACTTTCAACAAGGCCACAGGCTACATGGTAAGAGATTATGAAAAACTATAAAATTAAAAAGTATAATATGGTATTAGTGTGATAGGACTAAGATTAACATATGTTACGCATCAATACATGTCTAAATAGGCTTAACTCACCTATTAAAAGAAAAAGAAATTCAGATTATATTTCTCAGCAAAACTGACCTTATGCTGTTGTCAAGCAAATGACTCATCTAAGGTAAAGTGTTTCCCAGAAGGCTGAAAATAAATGTATAATGATGCACGAGGCAAATGCAGAGAAAAGAAAGCACGAGTCGTAATCTCAGTATCACATCAGGTGACGATGAAGAGGGGCACTTTGTAACATTCAAAAATGCAGTTCACAATGAGGATATAACAGGTATGAGTGCCTGTCTACCAAGAAACAGGGAACACTATTCATAAAACTAAAATTACAGGAGATACAGAAAAAATAGACAAGCAAACAAATAGTGGGAGACTTTAACTCACCTCTTTTCAATCAACGATCTTGAATACCTAGAAAAAATAAATTGGATGTAGTAGACCAAAATATCCTATTTGGAGAAACAGATACAGGTTCACAGTTCCTTATCCAAAACCCTCTGTAATTTTCCAAAGTTTGAAAAGGTGATATGGTACATATCAGTTCAGTTCAGTTGCTCAGTCATGTCCGACTCTTTGCGACTTCATGAACTGCAGCACGCCAGGCCGCCCTGTCCATCATCAACTCCCAGAGTCCACCCAAACCCATGTCCATTGTGTCAATGAGGCCATCCAAGCATCTCATCCTCTGTCGTCCCCTTCTCCTCCTGGCCTCAATCTTTCCCAGAATCAGAGTCTTTTCAAACGCATCAGCTCTCTGCATCAGGTGGCCAAAATACTGGAGNCCTGTCCATCATCAACTCCCAGAGTCCACCCAAACCCATGTCCATTGTGTCAATGAGGCCATCCAAGCATCTCATCCTCTGTCGTCCCCTTCTCCTCCTGGCCTCAATCTTTCCCAGAATCAGAGTCTTTTCAAACGCATCAGCTCTCTGCATCAGGTGGCCAAAATACTGGAGTTTCCTTTAGGATGGACTGGTTGGATCTCCTTGCAGTCTATGGGACTCTCAAGAGTCTTCTCCAACACCACAGTTCAAAAACATCACAAACATATATTATATATCATCCCAATTGGTATTTGGGATGATATATAATACATATGGGTTTGGGGCTTGGGGCAGTACCATAATCAAACACACTGATATTTCTGCTGTAAGTCATTATGACGGGATAAATAAGGACTACAGATAGCCTCATACCAGTTCATCACAGGGTTTGCTGTCAAAGGAACTACAGAAAAAAAGAAAAAAACTTTCAGATTTCAGAACATTTTGATTTAGGAATTGAAGAGTTGGGAGGTGAATCTGTTTCTGATTCTGCAACAGAGTGAGCTTAAGCCAAAATCTGACAGCAGGTGTTGCAGCAAAGGAAGGATTTTTGTTTGCAGGGCCCCAAGCAATGAGTGGGAGATAAGTGTCAGATCCCTTCCATTTTTGTTTTTGAGTTAGGAATGATTTAAAGAGAAATAACAAAGAAACCGAGATTCTTCATTGTTTTGCGACATTTCTTTGATTTTTTCTTGACTGTGGTTTTGGAAGTTAGAAAGGTTTTCGTTTACAATTCTCTGGGAAGGTAGTCCATGGCTTGGTGTGGAGGGGAGGTGGTGGTCTGTGAGCTCATCTTGTCCTGGAGAAACAACTTGAGTTTGTAAGTTAATGGTGATATCTATAATAGTAATTTTAGCACATTAACGATGTTATCAACCACACCAATCTCAGTCATCTGACTGCTTGATTAGTGTCCAGCTACCAAAGGACTGAGGTCAGAAGGGACAAGAAAGGGATTGTGGTCAGACGAGACAAGCAAGGGAGTAAAGTCTGGGATGGAGAGAGTTAAGTATGAATGCAGTAAGGGAAACTGGTTCTTCTGGGCTTGGTTTCAATTCCACATAGGGAAAACCTTTAACCTGTAACTCTCTAAAAAAGGATGAAGTACCCTGAAGTGCCTGTCACTGCTGGAGGTGGGGTGGGTGAGGTTCAGGCAGAGATGACCCTTTTTCATGAGACTAATTTTTGTTGTTCAGGTGCTAAGTCGTGTCTGACTCTTCGTGATCCCATCAACTGTAGCACGCCAAGCTTCCCTGTCCTTCACTATCTCCCAGAGTTTACTCAAACTCATGTCCATTGAGCTGATGGTGCCATCCAATCATCTCATCCTCTGTCTTCCCCTTCTTCTCTTGTCCTCAATCTTTCCCAGCATCAGAGTCTTTTCCAACGAGTCAGCTCTTCGCATCAGGTAGCCAAAGTATCAAAATAACTATCCAAACAGAGGTTCTAGGGTTACGGTTGAAGGAGGGGATACATTAGAAGGGGTTCATTCCATCCTAAGCACTGCCTGTTAGTTGCAAGTCTCTTGTGGTTAAAGCAAAATGGCATCCTCTCAGTGTTGTAACGCGGGGTTGGGAAATATGTATACAAAACAGCAAACATGGTCTTTCAAACACTCTCAGAGGATTGATCTCCTACAAAGTAAATATGAAAAGTGCTGAAAGGTCCATGTGGGGTGTGGAAAGAACAACTATCTGATCCTTGTGCTTTCTATGGCTAGACATAACGATACCACTCCTGGAGTATGTCTGGACTTTTTCTAGTCCACAAAACACACCAATAATTGTCTGATTTGGGGGCTTCAATTGCTGGGGCCACAGCCAACTTTCAGGTAGTCAATGATACTGATTATCAAGAACCTGGCCCACCTCTGTGAACTCAGAGGCCTGGAGGATTCCCTGGAGCAAAGGTGGTGGTGGGTGGAGGGCATTAGGCCTTTGACAGACCAGGACTGACCTGACATTTATGAACTTGAACTGGGGGATGGAGAAGACAGTTCACAGTGTCTTACAACTTTTAGTGAAGAAGTTCTTCAATGGTCCTCCCAGTATTGCTCGGGCTGTGATTACTGCCATGCTCACTGTGGTTCCTACTCCACTCAGCCTGGAAAATGCTGAGGCTCGTGGAGTGGAGTTTAGCTTCCCCTCCTGCAGCAACTTCTTACCCACGTGTAAGCAAATATTCCATGGTCAGGAGAGAGCAAAGGGCATAGGAGACTAAAGTCCCTGGGGATAGAGAGCTGTAAACCCAGAGGGTCAGCAGTCCTTTTTAGCATTGATTTCTGTTCAGCTTAAACAAAATTGCACAAGGGAAACAGGTAGAGTGGGCAGAAAGGGAAGAGAAGCACAAAGAAGAAAACAAATCTCAGCACCAGCAGCGAGCGTGGTTAATATTTCAGCCTGGCGGTTTCCAGCTGGGTTCCTGGAGGAGCTGGAAGGTGCTTTTAGGATTCCTAAAATGCGAGTTAGAATTTAATTGAAGAAGTAGGGGAAAACCACATAAAAGTTGCAGTAAACAAACATACAGGTGAGCTTGATTGAGCAGTAACTGTGGGGCCCTTCAGCACAGGAGGATGTGTGTCTCTGTTGGCTCTGGGCGTTCGTGCGCACTGGTCATAGACGGGTCTTGGTCGGCAGGCTGCAGCCCCCTGGGAAGGTGCACTTGTGAGAAGTCGCACAGGGTCCCAGGCGGCTCACGGTGCAGGTCTGGATTCGAAGCTCCCAGGCTTAGGGCCTTCCCGTTTGCACGTGGACCTTCACCTCACAGGGGAGTCACAGCTTGCGCAGCAAGAGGTGAATTTGTAACACACTGTGGTGCTATTGCATCACATGACGGATCATTTTAGCATCTGTCTTTTGTGTTTATTACTGAAGCATGGTAAATATCTTTGGAAAGAAATAACTTTCAATAAGTGGCGGGATGATAACGCTGAGTATTAGCCTTCCCGTCCCTAAACCCACACGAACCTTCATCCTGAAGTCCCTCTGCTGTCTGTCTGCTGAGTTCTCTGGCCTTCAGAGGATTTCAGAAATGCAGAGAGAAAGAAGCAGGGGAATACGCAGGCTTTTTATTTAAAACTTAAAACAGAGAGGAGTCTTGATCGCTGTCAAGACCAAGGTCTGAACAACAGTCTCAGAGGATCCGGGAGTGGGAGGAAAGAGAATCAGTGAGGAAGCCAGAGAGAAATGAAGCCCATTGGAAAGGTGTTGCACTCTGTCCCCGCATCCCACTCAGGGTCATGACTCCAGCCTGGGGATGGTCACCTGAATAAATCTGGGGGCTCTGCGAGCAAAGAGGACCTGTGATCTTTCCTGGGTGGGGCCTGGGGGAACCACTGAGATCTAGCCAGCCCCCTACCTGCTGTGGACACAGGATCCAGGTTGAGAAAAGAAATTGTGAATAAAGGATGCAAAGGGGCCCTGTACCCTTTCTGAGGGTGGCAGGCCAGCCCTAAGCCCTGCTGCTTCTTGTCTATTTCTAGTCTGATCTGACCTTCCAACCTCCTATGAATTCTGTGAAAACCCGCTTTTCTTTTAACATCCCCCCTTTTGTTTATGACCATTAAAGTTGTTTTTCCCTGTGGTTTTCAATCAGGCACTCTGGCCCACACAAGATGCAAAACCATTATTATATTGGATTCCCCTTGCCATGGTGGGAGCTGGGGCACAGAGATACAGCAAACAGGGCCTTAGAAGTCACTGTCAGGTTTTATCTCTTGGTCTGGGGGATCCACACTGAAGTCTATGTTTTATTATTCATTATATATATGCACTACTTGGAGATAGAGGATATTAAAAAAAAAATTTTTTTAATTTTTTATTTTTTTCCGTCTCAGGTGTACATGAGTTCCCAATCTTGAACCCTCCCCCCCGCCACCTCCCACCCTGTATCAACTCTCTGGATCATCCCCATACACCAGACCCAAGCATCCTGTATCCTGTATTAAACATAGACTGATGATTCGTTTCTTACTTGATAGTATACATGTTTCAGTGCCATTCTCCCAAATCTTCCTACCCTCTCTCTCTCCCTCAAAGACCCAAAGTCCATTCTATACATCTGTGTCTCTTTTGCTGTCTCGCATACAAGGTTATCATTACCATGTTTCTAAATTCCACATATATGAGTTAATATACTGTATTGGTGCTTTTCTTTCTGGTTTACTTCACTCTGTATAATTGGCTCCAGTTTCATCCATCTCATTAGAACTGATTCAAATGTATTCTTTTTAATGGCTGAGTAATACTCCATCGTGAATATGTACCACAGCTTTCTTATCCATTCATCTGTTGATGGACAGATAGAGAATATTTTGTAATAAATATGAACATTTGAAAAATCATTGGAATGAATGGAAATCTCATGCCTGTTTACTGAGGTTCCCACATGACTCTGTTTGAATCAGGGAAAATGTAAACTGGTCCTGTTTTCACTAATTTTGTGCTCTAAATTAGGAATAAGAAAGTCCTTTTAAAAAAAGGCCTTTGTAGCCCCAAACTGGATCTAGTAGGTATTTTTGTGACCTGGCAATGCAACCTCTTCAGTGCAATGCTAGGTTGCACTGCCAGCTCTGACTGCCATTTGAAATCAGCTAAAATTCTGAAATCAAATAATCATGACATAGTGTTATCCAATGGGATAACACTTTAAATTATTATCTCCACTTTAAATCTTTAAATTTGCCTCTCAGAATGTTGCCCAACTAGGCAAATGGCAAAAGAAAGCAGAAGAGAGAAGAAATACAAGAAAGTTGGAAATATGTTGTTTACAAAGTCAAAAGGAAAATTTTCAAGCACTTTTGGATATTCCTTTATATCTGTGTGCTTGTAAATGATCTCTTTCCTTGGTTAAGTGTGAATGATTAGAACTTTATATGAGTTCATGGAGGAGATTTCTTATGTGAGCACAAGGAATAATATAATTTCTGTTTTTATTAAATAGAGAATCCATACTCCAACTAAACATATGTTAAAACAGGTTGAATGGGTGCCAAGTTATCATCAGCTGCCAGCAACCCAAATGCCTCCATCTGATGCTGGGAGGAGCGTGGGCATGTTGGTCCATCTTTACATTCCCTGTCGCTCCTAGAGCACTGTGAAATAAACGTTTGCTACAGTGGCAATCATATTGCGATGTATAAATGTATCAACTCAACATGCGCATGTTAAACTTCCAGAATGTTACGTGTCAATCATATCTGAATTTAGAAAAAAATGCTTTGTGTGTGTTAGATCTCCTTCTGTTATTTTTACCAGAAAAAATAAAAATGAATACAAAATTTTAGCTGCCCTTGCCAAGTCTACCACCGGATGGCAGCAAGTCACCTCTGGTGGGATTGCCCTACACCCAGGCCAGCTGGGGCTTGGGGACCAGAGAGTAAACAGGGGTGTATGGAAAGGCCACAAAAAGGGTAGGAATGGCATGTTTGTTTGTTTTTTATTTGCTTTTGGTTTTGGCCGTGCCACATGACTTGCGGGATCTGTTTTAGAATTTTTGTGGAAAATGTTTAATTGATGTGCAGCTGATTTACAGGCTGTGTTCGTTCCTGCTGCACAGACAAGTGATTCAGTTATACATGTGTGTGCATGCGTGCTCAGTTGTGTGACTCTTTGTGGCCCCCATGGACCTTACCCCACCAAGCTTCTCTGTCCGTGGAATTTTCCAGACAAGAATAACTGGAGTGGGTTGCCATTTCCTACTCCAGAGGATCTTTCTGACCCAGTGATCAAACCCATGCCTCTTGCATCTCCTTCATTGGTAGGTGGATTCTTTACCACTGTGCCACCTGGAAAGCCATATATATATATGAATATATATATTGCATGTATGTATAAGAATATACATAACATACATTCTTATATATATTGGGCTTCCCTGCGGCTCAGACAGTAAACAATCGGCCTGCAATGCAGGAGACCCTGGTTCAATCTCTGGGTGGGGAAGATCCCCTGGAGAAAGGAATGGCTACCCACTCCAGTATTCTTGTCAGGAGAATTCTTATATATGTGTGTGTTTGTGCTAAGTCCCAGCAGTTTTGTCTGACTCCTGGTGACCCCCATGGACTGTAGCCTGCCAGCCTCCTGTGTCCGTGGGATTCTCCAGGTAAGAATACTGGAGTGGCTGGCCATGCTATCCTCCAGCCAGTCTTCCCAACCCAGGGGTCGAACCCAGGTCTCCCAGACTGGAAGCAGATTCTTTACCATCAGAGCCACCAGGGAAGCCCAAATGAAAGTGAAGGTCGCTCAGTCGTGTCCAATTCTTTGACCCCATGGACTACAGAGTCCATGGAATTCTCCAGGCCAGAATACTGGAGCGGGTAGCCTTTCCCTTCTCCAGGAGATCTTCCCAATCCAGAAATCAAACCCAGGACTCTGTGGGCAGATTCTTAACGAGCTGAACTGCAAGGGAAACCCAAGAATACTGGAGTGGGTAGCCTATTCCTTCTTCAGCAGATCTTCCCAACCCAGGAATTGAACCGGGTCTTCTGCATTGCAGGTGGATTCTTTACCAACTGAGCCATCAGGGAAGCCCATATAAAATTATATATATATTCTTTTTTTAATATTGTTTTCCATTATGGTTTATCACAGAATACTGACTACAGTTCCCTGTGCTATACTGTCGGACCATTCTATATATACTAGTTTGCATCTGCTAACCAATCCCAAGCTCTCAGTTCATCCATCCCTCACCTATTCTCCCCCTTGGCAACCACAATCTGTTCTCTTCGTCTGGGAGTCTGTTTCTGTTTTGTCGATATGTTCATTTGTGTCTTATTTTAGATTCCTCACACAAGTGATATGATATGGTGCTTGTCTTTCTCTTTCTGAATTCACTTCATAAGATAATCTCAAGAGGCATTTTTAAAGTCATAGCTTTAATGTGTGACATTCCTACAGTGATTGGCTACCAGCTTCTTGAGACACGTTGGAAACTCCCTGAGCCCTTATGAAACTCATCCACCCAGGTGTCACTGGTTCTGAGCCATGTCTCCACGTGGCCCCTAATTTCTGCCCAGGGAAAGCTCCATTTGATGAAGAGCCTTGATTTCCTTTATATCAAGAAAATTTCTGGTTGTAGGAGGTTATCCTCCGCTTTATGCTTCTGGGCTTATGTTGTCTTGGGGATCTTCAAAGCAAACAGGTGATGCTTGTGGGATCTTAGTTTCCAGACCAGGGATCAAATCCTGGCCCTTAGAAATGAGAGTGCTGAGTCCTAACCATTGGACCTCCAGGGAATTCCTGGGATGGCGTTTTGATTTAGAAAATTCTCAGTGGAAAAAGGAAAAAACCTATTAGAAGTATAACTAAGCTTTACAGAATTCACTATGTCTTACAGTACTGTGTATAAACAACTTTTTTTGTTGATTAGCCTAATTTAAGACTATTTTTCTATACATTCATATTTCTTCTTCATCTTTTATACGGTAGTTGTGAAATGTAAACTTCTCTTGCTTTCATGGTTTAAATGTTCTCTTCCAAACTCCAACACTTCTAATTGATTCATAAAAAGACCTTTAAGAATTAAAAACTGGCTTCCTTCAGGAATATCTGTGACCTTTACTGAAGACCTACGCTGTGTGAGGCATTTTATGTATCAAATCCCTTTCATTTCTCACAACTGTGCCATGAAATATTTACCATTAATGCCATGATACAAACAAGAAAACTGAGGCCCAGGGAGACTTAGAAAACTGGTCCCATAACAAGTCAGTGGCAGAGTCAGGTCTGAACCCCCTCTGCACTCATGTGTGTCTTACAAGGCTTTTCAGCATCATCACTGTTAACACCTTGGGCTGGATAATTCTTTGTTGGTGTGGTGGGCAGTGGGGTGCGGGGGAGGTGCAGGTGTTATCCTGGTTATGGCAGGATGTTTAACAGCATCGCTGGCCTCTACCCACGAGATGCCAGCAACATCTCCCGACTTGTGCCAACCAAAAACCTCTGATGACATTGCCAGATGACCTCTGGGAGGCAAAACCATGACGAATTGAGAACCACTGATGTATTGGAAGCTTTGCCTGGGCTTCTGGGTGCCGCCTTAGATCAGAGAGACAGGGCTCTGCGAGGTGCTGGCTGTTTGGAAGTCCTGCTCCAGCCGCCTTCCAGCTACTGCTCTCCCCACAGGCCAAGGAATCCGTGGAACCGAGGAGACATGCCCACCTGGAACAACCCCACCCTTCTGGGCCACGTTCTGTTTTCCAGGGCCTGTGAGGACTCCCTGCCAGTTCTCCTGCACGTCTGCTCCCGAGGGGTGGCTCAGCATGTCTGCTTAGTGGGGAGGGAGGCATGCTAAACATGCGAACTATGCATTTTGGACGCAAACACGCACGCACGCAGGGCTCCTCCTATGAAGGGTGGTGGTGGAGGTGGGAAGAAAAGGATGGTAGGCTATCGGCAGGGGCCTCCCTGGAATCTTGACTCAGCCTGCAGATATTCGGGTGGCCTCTCCAGACCCCAGCTGCTGGTGTGGTTGTAGCTCGCACATTTTTGACCCATCAATGTGAAGACCTCAGAATCACCATATTTGCCAACAGAAAAAGCCTCTTAGGGCTCCAGGTTTTCTCCTGAAATCCACATCTTCTCTAGAGAAATTTTCACTGTATTTCTCATTTGATGGTCATTTCTCACCAAGAAACAGCATTTTTTTTTTTTTTTTTTTAAATTCTGGAAAAGCAGAAAGGAGTCAAGGAACCAAAGACACACTGGGAGGTGGGGCTCAGCCAGGCTCTGTCACCAGCCGGGGGAGTCCTCACCCACAGCAGCCTTCTGGAGGGGGTACAGTCAGCTTTGCAGAAGAGAGATAATGTCCCCCCCCCAACCTCCTCTCATCCCCCACAAGTGGAACTGTCTTTGCCATTTTTACTGAGAAAATCACATTGAGATGACCTCTAGATATACTTGATCACAACTAGTATGGGGTGGGGCTGTTTTAGTGCATTTAGAATCACTCAAAGCAAAAGTCTACCCATAATCCTCATTAATGGACCACTATAATGTTTTTCCCAGTTAAACTTTTTTATTGTGGTATAATTGGGATACGTTATAGTTTCAGGCATAAAACACGGTATTTGTATATGTTGTGACAAGTTCACCACAATAAGTCCAGCTANTTAGAATCACTCAAAGCAAAAGTCTACCCATAATCCTCATTAATGGATCACTATAATGTTTTTCCCAGTTAAACTTTTTTATTGTGGTATAATTGGGATACATTATAGTTTCAGGCATAAAACACGGTATTTGTATATGTTGTGACAAGTTCACCACAATAAGTCCAGCTAACATCTGTCACCATACATAGTTATAGAATTTTTTCTTCTTGTGATGAGAGCTTTTAAGGTTGCTTTTATCAACGAGTTTCAAACATGCAACACAGGGTTATTACTACGGTCACCATGCTGTATATTACATCCCCGCAACTTATTTATTTTATAACTAGAAGCTTCTACCCTTTGACCCCTTCCACCAGTTTTTCCCACCTCCAACCTCCTCAGCTCTGGCAAGCAGCAGACTGTTCTCTATACCTATGAGCTGTTTTCAGTTTTTTGAACATTATAAATAATACATGTCTGTCAGGGGAGGACTGATTATTCATTCATAGTACATCCATATGCTGGAACCCAGCACAACCATTACAACCAGCAGCAAACTTAAAAAGACCAGCGAAGATTCATTTCTTCATTCACTCATGTAACCAATATATTCTGGGCACATAGTATGTGTAGGTGCCAGGTTAAGTGCTGAATAATAAAGAAATATATGTTTTGACTTTCAAAGATGTCCATAATACATTATTAAATTAAAAAATTCCAGCTCGCAGTGTGTAATAAAATCACATATATGCTATCACATATTGGTATAGTGGTAGTAATAGCCATTTACTGAATGCTGAGACCCATTACGCTTGAGTGAGACTAAGCGCTCAGACATGATACTTACACATAATGCTCATATCTACCAGGATTGTGTGTCCTGTCTGTTTTGCAAAGGAGATGGTTGAGGCCTTAGAAGTTCAGGTAACATAGTGAAGTTCATCCATGCAATCTTAAACTGCAGAGCTGGGAGCAACTCTGACTAAAGGGCCTAAAATATCTGCAACTGTGCTGTGTATCTTTTCCAAAAGTGTACACGTGTAAGACAACCCAGTAAAACTGTCAAAAGAAGTAATCTGTGCTGTTTAGGATTATGGGTAAATTGCAAATCATACTACTTTCTATATATTTAACTGAATTATATAATAAATTTGTCAAGTTCCAAAACGAAATTTGAGACTTTGATTAAAATTGCATTTAACTTAAAGAATACTGTGGGTAGAATTACCATACGTAATAGAATTCCTATCTAGTATTTTGGCCGATTTTCCCATACATATTCAAGTTATTTCTGCCTTACCCTTAAATTAAGTGTGCTAATTTAAAAGGCATAGACCTCACATCTTTCCTGTTCAGTTTAATCCTAGGTACCTCATGGTTTCCGTCGCTGCTTTAAAATGAACTTTCCCTCCAGTTTCCTTTTCTAACTGGGTATTTCTGTTCTATGTCAAGGTAACTGATTCTTGGGTGTTAATTTTCTATTCAACCACTGTATTAAACCATCTTATGTTTAAATTTGAGGTGAAATTCACATAACATAAAATTAGCCATTTTGAAGTGAACAATTCAGTGACACTTAGCACATTTACAGTGTTATGCAACCCTTGCTTCTGTTTAGTTCCAAAACATTTAATCATCCTGAAATCAACCCCCTTGCCCATTAAGCTGTTATTGCCCAAGAACCATATATTTTTTTAATTGATTATCAGGAACTGGGGTTATGAAACCCTCCCATGGAAGTCATCAGGCCATGTGGCAGTGCCACCTGATGGAGGTGGTCGTGATGGTGTTGTGATGAGCTAGGCTGTGGATCTTCTTGTCTCCTAAATTGTGAGAAACCCCACAGATGTGGAATTTTTTTTTCCATCTCATTGGGATTTCCAATCTCGCTGGGATTCCAATCTTCCCTCCTTGCAGCTGGCCCTCCCCACTTCCAAGATAAAGCTGAGGCCCTGCTGATCTGCTTCCTCTCCTCTTATGACTACTGCCTCAAATTCCTGGGAGTTTCCAAGGAAAGCCTGGCACAGGACACATGTTTTAGGATGAGCTATGTCAGAAAATGAAATGGGTCTAAGGTTTCTCCAAGTCTTAGACACATCTCTACGCCCATTCTAAGCCTGCTTGAAAATAAACAGTTCAAGAGATTCACACTGGAATGGCCCTCAGACTTCCTTTGGTCAGTCACAAGCCTAGGTCTTGCTGCCAAGGATAATTGGTTCTTCCGCCCGGCTGGAGCCAAGCTACGTGCTGCCAGGCTGGTCAAGAAACCCTGGGGGTTTGGTGGAAGTTGAGGGCTGGGAGTGAGGGCAAACGCCTGGGAAGCCTGTTCATCTGTGATTGTCAAGACTCAGGGATATTTGCACGGTGTCTCATATTATTTGTATAAGCTGAAATTTATTCTTAAATTTCTCAGTCTTTAGAAAGTTTATAATGATGCAAATAAAACAGGAAAACCTTTCCAATGTTTTTACTGTCATTGTGAGTCTGTTTTCTATTCCATTTTCCATTCATGACTGAGCCAGTGTTGGGGTGTGTGTGTGTGTGTGTGTGTGTGTGTGTATGTGTTGATCTGGGTGCCACTTCCTGTGCTAGGCTGAAGATATTAAGACAATGTATTTTATTGAGTTTCTGTTGGGAGGACTAGAAACCCAACTCCATTGGCCTCCACCTTCATCTTATGTTGCTCTCTTCACATGCAGCCACAACTGGCATTGTGGGACTGAGTTAGTTACATGTAGCAGAAATGAGGTATGTGGTGAAGTCGGCTCACATGTGAAGAGTCAGCTCCCAGTGGATCCCCGTAGTGCCAGGAAATTTGTGACCTTTAGTGAGTGTGTGGAAACCCTGCATGCTCTGAGCCCCTGCCTTGGGGTTTGGTATCTGTTACAGACTGAATGTCCATGTTGCTCCCAAATTCATGTGTTGAAACCCTACCCCAGAAAGTGATGGTATTAGGAAGTGGTTAGAATTAGATGCAGTCATGAGGATGGAGCCTCATAAATGGGGATTAGTGCCCTTTAAGAGTCGTGAGAGAGATGCTTCCTCTCTGCCTTCCTCCGTGTGAAGATGCAACAGGAAGACAGCAGTCTGCAAGCCAGCAGAACTCAACCACGATCTCAGACATCCAGCCTCCAGAACTGTGAGAAATACATTTCTGTGGCTTATAAGCTTATAGTCGTAGCCCAAATGGACCAAGACAGTATCTGATGCTGATGTTCCAGTGGTACTGGGGGCCTGCATCTGGGCAGGAGACTGATCCTGAAAGACTTTCTCGATTATGCTTGGACAGGCTGGTTCAGTTTTCCTTTTCATCCTCCTCCTGGAGCCGCCTCAGAGTACGTGCAGATGGCTCCTCCACCCACTGTTCTCACAATTCCTTCCTTACCTCTCCCATCCCCTTGCTTGCTCTCTTTTTCAGTTGTGTATTTTCTTTATTAATAATTTAACTTAATTTTTCTGATAGATAGAGTATGCTAATTAAGTTAAGCATTCAGTAAGTTACTAATGATCTCACTGTACTGTGGAAAAAATAACGACAGCAAAACTTCTGGTTGTAGAAAATAGAGTGAGAAGTTTAAGGTGGAATCAAGCAACAGTGAACTGCCACAGAGGCAAAGTGATCCACAAGGCTGAGGCCTGGAACCCAGGACTCAGGTTATGAGGTCTCAGCTACACCTGTTATCTCATCTTCACACGTTATATCCAGAGTTTTACCTATACATAAGTCAACAGAAGAATTCTGTGCAGTGGCCTTTGTAACTACCATAGGCAGCGGAGTGTGGTGGAAATGATACTACATGCCATCTGAGGCTGGCTCATAAAAATGCCGTGAACTTTGATCAATGTTTCTTTATATTTTTTCTTGCAATTGCTCTAGCTTCTTCTTTATGAACACGGTTGCTGTATATTAATAATTTTATATCTTCATGGTGAATTACAGGCTTTATCATTATAAAATGCTCTTCCTGATCTCTTTTAATGTCACTCTTGTTGATTCTTGTATTTACATATTCCCAGCATAACTTTGTCCATTTAAAAATTATTATGCTATCTGAATTTCTTTGTCTTTTGAGTGTGTCCCTTGTACATTGCGTAGGTCTTCGTTTTGTTTTGCTGGCCAGCCTAAGAATCTTTTCCTTTTTTGGAAAAGCATTTATTTATTTGGCTGTGCCAGGTCTTAGGATCTTTTAGTTGGGGCATGTGAACTCTTAGTTGGGATCTAGTATTATGGCCTATGGTATTGGGAGCACAGAGTCTTAGCCACTGGACTACCAGGGAAGTCCCCCAAATCTTTTCTTTTTAATAAGTGAGTTAAAAGGAAAGTGGTGTCATCAATATGTTTGGCTCATTTCTGTCATATTGTTATGACATGGCACATCTCTCTTATCTCTCATACTTCTTATTGTGTGTCTTTCACTATGTGGACTTTTATGTTCTTTCTCTCTTGATACATCTTTTGGTATTTGGGAAGGTTTTAAGTTTTGTTCTAATGGTCATCTTTATATTCATACCTTTATATAATGCCCAAAGTACCCTCTCTTCTTTGAAGGTGTTCTGCTGTCCTTCGGTGCCATAATACTAAACAATGTTAAAATCAGGTAGTGACATCTTTTCCCTGCCTCCTCCTTTTACACCAGTATTTGAAGTAGTACTGTCATATTTCCAAAAAATACTTATAAGGCAATCAGCATGCTTATTCTACTTTTCATCCACACCCTCCATTCTTATCCACTTTATTATGATAGTTACATTTTATTTACATTATCAGTAATGTAAGCACTACTTGCTATCCTGTCTCACAACAATAATTCAGTCTTAATTTTACAGGTAAATATGTATTTAATGTCCACCACCAGGGCTTATGCAGGTATCTTTCCAGTCACTTTTTTGTTTGTTTGTTTGTTTTCTGAAACTAATTTTCTAGTGGATTCCTTAGGAAAAGATCATGGAAAAATGTTCCAAAGTTCTCACATCTTATCAGAAGTTTTACTTGTGGCCTTTATACTTGAAGGTCAGTTTGGCTGGATATAAAACCCACAGCTCACAGTTTCCTTTTCTTGAGTATTTGATTGTATTTTGTCAAAAAGCATTGCTATCAGAGGGTCCGAGGACAACCTCATTTTCTTTCCCTTGTAAGTGATCAGTCTTTTTGCTTGGATGTCAACTCTTTCCTTTCTTTGGCTGCACAGTTTATGGGATCTTAGTTCCCCAACCAAAGATTGAACCCGAGCCCTTGGCAGTGGAAGTGTGGAGTCCTAAGCACTGGACCATCAAGGAATTCCTAAACAATCCTTTTCTCTTTTCTGTTACTGCTTTTTTTTTATTTTAAAAAAGTGAATTGAGTATTTTTGGAGAAAAGAGTTAAGAGTTTTTTAGACTCTTGGTTCTAGAAGTCCTTCTGTTGTTTTTGCAAAGAGATAAAAACTATGGTCTGGCATTTTCTGACCTTAGTTTCCTCTGCTTCACATTTTTATCCTTTGCTACTATTGTCCAGTCCTGTTCCACTTGGATACTATTTCCAGCACCTTCTGGGTTTTCTTCTCAGATTAACTTGCTGTTTTCGATGAATTTGGGGGGTTTGGGGATACTTAGTAAATTGGGGCTACCCTGTTACCTAATACTGTTGTCCCAGGCCTCTGATTTTGCTATCCTGATGACTTCATCTGTGTTTGGGGGAGCTATAGAAGATTAAAAAGCTGTGCCCTTGCCACTATTATCTCTGAATCCACTCTTACCCCTACACTTTAATAATAAACTTTAAAGTTTTTGACAGTTTTAGATTTATAAGAATATTACAAAGGTAGCACAGAAAGATCCCATATACTCTGCCTCTGGGTTTTTCCTCTTACTAACATCTTCCATTAGTACAGTACCTTCATTCTCATAAATGGACCAATATTAATGCTTTATTCTTAACTGAAGTCCATATTTTATCCAGATTTCCTTCCTTTTTCCTAACATCCTCTCCTGTCTCAGAACCCCATCTGGGACACCACATTACCTTTAGTCATCATGCCTCCTTGTGCTTCCCTTGGCCATGGCAGTCTCCTTGTTTTTAAGGAGGACTGGCCAGATATTTTGTAGAATGTCCCCCAGCTGAGATTTGTCTGATGTTCTTCTCATGATTAGATTGGGTTTATAGGTTTGGGGAGGGCTTCCCTTGTGGCTCAGCTGGGAAAGACTCCGCCTGCAATGCGGGAGACCTGGGGTTTCATCCCTGGGTTGGGAAGATCCCCTGGAGAAGGGAAAGGCTACTCACTCCAGTATTCTGGCCTGGAGAATTCCATGGACTGTATAGTCCATGGGGTCGCAAAGAGTTAGACACGACTGAGCAACTTTCACTTCACTTCATGGGTTGGGGAGGAAGAGCCCAGAAGTATCATGCCGTTCTCTTCCCATTGTAGCAAGGGCACAGACAGCCTCTGTCTTCTTGCTGTTTCTGACTCCTCTGTCCAGCTCAGAGAAAATAAGACTGATTCAATCTGAATAAGATTCCAAAGGTAGGAAGTGACAGAAGCCAGGAATCCAACCCAAACTCAACCTGCTTTACCTTGGATCCTGAACTCTTAACCATGTTGGTTCTAAGAATTAAATCACTGTTTTAGCATAGGCTCCACACCACTTCCCTCATATCCCAGTTGGTAAAGAATCCACCTGCAATGCAGGAGACCTCAGTTCGATTCCTGGATTGGGAAGCTCCCCTGGAGAAGGGAAAGGCTACCCACTCTAGTATTCTGGCCTGGAGAATTCCACGGACCATACAGACCTATACAGGGTCGCAAAGAGTCAGACTGGACTGAGCTGGACTCTCACTTTCGCTTTCCACACCGTTCTCTTCTTTCTGTTCCTGTTCCGGCATTGTGTCCTCTCCCCATTGTGTCCTCATCCAGGGGCCAGCTCCTCTCCTGTCCTTGCTTTATGAAGGAAGTCCACTCTTCCTCCTACCCAGGGGCAGGGCCATTTGCTCCTTGCCCAACCCCCCCCCCCCCCCCACCGCCCCCAGGCCCCCTTGTGGATGGGGAAGGAAAGGGGGAG
>SJYA01001562.1:940743-1002694 GCA_006410615.1 Neotragus moschatus | reverse complement strand
CCCCCCCCCCCCAAGCTGCCAAGAGACTCTGTGATGAATGGGAAAGGAAAGTGGAAGGGGAGGGAGGCAGGGAGACAAGAGGGCGGGGGAGAGACGGATGAAGAGGAGGGAAGAGGGTGGGGGCCAGAATGGCAGATCCACAAACCCTGATTTAATCACAGGGCCCCATGCTCAATTTAACAGACACAAGGGCTCAGAATGGGGTCCCTGTGCGGCAGTGGGGCAATCAGCCCGCTGCGGTTCCTGGGAAAGCATTAATTGCGGATGACAATGTGTAAACAGTGGGGATGAATGGAGAGTGCAGGTGTGAGCTGCTGGGGCCAGCGGGGCTGTTTTCACACGAGCTGCGGCTCCCTCACTGCTGACCTGCTCCCCAGAACCGGATTAGTGGCAGCAGTTGGGGACCGTTGAGAGTGCTGGAGTTTGGCAAGGAGCAAGGGGCTGAGAGCAGAAGGTGAGGCAGATGCCTCGGGAGACCTGGCCAGCCGGGGTGGGATTGGGTGGGTGTAGGGGTGGGTGAGTGTGTGCGCCTGCCTACTTCTGGCCTGCCCTCAGCCAAGCAACCAACTCTCTGGAAAGCAAGGCCGAGTCTTGAAGAACAGCTAAGGGCATCAGGGCCTGGACAGCACGGGGGCTGAACTGGGGTCTGCCTTATCCCAAGCCTGGGAGGCTGGAGAGGGCTCCCTGAAGTCTTGAGGTCCCAGGGTCTCAGACCCTGGAGGTGTCTCGGACCCCGGGGTGGCTGGGCCTTTCTCAGCCAGCATGAAGGGGCCCAGCCGATCTGGGTGGGAGGGTGCGGTGGTGGTGTGGAATTGGGGAGTTATTGAGAAACAAGTACAGGAAAGCCTTGATATTCAAACATCTTTCATCTTTGGATTCCGAAGCTCTTTTCCAAAGCTGTCTCTGCCTGACAAATGTGAAAAATGTAAGTTCCCAGAGTGTGCAGGGTTCCCGCCAGGTCACACCCTGCTCCTGAAATCTGCCTGCTCTACTTAGAGCAAGCACCTCAAGATTTTGACTCATTATGTCCTGTAATACTAAGCATGCTATTTATTCATTACCATTATGGATTCTACTTAGTGAGCTATTTCTGCCAGGGCCTCTGCTAAACACTATACTTACGTGAACCACTGGGTCTGCTTCATGTCTAGCTTCCTATGTGTCTCTTGTCTTCTCAGTTCTGTTGTGACTTTCTGGAGACAAAGGCAATGCCCCCCATTTATCTTGCCTCTCCCACAGTTCCTAGAACTGAGCTGGACCCTCAGGAATCCTAAGAGTTCTTCAGCCTTTATCCAGTAGGCAGTGGAGATCCATTGCCTTCTGGTATTGCCTTCTGCCATTTCGGTAGAAGTCATTGGGTTTCCAATGCCACTGGCCACCGTGATGGCTGAGGATGGAGGAATGACTTGGAGGTAGATGGGTTTGAAGGAGTCTCAACAATTATTTTGTGAAGTAACTGTGGGCCCAGTTCCACAGGAAGCTTCTGCAACCCCCACAAGAGTGCCTATCTGGAGAAAACTAATTTGAAAAGATGCATGTATCCCAGTGTTCACTGCAGCATTATTAACAATAGCCAAGACATGGAAGTAACCTAAATGTCCATTGACAGATAAATGGATGAAGAAAATGTGATACCTATGTGTGATGAAATATTACTCAGCCGTCGAAAAGAATGAAGTAATGCCATTTGCAGCAACACGGAAGACCTAGAGATTGTCATGCTGAGTGAAGTCAGACAGAGAAAGACAAATATCATGTGTCTTATATGTGGAACACCCTCTCCTCCCAAATGAGATACATGAACTTATTTAGAAAAAAGAAACATACCCGAAGACATGGAAACAAATTTATGGTTACTTAAGGGGAAGAGAGGGGGGAGGGATAAATTAGGGGTTTGGGATTAAAATACACACTCTATTACATAGAAAACAGATAACCAACAAGGACCTACTGTATAGCACAGGGAATGATACTCAACATTTTGTAATAACCTATAAGGGAAAAGAAACTGAAAAAGAATTTAGGGCTGGTTGGCTATGGGGTGCGACAGCCCAGGATTCTGGTTTGAACGACTGGCAGGGAGTACAGATTAAGGGGCAGGTTCATAGTGCAAAAGAATGAATCGGGTTTGGAGTGACTTTCTTTCTGACTATTCCTATGGACTTAGGTTGGTAACCATGATCTGAGAGCCCAAAGAGTCCCAAGGGTATTTCCTGGAAGAGGGTCTGCATGCCAGGTCCCCGCATCTCCTTTCGCTCGAGGGCCCTGGACCAGGCTGAGTCACCAGCAGGAAGGGTTCCTGCTGAGGAATGCCACCCTCATTCTGAACACCTGCTGGGGTGCCAGTGTGGAGCTAGGGAGCCAGAGCAGAGTGAATTACGGATACAAATTGATGACAGGCTCAGAAGAGGAAAAGAAAATCAAGTTGGCCCTAAAATATCTCATGTATAACTGAAGTGAAAACAGCACACAGATGTGAATTGCATTCGAGATCTTAAACCTGTGAATTTTCAGGTACACTGTTCCCCCCTCACCTGTTTGTTTTTATTTCCTTTTTCAGAGAGATGAAAGGTCCAGGCACTTGAAGTGAAGTGACTTTCTAACCACAGGGAAGGTCAATAACCCAGATCTAAAACACTGGGAGTGATAAGCTAGATATTGAGTACTATCTGTATTTTTGCATCATCTTCCTATTTGAATTTCTAAATAATGGTTTTTGGTACAGTGGTTATGGAGTCAGAGCCTGAAATCAGATCTCAGCTCTGTCACTTGCCAGCTGTGTGATTTGGGGCAATACTTAAGCACTCTCTGCCTTAGTTTCTCCATCTATAAAACGAGGATAGTCATACCTACTGCAGGCTTCGCTGGTGGCTTAGATGGCAAAGAATCTGCTTGCAATGCGGGAGACCTGGGTTTGGTCCCTGGGTTGGGAAGATCCCTTGGAGGAGGGCATGGCAACCCACTTCAGTATTCTTGCCTGGAGACTCTCCATGGGCAGAGGAGCCTGGTGGGCTGCAGTCCATGGGTTGCCAAAGAGTTGGACACGACTGAGCGCCTAAGCACAGCACACAGCACTTACTGCATGGCACTACCATGAGGACCCCAGGTGTTCACGCGTCTACTTGCTGAGCAATGTGTCTGGCTCATCCTAAGTATCAGTAAATACTATGATCCTGGGAGTTTCTCAACTTGTCTTGCTTCAGCCCAGGAAATGCTCTTCTTGGGGAGCCCCCTGGCTTTTCTGCTTCATTGGTCCCTATACAGACTGTGCGTCAGCTTTTGGGGCCCTCAGGATGGAGTCCTAAGAGGAAGCCATCATTCATATTCTCATCGGAGATACTTTAGCTCTATGGGCCAGACTTGAATGCTGGGATTTCTTGAATTAGATTTAAAAATGAAACTGATAGATACAGACTATTGGCGAAGCGGAATTCTAGCACCAAAAATGTTGAAAGGGAACATTGGACATTGATGCGTTTTGACCACCAAGCATCCATTCACCTGCTTTAGCCAACAGCCCCTGTTTTGCTGTGTCCACCTCTCCCCCACCACCAGCCCCTGACTCAGAGCTGAAGCCTGGGGACAAGTGTAAGCCAGTCAGGGCTCCTCATTCCTCCGGCCCCAGAAATGAAGCTCAACCAGATGCTGAGACTGATTGGAATTCTGGGGGAAAAGCAGCTGGTCTTTTCTGAAGAGCTGGGACCTGAGAGCACACAGCCTGGAGGTGGTGCTGTCATATTCCTAGCAGCAGGAAGCCTGAGGCCAACAAGAGGGAAGGCTGAATCAAAAGATGAAGAAGACTTTTGAGCTCCAAGTCCAGCGATGCCTGAAGCCTCTAGACTTTTTTTTTAATATAACCTTTTTATTTTAAAACAGTTTTAGTTTTACAGAAACATTGTGAAAATAGTATAGAGAATTCCCATAGACCCCATACCCCATTGCTCCTATTATTAACAACTTACATTACTGTGGCACATGTATCTCAATGCAGGAACTGGCATCGGTGCATTATTCAGAGCAGTTCAATTCAGAAGCTCAGTCGTGTCCGACTCTTTGCGACCCCATGAATCGCAGCATGCCAGGCCTCCCTGTCCATCGCCAANCTACATGCCAATTCCCAGAACCTGTGAAAACATTAGGTTACATGGCCAGCAGGGGTTGAAGGCTTCAGCTGGAATTAAGCTTGCTAATCAGTAGATGTTGTGGTTCCCAGGTGGCTCAGTAGTAAAGAATCTGCCTGCCAATGCAAGAGACACGGGTTCAATCCCTGGGTTGGGAAGATCCCTTGGAGAAGGTAATGGCTACCCACTCCAGTATTCTTGCCTGGGAAATCCCATAGACAGAGGAACCTGGCAGTCCATGGGGTTACAAAAGAATCAGACATGACTAAGCAACTAAAACACGTCTTTGTGGACAAAAAGGAAACTGGTTCCTTGGGAAAGCTGACTTTTCCTATCATAAACAGGGCAGGTACATATACAATAATGAAAGCTACATTTATTGAGCACTTAGTATGTGCCAGACATTGTTTTAAGCACTTTTATCTTCCAGTTTTATTGTGATATAATTGACATAATATTGTACTAGTCCAAGCTATACCACATAACGATTTGATAATTGTATATATTTTGAAATGAGCACCGCAGGAAGTTCAGCTAACACCCATCACCTCACAGTCACTATTTTTTTTTTTCTTGTGATGAGAACTTTTAATATGTACTCTCTTAGGAACTTTCAAATATACAACACAGCATTGTTAAGTATAGTCATATGCTGTGAATCACATCCCCAGAATATTATTTATCTTATAATTGGAGTTATTATGTTTTTTCCTTGCACCCACTTTCCCCACTCTCTGCTTCTGGCAACCACCAATCTCTTCTCTGTATCTATGAGTTTGTTTTTATTTCTTAATTTTATTTTAAAATTTATTTATCTGGCTGAGTCGGGTCTTAATCACAGCATGTGGGATCTCAGTTCCCCGACCAGAGATGGAACCCACATCCCCTGCACTGGAAGATGGCAGATTCTTAACCACTGGGCCACGAGGGAAGCCCCTGTTTGCTTTTAGATTCCAGAAATAAGTGTAAATCATATAGTAGTTGTCTTTCTCAGCCTGACTTATTTTGATTAACATAACGCCCTCAAGGGCCACTCGTGACGTTGAAAATGACAAGATTTCATTCTTTTTCACGGCTGGCTAACATTCCAGAGTATAGCCCAGGGGTCCTCATCTCCTGGAATCTAAGGCCTGATGATCTGAGGTGGAGCTGATGTAATAATAATAGAAATAAAGTACACAAAAAATGCAATGCATTTGAATTATCCTGAAACCATCACTCCTGCCCCAGTCCATGGAGAAATGGTCTATGAAACTGGTCCCTGGGGCCAAAGAGATTGGGGACTGCTGATCCAGGCTGTTTCCGTGTCTTGGCTATTGTAAATGATGCTGCAATAAACACGGGAGGACGTATATTATTTATCATCATTATCCGGTTTTTTCCTTCCTTTGGGTATATTCCCTAAAGTGGGAAGGCTGGGTCACAGGTTAATTCTGTTTTTTAATGTTTTGAGGACTCTGCATACTGTTCTCCATAGCAGCCGCACCAGTTTACATTCCCACCAACGGTGCACAAGAGTTCCCTTTTCCCCACATCCTCACCAGCATGTGTTACCGTTTGCCCTTTTGATAGCAGCCATTCTCACAGAAGTGAGGTATTATTAAAACTTATTTTATTTACTTGACTATGCTGGGTCTTAGCTGCAGTATGTGGGATCTAGTGCCCTGACCAGGGACTGAACTCGGGCCCCCTCCGTTGGGAGCGTGGAGTCTCAGCCACTGAACCACCAGGGAAGTCCCAGATGTGAGGTATTATGTATTTTTTGTGTATTACTTCATTTAATGATCAAAACTCAATTTTATTGGTGGAGAAACTGAGGCATAAAAGAATTAGGAAACCTGCCCAAAGTTACACACTTAGTAAATGCGACGGTCTGGCAGCTGTGTGCCAGCTGCGTGCTCTGGTCTGTGAGCAGCAGGGTAAAGCTCTGGGAAGGCCCACCGACCACCTTTCCCTCCCAGCCCCACTAGCCTGGAGTCACGAGGTTTGTATCTTTATTGTGTAGCTGAGAACTCTGCAGTTTATAGAGCTTGCCGGAGGCATGATTTCACAAGTGAATTTCCAACTTGCAGGTGCCTGGAGGTGTCAAGGAGGGGAGGAGAGGCCAGTGATGACCTTTTCCCTCTATGCCAGCCCTCAGAAGAAGTGGAAGTGTGTTCTTATGCCTTGATTTATAGCAGGGGCATGGGATTTAGTTCCCGCTATCAACTTAGGAGCCACTTGAAGATTCTATTAGAAGAAAATTGCCTTGTAATTTATAACAGTGGGGGTGGGAGCTGGGGAAAAGAAACCAAAAGACAAATCCCAACCAAGCAGGAAAACAATTTAAATGATCAACAATAGAGGAACCCACTAACTCAACTGTGGTACAAGGCCTTGATGGTGTATTTTTGCAGCCATTTAGAAATATTTTCCAAGACTATTAACATAGGAAAATGCCCCCAGATAAAGTAAAAGCAGGAGATAAAAACTTTCTACGACATACCTCATTAAACAATGATAAATTTATAAATGACTTATTACACATACAAAAAGGCCTGAAGAAAAGACTCTGGAATATTGATAGTGGTTCTCTCCAGGCTGTGAAACTAATAGTAATTAAAAAAAATTTTTTTAAACTATACTCTTACATACTTGCCACATATTTTACAAATCAGTTCCTTAACTCAGAGACCATTGATGTTGAAAGCCAACCAGGTGGTATCCAACCATGGCATTTTAAAGGTGGGGAAACTGAGGTCCAGGCCTGGGAAAGCAGGAGGCCGGCAGGCTTCTTTGCCCCAGGGCCCTGCCCAGAGGGGATCAGGCCACAACTCCAACTCTCTGGATAGGGGGATCGCGTGGGGCGCCCCCCTCCACGGGGCACGGCTGGAGTACAGGGGAGGAGGAGGCAGGTGGGGAGACCATGGGAGGGGGCCGACTGGAAGCGAAGATGGGGGAACCTTTCAAAAAATGGAAACCAGATGAACCGTTCAAAGGGGAGCACATTCTTCACGGGCGCGCTCCTTTGTTGCGAGCGTGTGAGGCGGCGGCAGCTGCGCGCCTTGCCCCCAGCCCACGGCCCGACGGGGTGGACACGGATAACTGCATTAGACGCACTCAGCTCTTTTCAATAAAACGCTCTTGTTGGCGGCACAATAGGGGGAACGGGGCAGCAACCCCAGGCCCGGCCCGGGGCGCCCTGCCCTCCCCGCGGAGAGCCCAGAGCGCGCTCATTTTTCAGGACTCGGCTAATTGACGTTTGGTCGCTGTAGGTTCAAAAGAAAAGGCCGAACTCAAGTCCACTTCCACCGGAAATGAGGCCGCCCTCCCCCCACCCCCGGGGGTCAGTCTCTGGGGGCGCAGCCTGGGACCACAGTGCAGCTGGCCACAGGCTGCGCGGGGGAACGCGCGCCCTGCAGAATCCTATCCCCAGTATTGCTCTGATCGGAAGATCAGGTGTCCAGAGGTGTCTACTCCAGGGTTGGGGCGCCATGCCTTCTAGTTTCTGTGGGAGAAATATCAGTACATCTCGGGAAGGGGGCTGGTGACAGTTGCCACTGCAGACAGTTTCAGGGCGGGAAGACTTCAGTAGAGATTACCAAATGCCACATTCTTTTAGTGATTCTAATAAAGATAGCTCAGAACATTCTTTATAAAAAAGAAAAAAAAAAAAAAAAAGGAAAGAATGAGTACAATGCTTTATCTAGGAGTGAGGTATTTACTGTCCCGGGTTTACAGATGTGAGAACCGAGAGGTTATTGACTTGCTAAAATTGCCATTAGGAAATGGCCAAGCTGGAATCTGAACCCAGGGTTGTTGACTTTAGTTTCTTAACCTGGGAGCTACTGACATTCTAGCCTCAGTAATTCTTTGCTGAGGACTGTCCACAGCCCTGCAGATAGATGTGTGATAGCACCCCTTTTTGGTCATGGCGACCAAAATGTCCCTAGATATTGCCAAATATCTTTTGCGGGTAGGGGGGTGTGGGGGTGCAAATTCACCCTCTGCCAAGAGGCAGTGTTTTCAAACAAGCCCGGCATGCTGCATGTCCTGGTATGCTGGTTTGCACTGAGCTCAGTATTTCATCTTTTGGGGAAACCAATTGGACCAGCAGTGTGGAATTCTTTTCATAAAGATCAGCCCTGTGGTTTGTCGAGGGTGTGGTAGAAGAGTCGGCTGAAAAAGACAAGGTCAGACTGTCTGGACACCAGAACCCAAAGCTATGTTGAGCACTGGGGGGCATTTTGAATTGGGTGTCTGTCTGTCTGGGGTGGCCCTCAAACCCTTCAGCTGCTCTCCCCATTTCTCTCTGCCAAGACGGTCCTGCAAAGGGTGAGCCAACCTCCTGCCTCCATTCACTCTGCCAAACAGCAAAAGTAGCCTTCTCCACTGGAAGGGCTGAAATTTTGGGGATCGCAGCCAGTGAAGGCAGTATGATGGAAGACGATGTCACCCTTAAGAGAGCCTGAGCCTCACTGTGGACTAAGGGGACCTTGTTGCAGGCAGTCAGCTGCCCTGTTGGCCCACGATGATGGGAAGGGGCCTGAGCCTGACTTTCGTAAGTGCTCACAACATTTTTAGCTGCAACTTGTGTATGACTTTTCTGCCACCTCCTCGTCCTGCTGTGGCCTGCTGCTGCTTTAGCTTCCTCAGTGGTTCCACTCCCCAGTCCCCAGAGCTGCTCGGGTCACTCAAAAGCCAACCAACCGCAGGCTCTAGGGCCCCACTGAACTGAGGCCCATGTCCGTCCAGCTGCCTCTTCCTCACTTAAAGTTGATTGATAAACTGGGCAATCTCATATTTGTTTTTCTAGTGCTGACCCTCCTACTATCCAAATGGCTGTGTTGACTTTTTATGGGAAATTCCACTTACAGAAGACCCTCTGGAAGGAGTGTCAGGTCCACGAGGAAGTCAGAGACACCAGAGCCTACCAGGCTTTCCTCTTGTCCCCAGTACCCTTGCGAGCTGCAGTTGAGGGGGATGGGGGCCTCAGAGACTTGGAGATGGAGCTTATCTTTTCTAATGGCGCCCTGTCAAGAGAGCATAGAGGATAAGGACTCCAAGGAGTTAAAGAGAGGAACAGACCTCTGGAAAGAAAGGAAATGGGAGACTGGGATAGTAAAGAGCAATCTACATCTCAGATAACAAAAGGTTAGGAGTTTTGATAAGTTTGTGTCTTGCTCTTCCTCTAATATACCCGTAAGAATTTGGGTTAAGCACAAAAATGTGTATAGCTGTCCCTCTAGATTGGTTCCAGGACCTCCCCCCATACCCAAATCCATGGATGCTCAAGTCCCTTATATAAAATGGTATACTATTTGCATATGAAGATCTACAATACCTAATACAATGTAAATGCTATGTAAATAGCCAGTGAAGCAAATTCAAGTTTTGCTTTTCGGAACTTTCTGTAATTAAATGTGTGTTGTTTTTTTTTTTTTCCTCTCTTTTGAACTGCAGTTGGTGGGATCCATAGATATGGTGGAAACCATGGATAACAGATGAGGCTGAGCGTGTATGCACCCTACCCCCCACACAGCCTTAGTTTAGTTTGGTCCAAGACACACACTTTTTCGGTTTCCCTTCTTAGCCAATGATACATATTTGGTGGCCACAACTTCCTTCTAAAAGGACCTTTCTTTTGTTTTATTTTTTTTGGTGGCCCTATGAGACATGTGAGATCTTAGTTCCCTGACCAGGGATCAAACCCGCGCCCTCTGCAGCAGAAATGTGAAGTCTTAACCGCTGGACCACCAGGGAAACCCTAAAAGGCCACGTTACCAGAAGGAAGACAGGAAAATATGTGTCTGTGCGCCTCCACCATAAGGAACTGCTGCTTTTCTCTGCTTGTTCTCCCTCCCCTGGCTGGTTCACACTGGCGCTGTTTTGCTGAGATAATCTGCACTATCCAACTTCATTAGTTGCAACCCCCTCCTTCCCTGGGACAAAAAATAGGGCCAAACTGTTCAAAAGAACACATGGAGACCCCATTAATGTGGGGCCTAATTGTGCCAATTCAACCCCCTCAATAACTCTAATTAAAACCTGTCTTGTGTGGGGAGCTGAATGGCCACACAGCTGTCATTCCAGACAATCCCATAACAGAGCTATGAAAAAAAAAAAAAGGCTCTCGATGCAATTTTGGGTGGTGGTTGTTATGGAAAGGGTCAGTGGGAGAGGATTAAGACCAGGGTGCAGTTGGAGCGGGGAACCTTGAAAAAGTCTTCTCTGTCAGGCCACAGTTGGAAATCTGAAGACCTTTAGCTTTTCCCTCTGGCTTCCCCCTCCTTTCCCTCCCCCACTCTGCCCCCCAGGCAGGAACACCTGCATACTGACTGGAAGGGGCCGTGACCACCAGACACATGGATACCACAAGTTGATTGAAACATCTGAAAGAAGAGGGAAAAAAAAAAAAAAAAAACTCAACCAACACAATCTCACAGCCAAACCCGAGAAAGAGCTTTTTTTCTCTGCTTCCACCCTTGTCTGTTAGGATCCAGCTGCACTTTGCTGGGCACCATAAATAACTCTGCAATTACATTAATTGGTTGCATATTTGTTGACACTGAAGGAGCGGGCCTTGAGGTTGGGGGAGGTGGGTTTCAGCTGCAATTTAACACTCTTCCCCTCTGCCCTCCCTCCAGGTCTGATCTCCAACCACCCTGACGGGCACTGAGCTTTTCTGGATGGAGGGAAGCAGTGGGCTGCCCGGCCTGTATTGAATAGGTTTTGCCAGTCTCCAGGCACACTCCTGTCTCTCCTGTCGGCTGTCCCTGGATCCGCTTGTTGATCCACTGGGTTTAGAAGTTACACCCTGCTATGGGAGAACTGAGCGATGGGTTCCTGGCAGCACTCTATGGGGCTGAATTCCCTTTGGAGGCAGGGGGTGTGGTGGACTTTTTGTCAGGCATACTGTTTGGGTCAAATGAGAACTGGCTAGACCTTTGTCTGAATCCCCAGACCCGTCTTGGATGCTCCTTATGGCTTGGCCCACCCGATGGAGTTTCCAATTCCATTCCTTGGAAAGAGACAGAATCTTTGTTACCTCGTTCACTCTACCTCAGTCTGTAGGCAAGAGCAGGAGAATTTGGTTGGAAAACCAGCTCTCTCTTATCAGGGAGGACTTCACACAATGAAGTGGAGGGCAAGGAGGGGCGGGTACTGAGCTCCAACTGGCAGTTCAAATTCTGCTGAGTGTCAGAAAATTGGGACTCATTCTCCTTCTGCCAGAACTAGAATGGGAGGCATTCCCCTGGGGTTCTGGCCTGGGGCTGGAGGGTGGGTGAGAGTCCACATGACACCCTGGTGGGGTGTGTCTTGGCAGTGGCCCTGCTGAGTGATGGGAACCATCCTTGGAAGGAGGAGCTGTGTCCCACGAGTTCAGCAGTGCTGTATCCCTACAACAGCCAGCAGGAGCCCAGCACACAGGAGGCTCTCAGCTCACACTGGATGGATGGATGAAGACCTGAAGTCTGGTTTCCTGGTGCTCTGTGCTGTTAAGAAGGAAGGAATTACGTCAGTCTGAAATCACTTGGTTTACTTCCAAATGGTATGATGGAAAGGGCATAGGCTTTGGAGCTAGCAGACTATAACTTTAAAACCTCTACTTTTCAAGCCATTGTAAGGACAAATAAGCACAGGTAAGTAAACACAACAAAAATGACTTCCTTTTCCTCTCTCTGTGAAGCCAGCGAGGGGAAGAACCTTCTGAATTGAGGCCTCTGATGGCCTCATTGCAAAATAAAGATAATGACGTGGTCCTACACATTAGCAAAACGGAAAGCAGGCTTAAGAACCTGAAAGCTAGGCCAACCTGGTCTCCAGGCTTGCTCTCGCCACTAGTTCTTTGTATTTGCTGTTTCCTGTGTCTGGAATGCTCTTCCCCTAGATCTCTGCAGGGCTCAGGCCCTCAGTCCTTCAGGCCTTTGCCCAAATGTCGCCCATTTGGAAAGGTCTTCTTCCAGCTCCCTGCACAAAACAGCACTCCCCGCCCCCCCACCATCACTCCCTCGCTCCCTTATCCGCTTTGTTCTTCCTTGTGGTGCTTATCACCTGTCATATTGCATATTAATTGTTTTGTCTGTTATCAGTGTTCTCTTATTACATACTAAGTTTTGTTCACGCTGTATCAGTTCAGTTCAGTTGCTCAGTCGTGTCCGACTCTTTATGACTCCATGAACCGCAGCCCACCAGGCCTCCCTGTCCATCACCAACTCCCGGAGTTCACCCAAACCCATATCCATCGAGTCGGTGATGCCATCCAACCATCTCATCCTCTGTCACCCCATTTTCCTCTTGCCCTCAATCTTTTCCAGCACCAGGGTCTTTTCCAGTGAGTAGGCTCTTCACATCAGGTGGCCAAAGTATTGGAGTTTCAGCTGCAGCATCAGTCTTTCCAATGAACATTCAGGGTTGATTTCCTTTAGGATGGACTGGTTTGATCTCCTTGCAGTCCGAGGGACTCTCAAGAGTCTTCTCTAGCACCACAGTTCAAAAGCATCAATTCTTTGGCGCTCAGTGAAGATTGAGTACCTGGCCCTAAATATTTGTTGGATCAAATTATTTCAAGAGAAACCTATTGTAAGAAGTTGGCGAGTCTCTCTTTGGTTTCCAATTTGGGGGCTCCTAGAGCAGAGGTAAGATTATGGCCTTTGGAGCCAGATGGATCTGATTTCAAAACCTTGGCTCCACCCCTCAAGTGTAATGCGAACTTGGGGTAATCACCCAGCACCTCTGAGCCTCAGTTTCCTTTTCTGTAGGTGGTAATAGTAGCCCCATAGGACTGTGCGGTGAATAGACATAACATTTGAAAAGTATTTTCAACATGTACAACAAATGGGGTACCACTGTCATCGTGGTCACAGCCATCATCATTATCCTGATGCTGAAACCCTTCCTAACTGGGACTGGGGCTGGTCTAAGGCTTGGCAGTACCATGGGGGTGAGTGACGACAGAGAGTGCAGACTTCTATTTCAAAATACTCTCCCCCCACTAATCACACGTAAGAAGCGGTGAGCCAAGCCCTGTGTTGTTGCCTCTGTGCCTCTCCTCACTTATTTTTAAAACTTGCACTTGGTTGCCAGTCACACAGTTACGAAGATGCAGAAGGACCACAAATTCCACACCGCGTTTGTTCCCTCAAGTTTGGACGGATGGGGCAGAAGGTCCCGAATGGTATTTGGGTCATTATCTCCTTGACAATAAATCTGATTCCTCTTCAAACCAGAACACATTTCTGTGCAAAACCAGGGTAAATGCCATCCCTTCAAAGAAGCCAAACAGATGAGTCAGAAGCAGACAAATCTGGGCTATTTTTCAGTGTCCCTGGGAGGTGATGAGTGGGCACACCCTCATTCCTTACTGACCACCAAGCGCTAGTCTCAGGTGTGGGCCGAGGAGATGGCCTGCTCCAGGCACTCAGCCTGTCGGTCGCATTTGGACCGAGTCGCTTTTGCAGGACATGGCAGCCTCTCCCTACTCAGTTCCTTATTTAGCCATTCACCCTGTGTTCAACTGCACTGTGTGGCGAGATACATGTTTACATGCACACAGAGAAACACACACTCCACATACAAACAGTAGTCACTCTCTGCTTTTGGAGACTTGGAAACAGCATGGGTTTTGGAATTATCTAGACCTCGGTGTCAAGTACTAGCTTTGCCATGTAGTAGCTTTGTGACCCAGAGCAAAAGACCTAGGTTCCCTAGAAGTGGAATGTAGTTCCACCTGTGTGAACACTTTATACATCCAAAGGAGCTCTCCTTATTTCTCCTGGGAGGATAGGTGGGGTTGACTAAGGGTTCCCAGGGAGAAGAAAAGGGGAGGGAAAGGGGATAAATAGAGAACTACTGGGCATGGAGAGTGGGGGCAAAAGTGAAGAATCACTCCCCAGAGCAAAACCCCCATGTTACGCCCACCCCATGAGGCTGGGGTCAGGGGCCAAGGGGCACTCAGTGCTACCCAGACCCGACAGCACGGCCCTTCGAGGTGTGCAGACCCCAGGGCATGGCATTACCTTGGCTGAGCTCTCAAGTAGGGTCTGCTCACCGGCAGCAAGTGGAGTGCAGAGCAGAGAAGGACTCCATCTATGGAGACACCAGAGAGTCAAAGAACTTTACTGATAAGAGAATTGCAGTGGTTGACAAAGAGGGGCCCCAACACAGTCCTCTGGACAGTCGGAGGAGAAGAGGAGAACTTCTGTTTGCAGTCTTCCTAAAAACAAGAAACACAGGTCCTCATTACTGTTTACTCACAGGGTGGCTCTTATTCCCTCCATCGGTCCACCCATCAGATGCTGTGTGCCATGCCGACTGTGTGAGCGGAAATCTGTGCATTAGGAGGGGGGGCCATCACCCTATCCTGTATTTCCAGCATACTGGGATGTATTATAGTATACTTGTGCCTGTTAACAGTCATGTACAAAGTATATCATTTAGCTTGAACTAATATCTACCCTCACAAAGTAGACAGGCAGCCACAGAAGATTCCTGCAAAAAAAAACTATTTTAAAGATAATATTATTAATCCAACATTTTTTGCAAGCAAAAGCAAACGATGACAATGGCTGAGTTGAGACTTCTCTAGTTTTTCTTATAAGTTTCCCCCTTTCAACCACATTATGAGGTTAAAAACAATGGTCTGGCAAGAAATCAGCGACAAAAACAAATATAAATTATCTTAAGTCTACTGGAAAAATGAATTTACGGCAACACTCCATGAAAAGTCTTATCCTAAGTAAATATTTGGCCTTGAAATATTAGTGAGTGATAAATTGAAGCCATCATGGTTAATAAAATATAAAATACCTCTGATTTCATGTTATTTTATCCTTAAAATAATTTCTATATGTTGTGTTCAGAATATATCAGTACAAATAATACAGTATGACAGTAAAGCGTCTGCCTGCAATGCAGGAGACCTGGGTTCAGAAAGATCCTTTGGAGAAGGAAATGGCAAACCATTCCAGTATTCTTGCCTGGAAAATCCCATGGATGGAGCCTGGTAGGCTACAGTCCATGGGGTCACAAAGAGTCGGGTACAACTGAGCGACTTCACTTCACTTCAGACATATATATAGTGAGAATAAGGCTCAAAATGTTTTTACTGGTAGAGGTATACAGTAAAAGAGTTTGAATCTCACCCATCCAGACTGCTCTTCTGGTTGTATAGATGAGGTAATTGAGGGGAAAGAAATCAAGCCATGTGTTCAAAGTGAGTAGTCTTGGCACCATGCAGGTACTGGGACTCAGGTGAGTGCCTCTCTAGAACTTTTTAGCTGTTTGGATTGTTGTTGTTGTTGTAAGGATTTAGCACCTGAACAACTATGCAATCATGGGAAACACTGTAGGGTGCTTTTTCCTCTCTGTAGTTCAGCTTTATCTATAAAACATGAGGTGGTGGTACCACTGCCCAGATTGTGTCCAGAGAATGTCTGTCACCTCAAGAATCAGGACCTTTAGCAGTAACCCTTGCACACTCATAACCAATATACCAATTATATTTAATTTGCATCTATTACAAACTTAGAGTGCTGTTTTCCTGGAACTCTTGGTAGATAGCGTATATTCTAGAATGCAATAAAATCAAATTTCTTTAGCTGCATTCCATTCACCAAGTATTTGGAAATAGTCCATTCATCAAGGTTTTGAGTGATGGGACTGCTCTCTTCCTTCCTTTAGGGGAGAAAGAGAAAATCTGAGCTCTCAAAAAGGTGCTGGGTGCTGAGAGGAAGAGGCTGCTGGGAGTGAGCTGGAAGGAAAGGAAGAAAGGGAGGTCTGGATGCGAGCATATCGTGGAGGAAGTCAGAAGAGTGTGTCTAGGGAGAAAGAGCTAAGCAGGAGAAGGAGCAAGGTGGAGAGGGAGGGGGAGGTATGGGGAAGGGGACCCTGGGGTGGAAGGGCCCTGGGCTTACTACACTCCTGGCTTCTATTAATCCAATTAAAGTGTTGAAAAATCAGATCACATGTGAAGCTTTTAACATGAACTTTTCATTCTGTCATAGGAGGGGATGTATGGAGGAGGGGAGTAGGAAGCAGCAAGAGTCATCCTGTGGGAATGGGAGGTCCCCTCGTCCATCTTCTCCAGGACACACATGCCTGTGTGACACTGGGTCTGTGCTGGCTTCTGCTCTGGGGAGCATTGGAAACTCTAACCTCCTCCCTCAAGTACCTTCTGCCCTCTTAAAAAAAAAAAAAAAACATTTATCTTTGGCTGTGCTGGGTCTTTGTTATCCTGTGTGAGCTTTCTCTAGTTGCCATGAGTGGGGACTACTCTTTAGTTTCCCAAGAAGGGCTCTAGGAGGCGCAGGCTGCAGTAATTGTGGCACTCCAGCTTCATTGATCTGAGGCATGTGGAATCTTCCAGAAAGAGGGATCAAAACCATGTTACCGGCATTGGCAGGTGGACTCTTAATCATTGAACCATGAGGGAAGTCCACTTTCTGCATTCTTTTTATTTCTTGTATTTTCTGACCACCTCATTTCCCTGCTTGGCAGGCAGGGTATTGGCATCATCAGTGAGAACACTGGGTCCCAAATGCAAAGGAGAGAGGACTAAGATACCAATGCCTTAGTCCATACGTGGAACCTCCATGTGCTTCAGAATTTGGTGCAACAAGTGTAGCTCAGGAACCCCAAGCACTCAGAAACTCCCCTTCTGATCCTGGGATAACATCACAGGAAACAGGAAAGGTTCCCTCAGGTGGGAGAGGCAGCTCTCCCTTCCCTCATCAGCGTCCCTTCCATACTTTTTCCAGGTGACTAAAAAACTGTGTCCAGCCCATACTTGATGCCTGGTCCCCTGCTAGCTTGTCCGGCTCCTGCCCTGAGCTTGTGGCATCCTGCTGGGTAAGACAAACAAGGATCTAGTGAGAAGACAAGCTCCTTCGGATTGTCCTGCGCAGGACCAAGGAAAGAGCTTCTAGCCTTGGTTCGCAGCCTCTCTGGTTGGAGAGCAGGCAGAGGACCAATCCAGGGCAGTGGTTCCAGGTCTGCCTGGTAAGCTGGTAGAGCCGGATGAAAACTCAGACTATGCTTCTTTTTGGTTCCGTCTCCCGATCCCGGATTTCCTTCCAAAATAAGCTTGTTGTATGATAAATAAATTTGGTAAATTAAAAAAAAAGTGACATCTGGTCACCTTCCCGGCCCGCGCCCTCCCGGGTCTGATTGGGTGGGGGGTTGGTGGATGGAGCAGGGGCTTGACCCGGGTGAGCGCGATCCGGGTTGGCGGGGTGGGTTCTTCTTGAACTCCCGGCTCCAGGCTCCGCTCGCCTTCTGCGTGGGGGTGGGGGTGGGGGTGGGGTCCGCCCCTCCCCGGGGGCGGCCCGCCCCTCCCGGCCGCCTGGGGTTTAATCTCCGCCAGGCCTCCGCACCACCGGGCCTGCTGGTGTGTGGTCTTTCACACTGAAGTGCCCCTGCAGCTGGAACTAGTGAGGAGGGAAGAGGGGGACCGCGGGCTTAAAACCCTGGCACTTCTCAAAACAAAACGAATGGCCTCCAGCTTTTAATCAGTTTAGGGCTGAGGTCGGGGAATCGCGTTTGGTCAGACGTAGACAGAGAGCCCTTTTTTACGTCTCTGCTGAAATGTCAGAGGATCTTCGACAGCCCTTTCTGCAAGTGGCTGCAGCAGCCTGGGCAGGAGGTGCTGGGGCTGATCCAAGCCGGGCCTGCGGGGAAGAGGCCAGATCCTGGGGCCCAGGGTGGCGCTTTAGCCTTTATCGTGGGGGCCCCTCTTCTGCAGTGGCCCCTGGTACGGTGTTATCCCCTCTCCTGATCTCGGAAGCCAGGAGAACCACAGCTTTGGGGACTGTGCCTGGCAGTTGCCTTCAGTTTTGATAGGTGGGCTGCTTCAAAAGTGGGGCTGTTACATTTAAATTTTAAAAATGAGTTTCTGTGATAAGACTGTTAAGAGTTTGCTATTTATAGGACCTCGGCTGTGAAAGAGTATATTTGTAAAGTGAAGAATCCTGTTTCATTCTCTGCTCTGGCACCCGCTGGGCTGTCCAGATTTTTAGATACCAGGATATTCTAGGATCCATAATCACGGTAAATTGACAGTGCAAAGTAGTGACGGATGAGTGGTACCTCTGGCCTAGGATGGCTAGATTTAACAACTAAAAACACAGGAAGCCCAGATGAATGTGAATGTCAGGTAAATGAATACATTTTTAGTATTAGTGTGTCCCTTGCAATAAACTAGGGTTGTACAGTATTTGGGACATAACTTATTACAAAAAATTATTTGTTGTTTGTCTGATGGCCATTTAACAGAGCAGCCTATAGTTTTCTGGTAACCCTGCTCTGGTCTTCTTTTGCATGAAGCCCTGAAAAGCTTTTTCTCTCCTGGTCTTTTCTAAGACCTCTTCCTTTCATCCCGTGGTCATTTTGGGACTTAGGTCTCCCTGGGGTGGTCTTTCTACCTTTGTGTCGGGTTGCAATTCCCTCATGTCTTAGTCTGGAGTTTATCTACTCACCTCCGCCTTTTTCAGTCCTACTTGTGGGGTTGGTCAAGATTCAGCCACTGGTTTGAGAACTAAAGCCAATAATGGTGATAGCTGTAATTTAGTAATCCTGTACTATGCACTGTCAACTGGTTTACCAACATTAATCCATTTAGCCTCACAATAAAACTGAAGGAAGGCATTTGGGTGGGAAAAAACCAAAAATACATACATACATACATACATACATATATATATATATACTTTCCTCCTCCCCTGGAGGAGGGCATGGCAACCCACTCCAATATTCTTGCTGGGAGAATCCCAGGGACAGAGGAGTCTGGCGGGCTGCAGTCCATGGGGGTCTCAAAGAGTCAGACACAACTGAGTCAACTTAGCACTCATATATATCATAAAACTTACCTTTTAAAAGAAATTGAGATATAATTGATCTACAGGATTATAATGGTTTCAGGTGTATAGCATATTGATTTGACATTAGTATATATTATGAAATGATCACACTGCAAGTCTAATTAACATTTTTCTTGTAATGAGAACTTTTAACTCTCTTAGTAACTTTTGAATATACAGTACATTAACTTATATTAACAATATATAATATATTAATATTAACTATAGTCACCATGCTGTACATTATATCCTCATAACATTAATTTTTTTTTATATCTGGAGGTTTTTAATCTTTTGACTCTACTTACCCATTTACTCTGGGCTTCCCTGGTAGTTCAGCTGGTGAAGAGTCCACCTGCAATGCAGGAGACCCCAATTCGATTCCTGGGTCGGGAAGATCCCCTGGAGAAGGGATAGGCTACCCACTCCAGTATGCTTGTGCTTCCCTGGTGGCTCAGACAGTAAAGAATCTGCCTGCAGTGTGGGATACCTGGGTTTGATCCCTGGGTTAGGAAGATGCCCTGTAGGAGGGCATGGCAACCCACTCCATTATTCTTGCCTGGAGAATCCATGGACAGAGGAGCCTGGTGGGCTACAGTCCATGGAGTAAGCAAGAGTCGGACACAACTGAGCGACTAAGTATAGCATAGCCCAGCACCCATGTGCTCACTCCCAACCCCACATTCTTGGCAACCACCAGCCTATTCTCTGTATCTATAAGCTTGGCTTTGTTGTTTTCTTTTAGATTCTGCATATAAGTGAAATCATATGATATTTGTCTTTTTTCTGCCTGACTTATTTCCCTTAGCATAAAGCCCTCAAAGTCCTTCCGGGTTGTCCCCATACATCAAGATTTCATTCTTTTTTTTTTTTTTTTTAAATCATTTATTTATTTATTTTTGACTGCTCTGGGTCTTTGTTGCTGCACTTGGGACTCTCATCGCCGTGGCTTGTCTTGTTGTGGAGCGCGGGGATCCAGGGAGAGTAGGCGTCAGTAGTTGCAGCATGGGAGCTCAGTAGTTATGGCTCGTGGGCCNTTTTTTTAAATCATTTATTTATTTATTTTTGACTGCTCTGGGTCTTTGTTGCTGCACTTGGGACTCTCATCGCCGTGGCTTGTCTTGTTGTGGAGCGCGGGGATCCAGGGAGAGTAGGCGTCAGTAGTTGCAGCATGGGAGCTCAGTAGTTATGGCTCGTGGGCCCTAGAGCACAGTCTCGGGGTTTAGTTGCCCTGTGGCATGAGGACCATTGCCCTGGTCCAATCCCTGGACCAGGGATTGGACCTGTGTCTCTTGCACTGGCAGGCAGATTCTTAACCACTGGACCACCAGGGAAGTCCCAAGATTTCATTCTTTTCTATGACTGTATAATATTGCTTTATATATAAATTTACCACTTTGACCATTTTTAGGCATATAGTTCAGTTGCATTTAAGTATATTCGCCTTGTTGTGCACCATCACTCATCTCCAAAACGTTTTCATCTCCTCAAACTGAAACTCTGTACTCATTTAACAATAATTCCCTGTTTTTTCCCTTCTTCCAGTCCCTGGGAACAGCGGTTCTATTTTCTGTCCATGAATTTGACCATTCTAGGTACCTCATGTAAGTGGAAGCATCTGGTGTGTGTCCTTTTGTGTCCAGCTCATTTCACTTAGTACAATGTCTTCAAGATTTACCTGCGTTGTAGCTTGTGTCAGAATCTCTTACCTTTTTAAAGTAGAATAATCTTCCATTGTATGTCCATACCACATTTTGTTTTTCCATTCATCTGTTGGACCTTGGGCTACTCACATCTTCTGACTACTGTGAATAAGGCTACTCTGAACATAGGTGTACAAATATGTGTTCAAGTCCTTGCTTTCAATTTTTTGGGGTATATACCCAGAAGTGGAATTGCTGGGTCGTATGGTAATTCTGTGTTTAGCTTTTTAAGGAACCATCATCCTGTTTTATGCCACTGTGTAAACAGTACAGTTGCATCCTTGTTCCTTCCTACCAGTGATGATTTCTCCACATTTTTGCTGATGCTTATTTTCTGTTTTTAATGTATTTTTATTTTTTTTTAGAATGGCCATTCTAATGGGTGTGAACAAGGAAGGCACTTTTAATTACAATTTCACAAATGAGGAATCTGAAATTCAGAGAGGTAGAATGACTTCTCCGTGGTCAGCCAGCAAGTCACAGAGATGGAATTTGAACCAAGGTTTGTCTAACTCTCAAATTGGGACTCTTAACTGTTATATTTCCTGCCTCTAATATGTGCCTTCAAATACAAGTTTTTCTGTCTTTGCACAGATATCTAATTGTGCAAGACATCTGGTAAAGACACAAAACTAGGAATTAACTATGTCCAAGGAGTTTTTACATGTTCTTAATGAAAACACACCTCTCACATGGGGAAACAGTAATAGCAAATAATTTCTCCTTAATCTACATTTCATCCTAGTTAATTTTCAAATAATTTTTTCAAGTTGACTGACCCATAGCCCTTTACCTCAATGTTATCTGACCATTTAAATGATCTATTTAATGGTGTGAGTGAGCATGGATTTTGACCTTAGAGGGAAGGGTGGAAAAGCCAGAAAATGGAAGTGTAGACCCTAACCTCGAGATATTTGTGGTCTACCAAAATAAAATATCAGAGAGATGGGCCCACCTGAGAAGCATTCTGCAGCAGCACAGACACAGGACCACAAGAAGTGGTGGGCTCCTGGGAGGGTGAAATTCGGGAGACTGAGGCCGATTGCAGTGACCTTGTGGACAGTCAGGAAGTGTTTCTGGCCGAGGGGCAGGCTGCCTCCATGGCTGGGTGCAAGGCCTGGTGTAATTCCAGGAAGTTCATGATAGAGGAGGCTGTGGTTGCTCTCCAGACCCTTTCTGAGTGCCACTTTGTGCAGAGGCCACCACTCCTGCTTGCACCATTAGCTTTGGACCCAGGTCCCATGGAGATCACAAGGTTCCTGTCTCTGGTGCCAGCCCAGCCTTTAGACTGCCTTGTAGGAAAAGCTCCACCTGGCTGTCCAGTTCTTCCAACACAGGCTAGTGGTGATGAACACAGGCTTTGGGGTCAGAGGTGGTCAGGTTGCAAAGCAGTTCTACCGGGGCTGTAGCAGGAAAGTGTCTCAGCCTCTGAGTTTCAGCTCCCTCTTCTGAAGCATGGGAATTATATTGGGGGTAGTAAGGTTGCATGAAGATGAAATAAGATATTTGTAAAGTGCTTGGTATATGGCAAATAATAATAGAAACCATTAAAATGCATATATGGGACTCAATGGTTAAGAATCCACCTACCAAGGCAGGGGACATGGGTTTGATCCCTGGTCCAGGAAGATTCCACGTGCCATGTGGCAACTAAGCCCATGTGCCACAGCTACTGAGCCCACTCTCTAGAGCCTGTGAACTGCAACTACTGAAGCCCACGAGCCCTAGGGCCCATGCTCTGTAATAAGGGAAGCCATGGCAATGAGAAGTCTGAGTGCAGCAACAAAGACCCAGTGCAGCCAAAAACAGATAATAAGGGAAAAAATGCATATACATGTAAAGTGGAAAAACCTACTAGGTTGATATTTATTTCTTCTTGTGGTTGGACAGTTTTGTCACTCTGGCTACATCATCACAGTTAACCTCAGTGGAAGGAAGAGGTCAATTGACTTGTGGAAGAAGAGAGAAGATAGTCTAGGTGAGGCTGGAGAATGAACTGTCTGCTTTATTAAAAAGTTTTTATATTTATTTACTTACTTATTTGGCTTTGCCAGGTCTTAGTTGTGGCATGTGGGATCTTTAGTTGCAGCGTGTGAACTCTTAGTTGAGGCATATGGAATCTAGTTCCCTAAGGATCAAACCTGGGCCCCCTGCATTGGAAGCAAGGGGTCTTAGCCACTGGGCCACCAGGCAAGTCCCTGAATTACCTTCTGATCTTCCCGCTGGTGCAGATGCCCAGATGGGCTGGTGGCTTCTCCCCACCCTAGCCACATGGAATCCACAGGCCTCCTCTTAAACTTGAGCCCTGGGGCCCAGCTCTCCACGTGTCCTAATTTTCTTACACAGCCCTCCCAGGGTGGGAGCATCTCCAGGAAGGTATGAGTTAGGAAGGGCCCAGCCATGCCACTGCTCAGATATAGAACCAGGGTCCCTCTACCTCTCCAGTGGCCAGATTCCTCTAAAGGAGCAAAACCATTTATAGCACAAAAAAGGAGCTCGCTATACTCTTTTTTTCCCAGGACGCCAAAGCCTACTGACCCCTCATTTACATGACTTCCCTGGTGGTTCAGATGGTAAAGAATCTGCCTGCAATGCAGGAGACGCAGATTCAATCCCCGGGTCGGCAAGATCCCCTGGAGAAAGGCATGGCAACCCACTCCAGTAGTCTTGCCTGGAGAATTCCATGGACAGAGGAGCCTGGCAGTCTACAGTGCACGGGGTCACAAAGAGTCAGACACGACTCTTGGTAAACACTTTCGCTTTACCTTCACTTTCAAAGGGACTAGAGTGACTTTCTGGAACAAGACTATCTGTTTTGAGATGGGTGTCTGTCCCTGCCTGAGCTAGCACCCCAAGCTAGCTGGCAGATTATTAAATACCTTGCTAAAGAAAATGAAAAACACAGAGCATTCTCCTACAATGCATGGTTTTGTTTATTACTCCCAGCAACTTTATGAAGAGTTTGTGGTCCCTCTTCAGCAGAGACTGCAATTGAATTCAGAGAGACCTGGATTGGAATCCAAGTCCTCCATCTCTACACTCAGGACGGTTCCACTGCCTCAGGCAGTTTCTTAAATGAGATCAGACTGTCCATCTGCCACCCTGGGAACCCATTCCAACGTTTTGTTACATGGAGAAAGCATTTCTGATGATTTTAGACAGCTCCTTATTCTAATGACCTCTAAAAGCATTCTTTCGCCTAAACTGCGGTCTACCATCATTAGCTAGTCTCCTCTCTGGCTTGCTTGCATCCGCTCACTCTGCCCTGTTGTGAGTGAGGCCTCCAGGTAGAACAAGAAGAGCCACATGATTGATGTTTCGAGCTGCAGTTGCTTTACCGTGATGTGGCTTCAACTTGCGTCTTGGTTTAGAGTCTCCCGACAGCATATTCTTTTTTTTTGTCCTCCCCTCAATGGCAGATTCTAAAACAAGGAATTTCAGTGCACATAGTTTATTTGGAGATGATCCAAGGAAGCACAGTAAGGGAGTGGGGGAGTACAACAGGGAAAGGAAGAATGCCAACTAATGATTCATTAATGAGAAAGCAACTGGGGCTTAATCCTGTTGAGGGCCCACTGAGAGATTATGGAACACACCTCAGAATTGTCTTGCTGGGGGGTGAGGAAGTTGGGAAATTTACTCACTAATCCTGGTTCCGAATGGGTTGAGGGTTTCACTTGGTCAGGAGGTAGGGGTATTGTTTTCCAGAAGCTTCCAGCTGCTCTCTGCAAAGAATGAGCTAGCACCCATAGCCAGAGGAGGCCCTCGGGCAGAATCTGGGGGATGTGGATGGGGGCATGAATAGTGTCTGCTACATGTCCTCTTACTGGCGCCACTCTCCCAGATCTGCTAGGTTCAGTTCAGTACAGTCTTGTGTACAACTCTTTGCCATCCCATGAATCGCAGCACGCCAGGCCTCCCGGTCCATCACCAGCTCCCAGAGTTCACTCAGACTCACACCCATCGAGTCAGTGTTAATACCATCCAGGCTCCATTGGACCTAATTTTGTTGATTTTTTTTTTAAAGCACTTGTATCTTTTATAAAGCATTTCTTGTAAATAGCTTTCTTATAAAGATATTTCTTGAGGGACTTTCCTGGTTAAGAATCTGCCTTCCAATGCAGGGAATAGGGCTTTGATCCCTGGTCAGGGAACTAAGATCCACATGCCACAAAGCAGCTAAGCAGCTGTAACTACTGAGCCCTTTCGTGCCTCAAGCTAGAGGGCCCACGTGCTGCAACCTGATAGCCAAAAACAAACAAATATTTAAAGATATTTCTTGACTTTTATTCTTTTTAAGGTATCTTCCAAGGCAAAAATAAATTGACTTATTTTTTAAAGATAGAATAGAACTCATTCAAACCTCACAGTTATGATATGGGTACATGTCTATTGTTTTGCAAATGTAAGATACGTATGAGATCTTAATGACCTTATTTTTTATATGTCTTGAAACATTGTGTTATTTTGTCATCCTAAGAATTATTTTACTATTACTCCCCAGTTATTCCTAACTATGCTGAAAAAGACTAAAAAATAGTACGAAAACTGAAGAACAACAGAATTATCTAGAAGAATGGTGGAATAATGTCATAAACCATCCAAATTTCATCATCCTTCAGGTTTCTTAATTCACTACCTGAAGTGTTATATTGTTTTCCAAGATGATATAAAAGAAAATCGGGGACACCATCTTTGTGGTCTATGTTTAACTTTCATTGGATACAGTTGGATATTCTGAATTTTTCACTTTCTACTTATATAGGCAACAAGAAAAAAACTGACAGAGGAAGAGGTTTCAAATTATTACATAAATCAGAAGACAAATACAAAGAGGGAGTAGCATTCTAGAATACAAACAAATGATGATAGTGAAATTGATTATATAAGAGAAATCTTAGCCTATGAGTCTTTAGATGATAATATCCTAGATGTTTTTTCTCAAACTCAATTGAATTTTCTCAGACTCAAAAATCTAGATGGTTTTTCTCAAACTTTGAAGGACAAAAGGAAATGTGATGTTTTCATCCAGTTATTGCTCAACAAGAAAGACTTAATTACACAATATTTTTATGACAAGAGGCTGAACTTTCCTATTTTGCAAAAAAGACATATGGTAATATTCATTAATCTTTTAGATTTTTGTGCACCAAAATTTACTTGGAGTGGTTTGTAAATAGACAAATTTTGAAGGCAGATGTGCACGCAAAGAGGAAATAGATGACGTAGAAATGAAAATATTAACTGGATTGAAGATTTTTAAATTATGCTTATAAATCTACATGTAGAAATGTTTTGCAATTACAGAGTGGAGAAGATGGCCATACTTTCTTCAACAAAATTATGAGCCACCAAAGCTTTCAAAAGTTCTGTCTTGATGGTGCAAATGTAAACAGAAGAACCATAAGGATTGATAAACTAGACCAATTAGAGATATATTTGAGTTCTGGAATCAGTATTCCAGGTGAATAAGTTCCAAGATCATGACATTTGATCAGTGGATGGTTTCATCAAAGTTTGTTGTCTATTTCAAGTATGTTACGGTTTGGGGTTTATTTTTAATTTTTATTTAATTTTTATTTTTTGGCTGTCCCTTGCATCATATGGCATATTACTTCCCAGACCAGGGACTGAACCTGGCCTTTGGCAATGAAAGGGCACAGTGCTAACCATTGGACCACTGGCACTCCCCAAATCTGGGTTTATTATATTTATTTTCTGTAACCTTTTAAACATTTTATGGATTTATTTGAGTAGTTTAGTTTTGTCTCTGCTGGGTCCTTCGTTGCTGCTTGGGCTTTCTCTAGTGCAGCAAGTGGGAGCTGCTCTTCATTGGGGTGAACAGGCCCCCATTGCAGTGGCTTCTTTTGTTGTGGAGCACAGGCTCTAGCAGTCGCAGCTTGCGGGCTCTAGAGAGCAGGCTCAGCTGTGGCATCTGGACTTATTTGCTCCCTTGTGGGAGCTTGTGGGATCTTCCCGAACGAGGGATGTGGGATCTTCCTGGACCAGGGATCGAACCCGTGTCCTCTGCATTGGCAGGTGGATTCTTAACCACTAGACCACCAGGGAAGCCCTAGGTTTATTATATTGAAATTCTTATTAATAGTTCTGACAGCGTTGCTTTTCACTATCTGTGGTCGTTAGTCTTCAAGATGACTCCCTCTGACCCTCGTCTCCAGTATTTGCACCCTTACAGTCCCTTCCATGTTGTACCAGGTTGGTCTGTGTGACCAATAGAATATGGCAGAAGTAATGATGTGTCACTCCTGAGATGTGTTGTTCAGTTTCTCAGTCGTCTTTTTGCAACCCCGTGGACTGTAGCATGCTAGGCTTCCCTGTCCTTCACCATCTTCCAGAGCTTGCTCAGACTCACGTCCATTGAGTCAGTGATGCAATCCAACCATCTCATCCTCTGTCATCCCCTTCTCCTGCCTTCAATCTTGTCCAGCATCATGGTCTTTTCCAAAGCATTGGCTCTTCACATCAGGCGGCCACAGTAGTGAAGCTTCAGCTTCAGCATCAGTCCTTCCAATGAATATTCAGGGTTTATTTCCTTTAGGATTGACTGGCTTGATCTTGCTGTCCAAGGGACTCTCAAGAGTCTTCTCCAGCACTACAGTTTGAAAGCATCAGTTCTTCAGTGCTCAGCCTTTTTTTATTGTCCAGCCGTCATAACCATACATGACTACTGGAAAAAACATAACTTTGACCATACAAATGTTTGTAGGCAAAGTATTGTCTCTGCTTTTTAATATGCTATCTAGGTTTGTCATTGCTTTTCTTCCAAGGAGCAAGTGTCTTTTAATTTTATGGTTGCAGTGACAGTGATTTTGGAGCCCAAGAAAAGGTTGTAAGCCAAAGACTATGGCTTTCATCCTGGGCTCTTTCACTGATCACTTGCTCTCAGGAGAAGCCAGCTATCTTGTGAAGACTCATGTGGAGAAAAATGGAGGCATCCTGCCAACAGCCAATGATGAATGAGCCTGCTAACAACCGTGGGAGTGAACTTGGAGGTGGGTCCTTCAGCCTTAGATGACTGTCACCCTGGCTGCTAGGTCAACTGCAGTGAGAACCAGCTACATAATTGCTGGGGTCCAGTGTAAAGTGAGAATGGGTGGTTCTGTTTTCAAAAACTTTTATAAATTTAAATTCAGCAATTGCAGAGTCTTAAGCTAAATGTAGGACTTTTCATGACTGCACAGCTTGCACGTCTATGATACTGGACCTGACTGTGACCTCAGAGACCCTGAGCCAGAACCACCCAGCTGAGCCCCTCCTAATCACCTGACCCATAGAAACTATGAGATAATCTTTGTTGCTTTAAACTGTTCAAAGATTAAGTTGTTACATAGCAATAAATAGCTTATGGAATAAATAGCTTATACATTATTCCTGTATTCCTACTTTTGTAAACTGTTTGTAAAATGACTTAAAAATATAAAATGAATCCACCAGCCAGATTGTGAATGATGATAACTATTTTTCCCGAGATACTGAGAATTAAAAGGATGAGTGATCCAGTTGATTGAAAATTTATTGCTATGTTTCTCCTGCCTCAGTGCCTTTGCACATGCTGTTTGCTATGCCCAGAATGCTCCCCTCCCCCAATCTTTGTACTGATTAAACCAGACATCCTTTAAATCTAAACTTAAATATCACATTCTCAGAAAAGTTGACTCTCAAGACTGATTTAGGTGCCCTTTTTAATAACTCCTCAAATACCCTGGAGAATCCCGGAGACGGCGGAGCCTGGCAGGCTACTGTCTATGGGGTCGCACCAAGTCGGACACAACTGAAATGACTTAGCAGCAGCAGCAAATACCCTGTACATCTTTGCAGGTACTCTGGGCACTTGTAACTAGTGAGTTAATTACTGATAATTTGTTGTTTAGTGTCTGTCTTCCCACTAAAGTATAATGTCCTTGAGGTCAGTTGCCTTCTTTCTTTGTGTTCACTGTATACCAGTGCCTAGTGCAGTACCTGGCACATAGTAGGGATGCAATAAAATTTGATTGGTTTGTCTCTGTGCCAATGAATCAGGAACAAACAGTGATGATTTGCAATGGAGTCTTCAACCCCAGTCTCAGTGGTATCTTCTTGACAATGCTTTCTCTGGAGCACCATAAGCATGGTGATTATGAGCCTATAGATGGGAAAGGCTTCTTGTCTAAGGGGATCCCACGTGAACAATACAGGCCAATAAAGCAGGCAAATGAAAGATAAAGCAGGTAAGTGGGGAGAATTCATACACATGGAAATAGGAGTTAACTTTCAGTAACACACAAAAGACCATGTGCAAATACAGCATGTGCTCTGACTCCTAGGACTGAGACATTAAAGATGATGTGAAAGCTTTATTTTTTATTAAAAATTTTTTACTTTATATCGATGTATAGTTGATTCAATTATACATACACATGTACCTATTCCTTTTTCCCATTTAGGTTGTAATATTGAGCAGAGTTCCCTGTGCTATAAAGTAGGTCTTTGTTGGTTATCAATTTTAAAGTTAGTAGTGTGTATACTTTAGTCCCACACTCTCTAAGCATCCCTCCCCTCCACGCCCATCCTTCTCCTCTGGTAACTGCAATAAGTTTGTTCTCTAAGTCTGTGAGTCTGTTTCTATTTTGTTAATAAATTCATTTGTGTCACTTCTTTTTCATTTCTGCATGTAAGCGATGCCATAAAATATTTGTCTTTCTCTGACTTACTTCACTCAGTATGACAACCTCTAGATCCAGAGAATGCCAAAACTTTTGGTGTGCCTTGGTAAGGTAATCTTTGTTGGTTAAGCCTCAGTTCTTCATCTGAACAATGAGACTGATAATACTGATCTCATATGCTCGGTCTGAGGATATAAGATTATGTAGTGAAAGTGCTCGGAGAAGGCAACGGCAGCCCACTCCAGTACTCTTGCCTGGAAAATCCCACTGATGGAGGACCCTGGTAGGTTGCAGTCCATGAGGTTGCTAAGAGTTGGACACGACTGAGCGACTTCACTTTCACTTTTCACTTTCATGCATTGGAGAAGGAAATGGCACCCCACTCCAGTGTTCTTGCCTGGAGAATCCCAGGGACGGGGGAGCCTGGTGGGCTGCCGTCTCTGGGGTCGCACAGAGTTGGACACGACTAAAGTGACTTAGCAGCAGCAGCCGCAGCAGTGAAAATGTTTAGCAAAAAGTTCAGCTCTTGATGGACTGGGCTCAAGTTCTGATTCTGCTCTTTGTTTCTGGCTGAGTTATGTAACCTCCCCAAGTTTCTGCTTCTTCATTAGTAAAACAGGGGAAACAAGGTACCTACCTTGTACAGTAAATGTGAGAGTATGTATTAAAGTCTTCATGTTATTGCTCTCTTAGTCATTTTGAAACCAGGTCACAGAAAAGTAACCAGGTGAAAGGATATTTGCCTATAGGTGGATGCAGGAGGGAAAGAAACAGAAACAAGAACACAGGCGATTGCCCAGAATATTTTCACAAAGATGGCATTCTTCCCAGTGGTCCTAATTGACTGCTTGTCTCGTCAGGGGGCTTCTTCCTTGCCACTCTGGCACTGTGTGGCTTGAGCCTCATCCAAGTATGTTCTCAGATCCTCCCACTTGAAGGTGCCTAAGAGAGGGAAATACCAGAAGTAAATTTTTGTGGCATCGAGAGTCTGGGTGTCTGGCCCTAAGCTCCCTAATGCTCTGGACGGCCCTGCATTGTCCGTGGTTCTTTCATTTGGCAACTCAAGATATGACAATGATAATGGCTTCTACTTCTATTTTTGTCCCAGGGTTTTCTTCTTCCTTGGTAACATAGACTCTGATTTTCAACTGGACACGTGTGGCCACCTTGAATTAATAACACATTTTTTTAAGCTTTATTGTGGCTAAGTGTGGTCAGGTCACTAGGTTTTAATCGATGAGATACGGTGACTGTGACCTCTGGGAGTTCTCTTTAAAGAGAGGAGCATGCTCTTCTTTCCCCCTTTTCCCTCCCTGTGGGCTGGAAGACAAATGTGATGCTTGGAGATTGAGCAGGCATTTTGGATGATGAGGGAGAAGTTGCTTGTTACAAATAGACAAACTGACAAATAGAAGACAAACAGAAGAAGCCTGGGTTAGAGAGAGCTACCCTAGACCTTGAAGGGAGTTTGTGTCCAAAAGAGATAATCTACATTTTTGTCATTCTAAATTATTTTTGTCATGTGTATATATTTTTCAGCTTTATTAAGGTATAAACGACAAATAAAATTGTAAGATATTTAAAGTGTACAATGTAATATATGCATTTTATGAAAGGATTCTGCCCATCGAGTTAATTAACACATCCATCACCTCACCCATTTACTTGTGTTATCAGTTGTCATGTGTATTTAAAGTGTAAGGACTGACCTTGGTAAGATTAACTTCTGTGGGTCAATCTCACCTGCATAATGGTAACTCTCTCAGCCCAATGCTAGGTTTTTCAGCAAGTTTGTCACAAATCTGGAAATAGAGCCCAGGATTCTTGATGTTCCAGGTTTCTGATCTCAGTTGTATATTTGAAAAGAGACCTGAACCTTAGACACCACTCACCTTTCTCTGCTGGTAGTGGTATCACAAGTGAAGCGAATATAAATCAGGGTGTATTTATATTACAGAAGCACCTTTCTCCCAGACCTACCTTTCTGAAACCTTCCCTGCCATTAGGTTTTTAGTAGGTCTCTGCTCTCTGAGTCCCCCAAACACACTGCAGTCTTTATTCTTAAATATATTCTGCAGGTCTCTGCTGTGCCTTAGATTATAACCTCTCAGAGGGCAGGGTATGCAGTCAAAGATCCTTTGTTATAATGAGCATTGCGTTAGGCATGGAAGGAGATGCATCAAAGTGCTTGTGAAAATGAATAGAGTCTATTCTGAATATGAGAAGAGACTCCTGGCCTATACAGAAACATATATTTGAAATGGGCGTTCCTAGTTGCTAATAAATATTTGAAGCTCTTAGACCTCAATGTGGGGTATAAAGTATTATTTTTCCTCGTTGAAATGTCCCCTTGCAAACAGAAGTCCCACAGGACAAGAAGCAAGGCTGAAACTGGACAGACCAGATGCCAGGAGAGCTAGATTTATTTTTGGACCGTAAGCTTGGCCTCCAGGGAAAGAAGGAACTTGTCAGTTTCACTTTTTGCTTGGATCAGACCATTGAGCCTGGCAGAGAGACGATGTTTGGGACTAGTAGTTCTCTGGAATTTCTAACCTTCTCTGGGCTTGGGAGGAGTCGGGAGGAGAAAATGCATCGTTTGAATGATAGCCATGGTTACGAAAGGCTTCCCATGCCAACCGGAGGGAAAGCAAAATTACTTTGCTGAGCAAAGTAACTGGAAAGCAGTTGCTCATATTTTAAACTAAGCTATATGGTTGAAATCCAGAATAATGTAGACTTTTGGACCAGCGACCACTTGGAAACAAGCTTTCTGGCCGGAGAGCAGCCTGTGGTGTTACGGATGGAAAGGACTATTGCAGTGTCTTTTCCCTCGGCACTTTGTGCTGCCAGATACTGGGGGGCCATCTCAAGCATATTTACTTACTCCAGTAGATTTCTCAATAATTCCAGCCACAGAAAGAAGTTGACCGCTTGATGGGTGCATGTGGTAAGGTGGTAGAGTCAGGACAAACCCACCACACTGCTGAGCCTGATGGTGACATTTTCATCCTGGGGAGCCCCTGATGGAGGAGCACTTAGACATGCACAGGGAAATTGATGTAAATGCTTCCTGAGGCATGGGAGAAGCGGACAAGTCCGGCTGGGCAAATTCCCAGGATGCCAGATCACAAGGGCTGCTTCCAGGAAAGGCTGACCCTTGCTGTTTCCATGCTTTTCACTGAAACTCAGTAAAGCTCAGAATCTCAGCTCCCTTGCAGGCCACTGAAAAAATTCCCAGGAAGCACACAGGAACTGTCGAACTCTGTGCAATTGGACATCGCAGTTATCAGATGATGGAGGCAGAATTAGACTCTGAAAACCTGTACTTGAATGTTTGCTGTCATTTACCAGCCAGATGAGGCCAGACAAGTCCCAATTGCATGGGGTATCTGGTTTACTTACCTGTAAAGCTGGATCTCTCTGTTGACTTCACAGAATCATTCAGAGGGTAAAATGAGATGAGGCATTTGTACTGCCCTCTTCAGATGCCAGGTTGTGATGTTTATAACACAGTCATTCTAAGGGACTTATATATTCTATCTCCTTCAATCCTGACAACTACTCATGAAGTGGACACTATTTTTATTCCCATTTTACAGAAGGGAAAGCAGCACCCCAGATAAGTAAAGTGACTTGTGCAAGGTTATACCACTAGGTGGCAGACCCAGGATTTGAACCCATGCGGACGGGCTCCAGAGAGCATTAACTACTTCCCGCTATTTCCCAGCAGAGGAAGAAAATTCTCTTAGAGCACTTTCTCATTTTTGTTTGAAGAACCATCAGTACTTTGTAATTGTTCTAACATCCAGTCAGGGGTTTTTGATCTGATGACGCTGGGGAGAGTTGAAGCCTTTTAAGCAGAGAGTGATGATTCAGTTTGCGTTTTAGAAGGGTGACTGGCTGCTGGATAGAGGCTAGGTGGCAGGCAAGCCGGGTGGGCAAAACTGAATGCAGGAGTTGGGTGGGGAAGCTTGCTTATGCAACCCAGGAGAGAAGCTGTGAGGGAGCAGAGTTAACCTTTGTCAGGACCACTTAAGCTCACAAGGAGAGGAGTTAAGCCCTGGCGCTGCTTCCAGCCTGGTTGGAGTAAAGAATCCCTTACCTTCAAGTGAGTGGTCCATACCAAAGAAAATAAACAGTAAGGGTTGTGTTCCACTTAAGAAGGTAAACCATGGTTCTCTTAGGTTGAAGGTCTCTTAGGACCTTCTCGCTCCTTTGAAGGGCTGGTGTGATGTGTCTGTGACCATTCCCAAGATGAACTCCTGGGGATCGTCCCGGGCAGAACCTTCTAACATCCTACAGGCACTCAGGAGAGGTCTCCCTGCCTCCTCTGACCCATCTCTGGGGTCTCTTCATCCACAGATTACCCCTCCTATCAGTGCTTTTTCCTCTTTCTTCCCCCAGTCAGGAGACCAGGTCCCATCTGACCTCTCCTGCCAGGGCTCCTGGGCCACAGAGAAGCTGCCTGTTGGCCTTCTAGTTCCAGACAGGGAGCCAGGACCCCTGGGTTCTAATCCTGTATCCACCACCGGGCCATGAGTTGGCATCATCTCATACCCACAGGGGCCCTCCCCAGCAAGGAGATGCCCAGCAGGAGCTTCCTCTCTCTCCCTGACACTGCGCCAGAGCTGCTGATGTAGGACTTAATGTGTTACCTTGTCTGCAAGCAGCGAATGCGCCCGATTCCCACTCCTAACGCTGGTTACAGCCAGGACTCCATGTGCAGGTGGCCTGGCGACTTCCCAGTTGTTCTTGGTGTTGGTGCAGCCGGGAAGCAGATCTGTCAGCCCCTCCTGTGCCCTAGGACACTCATCTGAGAAAACGGGGCTAGGAGTGTTTTCCCTACCTATTTCATCGGCTGATGTGACAACTCACTTACTGAAAGCTAAACACGCTTAAGGTGTGATCATTAGCGGGCGGGCATTCTGGCACGTTCAGGCTGCTGGAGCTCTCAGACGCTTTTCTGGACCGAAGGGCCAAGATAAAGTTCCTCGTTATGCCAGTCTCTCCTAGAGTCCACTCGGCCGAGCCACCAAGTGTCGCTCCTCGGTGGGGACGGTCGCGAGCCGCCCCTCTTTCCTCTCTCCCATTGGCTTTCACCTGCCCGAGGGGCGGCTGCCACGGGCCTCTCGGCCAGTCAGCCAGGGCCGCCAGGCTCCGCCCCGCCCCTCCCGGGGGTTTATAACGGGAATTCCCATGGCCCGGGCTCTGGCCTCCAACCTGCTGCCGCCGCGGCCCAGCCGAGCGGAGAGCGCCGCGCGCAGAGCACACGCTCGCGCTCAGCTCCGCTCCCGGGGCGGTTCATGAGCGCGCGCTCCGGCTACAACCTCCGCGATCCCGCGCTGCCGCTGCCCGCCGTCGCCAGGGTCCCCCGGGGTGGGAAGGAAGGCAGGAAGGCCGGCGCGGCCGTGCGCTCCGTGAAGCCCGCCACCCCTGCCCGCAGGCCGCTGCCCGGACCGGCCTGGCACCATGCTGCCCGCGCGCTGCGCCCGACTGCTCACGCCCCACTTGCTGCTGGTGTTAGTGCAGCTGTCCCCGGCTCGCGACCACCGCACCACCGGCCCCAGGGTAAGTGCGCCCCCAGCCGCGCGCCCACCTGCGGAAGGAGACCCCAGGTTGCTGGCCTTCATCCCTTGGGGACCGGAGAGGGAGGTATCAGAACCTGTGCCCCCCTACCCCCTACCTACTATCCCGTCGCCGATGGGCTTCTTGGCGAAGTTGCTGAAATTAAAAATTCTCCCATTGTTCCCCCCCCGCCCCACCCCTTCTTTCTTGCAGCACCGACTCTGCCTTCCCCCTCCTCCCCCTCTCCCCCTACTGTCACTGGTGAGTTCTCTTTCCCCATCTCTCCTCTCGGGGCGTTTTGCTCCAAGACCCTTAGAGGTGCCTCCTGCATCCGTGGTGCCTCCTGGCTCTCTGCTCGAGCAGGGCTGCTCCGTGGGCTCACCCCGCGCGCGGTCCCAGAGCGCTGGCGTTCTTGGCAGGCGGCGGCGGCGGCAGGGGCGGGGGGCGGTTGGGGGGAGAGCAGCTCTGCCTCCAGGGTTTTAGGTTACCGGAGAGCCACACAAGGACCTTGTGTTGTTGTTTTAAAAAGCGATCGCTGCTCATAAAACCCACAGCAGATAATTTTAATGCTCCCTCCTGCTGGGCACAGCCGCAGAGGAGGGGTAGAGATGGGGGGCTGTGGAGAGCTGGTGGAGAGGAACTGGCAGTGATCGAAGAGCTCTTTCCTTGCGTTCCGCCTGGGAGGTTGCACTACTTGTTGAACCTTGGTCTGATTGGAGTTCCTGAACGATGTGAAACGTGCCAATTCTGCGCACAGGGCAGGCTGTCCAGGGCATTGTAAAACCTCCGGAACCGACAGCATTGTGTTCCTTTCTGGGCTAGATTCTTGCTCCCATATAACCCAGTTGCTCTAATGAAGGATTCTACTACCTTAAAAAGTGTACTCTTAAATCACCCACTGATTCGTTTGACTTATCCAGAGGATGGGGCTTCCCAGATGGTTCAGTGGTAAAGACTCCGCCTGCCAAGCAGGAGGCATGAGTTCTATCCCTGGGTTGGGAAGATCCCCTGGAGAAGGAAATGGCAACCCATTCGAGGATTCTTGCCAGGATAATCCCATGGACAGAGGAGCCTGGCGGGCTACGGTCCGTGGAGTCACAAAAGTGTCAGACATGGCTTAGTGCCTAAACAACAACGATGACTAGAGGATCTCTGGCCAAGAATTACCTTATGTCAGCGGAGTTGTCTGTTGACAACTATCTCGACAGACAACTGCCTGCCTTCTCCAGGCAACAGGAGAGTCCATGTGGAAGTGGCTAGTGTCTTTGTGAAAAGATTGGCTCTTTAACCAGCTTGCGCTTATCTGGATATTGTTTGGCCTAGCCCATTGCCACCTGTTCAAATTGCAGGTTCTTTCTTCCTAGCGCTCGCTCCGTGAGAATCATCTTTATAACTGTCGTGTGTGTGGGAAAAGCCTCGCAAAGTTGGACGAGCCTTAATGACTGCCCAGATGCTGGCCGATTACATCTGAGCCTGGCTATCACTGTGAGATCAGATTTGCAGCCACTTAGGAAAGAAAAGTGTTTGTCCCCACATTGGGCCGGCCCTTGCTTTTATGACCAGATGTGCAACAGCAGCAGTTAAAGTGCGGCCGATTAGAGCCAGGGCGTGTCATAAATCCTCGACAGCAGGCATTCCCGAAGCTGGGGCAAGCCAGGGCTCCGGGAGTGACTTTTATGGATGCAGATGAGGATGCCTTTTAAATGAAGCTGCTTGGTTTGATATTAGGACTCGCAGCTTTTAAACTCCGAGGTCAGGAGAGCCACGGTGTTCCCTCCAATAATTAGGAACAGTCAAGACAGAGACGCAGACCAGAGCACCCGACTGAAAGCTGGATGCCCGCCCACATGAGAGGCCCGGAGACAAATGGTGGGGGGCTCGTTTGTTGCTGGGCGAGTCTAGGGTCTCAAGCCATATGGCTCTCCTTCCTTGCCTCCTGCAACTGGAGAAGCAGCTCTTAGGGGTAAGCTAGGGACTTCAAGGGAAAATAGAGACATGGGTTAGTTTTCCCTCGGGCTTCTTTAGTTTATTAATTTGATAGAAATGGGGAAACACAAATAGGAAGTGTAAATAGGCTTCTGTGGGTTCCAGCTGGACTTTTTTCTCTCTCTTTCTTCCTTTCTCACACAGACTCACACACACCATACACACGCACACATTTAGAAAGTACCAAGGGAATGCTGCTGTGTTGAGCATGTAGTTACCTGGATGCATTTATAGACCCCTATAAGAGCCTGCATTTATGAATTCTTGGGCCGGGCACTTTCCATGATCACTTACATTTATAAGAGCAAGAAGGTGGGTCTTTTTAGTGTCATTTCGAAAGTGAGACTCAGGAGGGTAAAAGCCTTGCTAGAAACATGGTGCATGCGTAGCGGTGGGAGCCACATCCCAGTATACACGGATGTGCAGGTTGTGGGCTTGTGTGCTTTTCACACCACCAAGCAGCTGCAGGAAGTGTTCGTCCGACTAGCAATGCCATTCCTGTTAAATGGGCATCAGGCGAATCTGTCTGTAAGAAAGCACTATTAACAAGATTTTTTGGTGTCTGCATCGCTAAAGGGTGATGCCTTTGAGTTTCAACCTATTCCGGAAGCCTGCAGTTCTCTTCTGTGGCTTCTTGGTGGCGTCAGAAATGCAGTCCTGGTTGTGGGCAGCAGTGTCATGAGAGGAGCAGAAACATCTGGCCGTTGCAGTGTTCCCTTGGGCATCCCTGGGTCTCTTCTGTTAATCTTTTGAGTGACAGAGGCTTAGGGATTGGCATCTTTTCCAGCTGGCTTTCTAGGAAACCCAGAGCATGCCCTTTCGGTTTAACTTTATCTGGCTCACTAATTGAGCTCTCTTGAGGCCTAGACTCCAATCCTTGCCCCCTTATTTGCTTCCTGCCTTCATAAAATGCCTGACATTTGTTTGACTCTGGCTCCCAGCAGCTATCAGGTATCAGATTGGAGGCTGTTATGTAGGAAGCACCTGATTTCTTGGTCTCTCGGCTTGTGGCCACATGGCTACCTGGGATGCTGGTCAGGAGCTTTTTAATTATGGAGGAGGCAGCCATTTGTTTAATCCTGCACAATTTACTGAAAATGTTTCTGGGAAGAGTTAGATGGGGGAGGGGCTCTTTCAGGCCAATGGAATCTGACGGCCAGGCCAAGCCACTGCCTGTCTTTGTCTAAACCTCCATCTGTTCTGCAGACTGGGAGCTGGCTGAAGGCAGGTTCATGCCCAGCTTGTCCATCGGTGTATCCCCCAGAGCTCAGCACAGGGGCTGGCACCTGTGGAATGAACAAGTAAATGCAGATGATGCGTGCTTTAACGTTGTATTTATTTATTTATGTCAGCCTCACTGAGTGGCATGCCGGATCTTCATTCCCCAATCAGGACTAAATCCTTGCCCCCCTGTATTGGGAGCACAGAGTCTGAAGCACTGGGTCACCAGGGAAGTCCCCAGATGATGCATGTTTATCAGTGATTCACAGGTTCCACCTTCTTGGTACAGGACTGGAGGCAGGGAATAGATTTTAAGAAGTTTGAGAAATAGAAGAAAAATTTGATTTCTTAATCTTTTTTAGCTGTACTCTTTGTCCTCTCTCCTCTCGAGTACTCCTCCTTTGAAACCCATCACTCTCCAAGTTGGTTAGAATCAACCAGTCTCTACCTTTGCACAGCTTCAATATCTGATTCACTTGTGTTCTTAACTTTCGCTAATTTTACAGTGAGCATCTTGAGATCAGACCAGCATCTTCATCCTCTTAGCATTAACTTGCCCCTTTGGCACTCCATCCATGATCTTGTCTTGTTAAATGAACAAGTTTACAACCTCTCGAGGGCAGAGTACAGATGTTATTTGTCAGTGTGCTGGTCACACTGCAAAGTGTACTGTAAATATTTATTGAAATGAATTTGACTGTATTGTGACATCCATGCTGGACTCCCTGCTCTCATTTAAATGAAATTGGTTACTTAACAATTTATTTTTTTTTTCCATTTTAGGCTTTTGTTCCTAAAGTGTGTGGGAGGTGTGGGGGTGGAGAGACTGAGCAAATAAAACTTGGATGGGGGAAAGAGCTTTGGCTCCAGGTAAACCCTTTAAAAAAAAAATCTTGCATTTGCCAAATGTGAAGCAGCTTGTAGACAGCTCCCTTCTCTTTGACTAACTTGTCTCAGTGTCTGGATGAGGGTGGGGCCTTGTGTCTGCAGAGATGTCTCTCTTATTATCTGTGTTCAGAAAGAGTCTTTTTTTCCTCCTTTTTTCTACATGGTGGATTTAGCTGAGAGGTTACTCTGGTGTTAGGCCAAGAATCTGATTTAAACCTTCGGATGGAGCTGGCACAATTGAGGAAGACAGGAAGAGGAAGCAATCATCTTAGGAACTCTCGGAAATCCAAGCGAATGGAAAACACTTTGATATCATGTCCTAAAGTTGAAAGTGCGCGCTTTTTTTTGGCCACCCCGCTTGTCTTGTGGGATTTTAGTTCCCCATCTGGAGATTGAACCCAAGCCCTTGGCAGTGAAAGCTTGGAGTCTTAACCACTGGACTGTAAGCGAATGTCCCAAACGTTCACATTTCTTATGGCCTAGTGATTCCATTTCTAGGTGTATATGCCCAAGAAAAATGCATGTCCAGAAGGAGACATATGCAACTGAGTTCACACTACCACAAACCTGGAAAGAGCCAGATAAGCCATCAGTTGGAGGGCGGAGAATTATAGTCAGTCAAAACAAATGATCAACAGTGACATGCAAAAATATGGATGCCTCTGAGTAATACGATATTAAGTAAAAGAAATACAGTGAAAGATGCAATGTGACATCTTTTATAAATTTATAAACGGCTAAAATCAAAGAAAAAACGTTGAGGGATACATATAGCTGCAAGAAAACTATGAAAAGAAAAACAAGGCATACAGGAACAGGGGAGGTTAGGGTGAGGCAGAGACTGGATCGGCTGGGAAAATCATATTAGTGTAAGTTACTGTCAATACTTTACCTTTTCAGAGGAGAAGGGAGGTGAGGTGAGTTTGAAGTTATTTGTCTTTTGGCAAAGATCAAAATAGCTGGTGTATAAAAAATAAGTGTGGCTCCTGCATAGGCCAATATTGAGTGTGTCATGAACCAGGTTCAGTTCGGTTCAGTCACTCAGTCATGTCCGACTCTTGGCGACCCCATGGACTGCAACACACCAGGTCTCCCTGTCCATCACCAACTCCTGGAGTTTACCCAAACTCATGTCCATTAAGTCGGTGATGCCATCCAACCATCTCATCCTCTGTCGTCCCCTTCTCCTCTTGCCCTCAATCTTTCCCAGCATCAGGGTCTTTTCAGATGAGTCAGCTCTTCGCATCAGGTGGCCAAATTATTGGAGTTTCAGCTTCAACATCAGTCCTTCCAATGAACACTCAGGACTGATCTCCTGTAGGATGGACTGGTTGGACCTCCTTGCAGTCCAAGAGACTCTCAAGAGTCTTCTCCAACACCACAGTTCAAAAACATCAATTCTTCGGTGCTCAGCTTTCTTTATAGTCCAACTCTCACATCCATACATGACTACTGGAAAAATCATAGCCAAAGATTATGATTAATTCAGTTCTTTGCACCCAAGATCAGATGAACACAAGTTCCCGAGTAGGGACTCCTTTCTTGTCTCCTTCTGCTCCCTCCTGTCACCCTTTCCAGATGTGTGTCTTAGAAACTACCTGAAATACCATGTTGGGGAGTGATTATTAGTTTTTGTTTGAATTCTTGTCTGGTTAGACCGTGAGCCAGCTGAGGCTCTGGCATAGATACCTACATCACCTGGCCAATGGGCTCATTTATAAAGCTGAACCCTTTGTGAGCCATCGTGCACCTTCCTCCCTCAGGGGGATCAACCTTGTACATCTGAGTCCCCAGCGCTGCGGAGCAGAAAGATTCACTAGCTGACGCTTGGGCCAGAAGCCTTACTTCCCTGTGGGGGTGGGGGAGGCATGTTTCTGGCTGATCCCTGCCTTCATTCCAGCCTCCTCCGTCACTCCCAATGGCGGAGGCTGGGGAGGGGAGCATGGCCCCCGCTTAGCAGGTACAGGGCACCCTTTCTCTCCTGACTACATAGAGTTCTATTGTTTAAGCAGCCAAGTTCTTGGCATCGCTGCTGCTGGTGGGGGGGGGGGTGATGTCGATGTGGAGGCCCCCTCCTGCTGCATTTGTCACCGTGAAGCAGTTTGGGAGAGGACAAGGGTTGAGCTGCGGATGGGAAATCGATCAGAGCTGCTTGTGAGGCTGCCAAACAGGGTTAGCGTTGTACAAACGTGCAGTGCGCGAACCCTGAGTTCCTGAGGGGGTAAGAGAACTGGACCTCCACCAACACTCCCAACAGCCTCATAAGGACCCCAAGTGACATAGGTCAGCAGAACAGTTAGTTGGACTTCCTTTTGCACCTGATGTCATTCTAAACTCAATTGCTAGATCACGAATTAATCTTAACTTGGGCGGACATGCTAGGTGTGGAGCTCTGTGTACTTCGGCCGTCCCCTCGGTTGATTTCAGTCTCTTTCTTCTGGAGCTGGAGCTGGGCGGCCTCTACAAACCCACTCAGAAAGTCTGGTGTCTCAGAAGAAACCCTGCCACCATCAGGGAGGACAGGAATAGAGTGAGGTTCTGCAAGACAACGTGTCAGGCACTTTGAAACCTAACAAATACTCTATAAATGTCAGCAGCTGCGCCCCTTCCCGTTAAAAACTATTTCTTACTGCAGCATTGATCTGATTCTAGTAGATAAAGGCCAATTTTTTTTTTTTTTTTTAAGTGTTGGCAGTGGAGAAAAACTGGACTTACTTTTCCAGAATGATTCATTTTTAGGACTAGATAGCATCTATCGGACAGCACTGGGAGTTCAAAATATGGGGCATATTAATTATATCTCTCGAAAAATTCTGCAAAGCCCCAGGGGAGAGGACACAACAGTAGTAACAAGCGAGATGGTGAGGTGTACAGTGTTATATACCTGAGCCCACCTTCAGGTGCTCAGTGCCCCTGAGGGGCTCAGAAACGAGGACTCCAGCGACTTCCCTTTGTCAGTGTTGCTGTGCAGTAGACCTTTTGGCAGGGATGAATATGTCCTATATCTGTTCTATATCTGTATCTATCCTATATCTATATCAGTTTCAGACACATGGCTATTGAAGGGAGTTTTGTGTTGTTTGTTTGTTTCTTTGCTATTGAAGTGTTAAATGTGGCGCATAAAACTGTGGTGAAGTGGCTTTTTAACTTGATCGCAATGAATTTAAGTGTAAATGTCAATAGCCACAGGTGGCTAGTGGCTATCGTATTGGATGGCATTAATCCCTCTCTGAGGTACCCCAACTTACCTCTCACCGTATATCCCTGCCCCCACGTGAGGATATACAGACTTTGGTGGCCCTGAGATGAGCTGTATTTCCTGACCTCTCCTTCCCTCCTCATCTCTGTCCAAATCCCACCCTTTATTCGAAAGCCTCCACACAGTCCTCCTAGCCTCGCCCTGGGAGGGTTCTCTCAGCCCCCTGTGCTTTGCTTACCCCCAGGGCAGTGTGTGCCTCCATCTACCTTGTATTCTAGACTGACCAGAGAAGGAGGGCAATGGGGCACAACCTTCACGGGTAGACACACCCAGGTTTGCGTCTGGCTCTGCCACTGTGAGCCTGGGCTGGTCGTGTAACCTCATGGGTCCTTGATTCCCCAGTTTGTCTAGTGGAAGTCATAGCATCTACGTTTCAGGGTGGCGGGAGGATGAAGTGGGAAGTCTTAGCCTCCTATTTCTGTTCCTACTCCTATACCTTTTCCTGTTATAACAAATAGTACAAACCCAGAGGCTTAAGCAACACACATTTTTGGGGATCTGAAGCCTGACACAGGTCTCAGTGGGTTGAATAATCATCAGAGCTGAGTTCCCTTCTGGAAACTCTAGGGGAGAATCCATTTTCTTACCTTTAGAAACTGCCTGCATTCCTTGGCTTGTTGCCCCTTTCCACCTTCAAAGCCAGGTTAGGTCTTTTTCATGCTGCTGTCTCTTTGGTTCTGACTCTTCTGCTTCCCTCTTCCCCACTTAAAGACCCCTGTGATTGCTGACATTGGGCCCACCAGGAGGGCCCAAACCATTTTCCTTATTTCAAGGTTGGCTGATTATCAACCTTAATTCCTCCTTGCCATATAACTTGTCAGTTATTAGCATGCATTAGTTATTAGTATGTATAGCATGGCAGTTAATAGCAGTATTAGGATTAGGACATGGGCATTACTCTGCTTTGGAGAAGGAAATGGCAACCCACTCCAGTATTCTTGCCTAGGAAATCCCATGGACAGAGTCTGAGCCTGGTGGGCTACAGTCTGGGTGCTCTCAAGAGTTGGACACAATTTAACAACTGAGCATTATTCTGCCTACCACATTCACTGAAGGTCTAATACAGTGCCTAGGTTATAGAGGATACTTGGTAAGTGGGGGCCATTATTGTGACCTACAGCTGTGAGTTTCTTTCCTTTTAGAATGGAAGTCTCTTAATGGTGGCATTGCTTAATTATCTTTATAGACTTCATTCTGTGCCTAGTATATAATTACTGAATAACAGAATTTTTGATAAATGTAGATTGTATCTTTACTTTTAAGGAAATATTACACAGTAGAAAGAAGTAAAATGTAAACCAAAATATGTAATCCCCTTTGTGCAAAAAAAAAAGTTGATTTATGTTTAGAAAAATGAGGTGGGGTATAGGTTATGCTGTTAATGGTGGTCATTATGGGGATATTCCATTTCTATGAGTTGTACCTTAGTAATTATTAAAATAATTTTTTTACAATGAGCATTTTTAATCTCAGAGGAAAGTAATGTAATGTAGATTAAAACAGGCATGATTCAAAGAAATCCCTGAAGCTGTCTTAATCCAGATAAGCCCCCTTCTACATCAGACACAGTCAGTCCTATGCTCATGTGGGGTTGATTTTTAAGTTAGTAACTATTAATATCGGCCTCTGAATCAATTTCTGCATGCTTTGAACTCAGTCTTCTTTAAAGGAGAGTTTTATAATTAACCTCAGCATGACATAACTGTAAAAATTATATTTATTGCTGCTGGTGGGAATATAAATTAGTATAACCACTTTGTAGAATTATAGTTGAAGCTGCACACACCCTTTGAGCTTGTAATTCCACTCTGGCATATACCCCAGAAAAATGGGCTGAAATCTATATTAAGAGATGTATTTAAGGATGTTCACAGGAGCAATTTTTGGTTGGAAAAATTGTAAACCAGCTAACTGTCCATCAACAGGAAACTAGAAATGGAAATTTTGATAGATCCAAATAGTAGAATATTACACAGTGCTGAAACTAACATAAAGCATCACTTATTATTATGGATCAAATTCATAACCAAAATATGCAGTGAAGAAAGGCAAATTGTAGAATGCATACATCATGGTGCTATTATTTATATGATGGTTGAAAGCATGTGAAAATTACATGTACTTGATTTAGGGGTACATACATACATAAAACGGAGAAGGCAATGGCACCCCACTCCAGCACTCTTGCCTGGAAAATCCCATGGACGGAGGAGCCTGGTAGGCTGCCATCTATGGGGTCGCACAGAGTTGGACACGACTGAAGCGACTTAGCAGCAGCAGCAGCAGCAGCACATACATTAAAAAAAGAAGTATGGTGGACTTGCCTGGTGGTCCAGGGGTTAGGACTTTGTGCTCCCATTGCAGGGGCATGGGTTCCATCCCTGGGCTGGGAACTAAGATCCCACATACCATGGCCAATAAATAAATAAATATATGAAAATTAAGGGTAAGGATAACTCTGAAGCTCAGATTATGGTGGTTACCTAGGGTGTGAGGGCAGGAGAGAGAGAAACACTGGTTGGGATTGTTTCATGTTTTTAAGGGGGAAGGTGAGTACATGGATATTTAAATTCCTTTTTACATGTATTGCATATTATAATTGTCCATGGGAGGTAAAAATGCATTTGGATAGATCACAGCATAGTTCTAAGAGTAGGACATAGAAGTGCTGTTTCTGCACAGTGTCCTCTGCTCCAAGTGTCTGATCATGTTTTTCCTTTCCCCCCAAGGCCATGCTCAGGGTCGTTCAACCACACTTGTGATTCCCATTGAGCACCCAAGTGCTGGCCACTTCCCTCCTGTCCTTGTGAGGCCCTGAGGCCGTGCCTCCTCCCCTGAGCTCCAGGTGGGCCAGGTGGGTACAGGTGCAGTGGCCTTTTCCCATCCCTGCTTGGTGAGCCCTCTGCTCTTGTTATATTTGCTGTCCCTTGATAGTTAGAGATCAGGTTGATCATTTTCTCGAATTTATTGGCCATTGGTTAGGGCCACCAGAGTTGGCAAATAAAAATACTAATATACTTTGGAAGGACTGATGCTAAAGCTGAAACTCCAGTACTTTGGCCACCTCATGCAAAGAGTTGACTCATTGGAAAAGACTTTGATGCTGGGAGGGATTGGGGGCAGGAGGCAAAGGGGACGACCGAGGATGAGATGGCTAGATGGCATCACTGACTCAATGGGCGTGAATCTGAGTGAATTCCGGGAGTTGGTGATGGACGGGGAGGCCTGGCGTGCTGCGATTCATGGGGTGGCAAAGAGTCCGACACAACTGAGTGACTGAACTGAGCTGAACTGAATATACGGTTGCCTAAGTTGTAAATTGCATAAACTGAATAATACAATGTAAAATAATGTAAATTGCACAAGATGAAATTTACATAAGCAACAGATAATGTTTTAGTATACTTATACTAAATATAATAACTTACTATAATAATTCTTTGTTATTGGTCTGAAATTTAAATTTAACTGGGTGTCCAGTATTGTATCTGGCAATCCTACATTAGCTCCTTTTCTTCCAGGAGTCATCTGTCAAGTATTTTTGCTAGTTTTTAAAATAGGAGTGGTAGTTGTTTTTTTTTTTCCTCTTCACCTCACAGACTGACTTGGGAAGAGTTTTTTTTTTTTTAATACTAAGAATATCAGTCTGTTTGCTATCATGTCTGGTAAATGCCTTTCATTATGAAAAAATACTAGTTTCAATCTTCTAAATTTTACACCTTTGTGTAACCCATCTGTCATTATGGTTTCTCTCTTTGGTGTCAGGATGAGAAAGGTCTCTTCCTCCTAAGTTTACAGAAATTAGAGTGAATAAGTTTCTAAAGGCTCTTAGAAATGCAATATATGGGTCATCCATTGATTTAATGTTTGATATGCATTTGTGTGGGAAATGGGCTTCCCTGGTGGAACTTCTTAAGCAGCCCCTACGGAAGGAGCACTTATCCTGTATTTCAGAAATCCCCAAAAACATTTAGAAAGAAGATATGTCAACCAGAAATATTCTGTCAAGGTTATTAGTTAGGGGAAGTTTATATAGAAAGTGTTACTTGGAGTAAGCAGGCTTTCTTGGAAATGACGGTAAGACTTTGGCAAAGAGCTTAAACTCTGCTTCATCTCTGGGTCTTTTCCATTCATTAAGAAAACTTCCAAATATACAAAAGCAAAGACCAGTATAGTGAATTCCAATGAACAACTCCTGGCCAAACTTGATTTTTCCACCTGTCCCCCGAGTCCTTTGATCATATTATTTTGTACCAAGTTCGGACATTATGTCTTATTATCCATAAATATTTTCATATATCTCTAAAGATAAAGATTCATTAAAAGGCACCTAATCACAAAACCACATCACAACCAAAGAATATTAACAATAATCCCTTAATATAATAGAATTCAATCAACATTCAAATCTCCTTGATTGTGTCTCACATCATGATCCAGTTAATGTCCACAACATGTCTTCTCTCTTAATCTACCAGTTTCCTCTCCATCTCCTTTTCACTTTGTAATTTATTTGTTGAATAAACAGGTTTTTCTAGGGTTTTTCATGCTAGCTTTTTTGGGATTATATTCCCATAGAGCTGTGTGACATATTCCTCTATCTTTTATATTTCCTGGGAAATGATAGATCCAGAGGCTTGCTCAGATGTAGATCTGATATTGTTTTCCAGTAAGCATATTTCATGGGTGTGCTTCCGTCAGGAGGCACATACCATCAAGTGGTGTTAGTGCAGTGGTGGTCATTTTGGGACCCATTGATTTGATAGGTATCGCCACTGATTTTTAAACAAGTAGCAAGTGATACTGAAAAGCACTTCTCCTACCTTCCGTGTGGCAGGACGATCTTTTTGTCTCTGAGTTGGCATGGAGGGCTACAGAGAAAGGGGCTGTGTTCCCTTCTCAGCAGTGGCCTCCCAGTGGCTGAGACTGCATGTGACCCCAGCGCTGTGAGAGAAACTCTGCCTGATTTCTTGGTTGATGGCCGAGGAAGGGAGTTTCCTTGGTTTCTGGTGGAAGTGGTAAGAGCACAAGGGAGCTGGTTTTACTCTGTGGTGCTAATTCCTAGACCTTTGACGTGTGACTGTAGATCAGCTTTGTGTGTGATCTTTGGTATCATGTATATCAGTTGGAAATTTATCTTATAAGAAACAGATACCATGTTTTGAACTGGCTTATCCAATGAAGGGGATTCATTGGCTTAAGTAATAGGAGGTACAGAAACAAAGTAGATTTCAAGATTGGTTTGATTCAGCAGCTTGACGGTGTCATCAAACACTCAACGCATTTACATTCTCCCCTCTGCCTTTTTGTGGTGCCTTTAACCCAAAGCCTAGCTTTTCCTGGTGGCAGGATTGCTGCAGTGGCTCCACGCTTCATATCTAAACATCACACTTTCCAGAGGAGGGAAGAGAGAATTGGCCTCCAGACACACTTTCCTGGGTACTCTCAGATAACTTTGGCTTTTAGATTATTGATCTAAATGGAATCAAATGCCCACTCTTTTAACCAATCCCTGTGGCCAGGAAAGTGCCATGCTGTGAGTGATGTAGGCCTGGATTCCTTAGACCGTCCCTGTGCAGCAAGGGAGGGGGGTACCCGTTTCTGGCACGGAGGATCAGGTTATTTTTCCTCCTTCCTCCTGCCCACAGGGCTGTGTAAGGGGGGGGTGGAAAGGATGCTGGGGCAACAAGCACAATATCCACCTGGGAATTTGTAGCCCAGCAGAGTGGTGGGCAGTGTGTGGGCCAGCAAGTCTGAGGACATTCCTGGTCAGAGCCCAGAGAGGGCGATCTGTTGCTGTGTGACCAGCTCCTTTACCATCACAGGAGAATAAATGACCTCCAAGGTGACATTCCCAGGTGAGGAGCTGATAGGAAAAAGGGAATGTAGGGAAAGTCTGGACGCTTTCAGAGTAGAGTCGGCCACATGAAGACGATTCCCCATCTTCATGAGGGCCCCCAACATGAAGAGAATGTGACATCCTAGGCCCACAGGTGGAAGGAACACCAGAGGTGCCTTTGTTTCCTCCGTGAGTTAGCTGTGTGGACTGTCCGGAGTCCACACAGCTAACCCTTGGCAGAGCTGGAGCCGGAACCCAGATCTCCATCTCCATTGCTCTGTCCCTGACTTTTCCATTCAAAGATATCCTGGAGAACTTAGGAAAGTGTCAAAAGTCTGGCCAAGGGGAGGAAATAGTCTGAAGTTTAGGACAGGATTATATTTCTGAGTTGCCTTTGGCCAGTTCACCAGCATAAAGTGGTTGGAACATGTAGCCACAAACTCAGGACATGCAGAGTCTTCAACCATCCTCGTTATTACACCTTCTATTCCCTAGGGTTCTGGNATCAATGTATATGGAAGAGCCTCTCATCTGTGGTTCTATTTCCTTTGTTTATAACAAAGTTAGTTTTTGTGTGCAAGAAATCAAATATCCCTATCCCCCATTCCTTTTGCAATCCAGTGTAGGTCAGGAGAAGCCCCTCATGGAAATGGGTGGAAGAGGAAAGATGCTCTTTGGTGAGATCTTCCGTGTGCCATATGGTTGTGTCTGCTCAGAGGGACTGTACTCTCTCTCCTTCCTGAAGTCTTCTTTCATTTTCTCTTTTCCTGGCATGGTGGGTTGCTGGGAAGAGGCAGCCAGAGGCCCTGCTGACATGCCCTCCTTATTTCTAAGTTAGAGGTCAGGCTGGTGACTGCCCAGTACATGTCCAGATCTGGTCCCCAGGCAAAGTCTGTGGAGCCAGAGGAGTAGCGCCTGGTTTTGCCCGGCCACCTCCTGCTCTCACTGGATGCTGAGCATTCCCTTATCTGGAATTGGAAAGCCAGTCCCAGTGAGCCTGTGGGTGGGCCTGCACCTGATCTCCAGGCTGCTTTTAGAGCATTTCAGAAACAAAAATCCTTGCCGTTAGCATGACTTCCTGGAGGGCTATTTCCGGATAGAATGGCTTGTGCCAACTATACCNTGAGCATTCCCTTATCTGGAATTGGAAAGCCAGTCCCAGTGAGCCTGTGGGTGGGCCTGCACCTGATCTCCAGGCTGCTTTTAGAGCATTTCAGAAACAAAAATCCTTGCCGTTAGCATGACTTCCTGGAGGGCTATTTCCGGATAGAATGGCTTGTGCCAACTATACCCACTTTTTTTTTTCTCCATGATGGCTTAGCAGTAAATAATCCACCTGCCGTGCAGGAGACGCCGGAGACTCAGATTTGATCCCTGTGTTGGGAAGATCCCCTGGAGGAGGAAATGGCAACCTACTGCAGTATTCTTGCCTGAAAAATCCTATGGACAGAGGACCCCAGCGGACTATAGTCCAAAGAGTTGCGAAAAGCTGGACCCAGCTGAGCAACTGAGCATAAATACTTTTATTTGGTGTATTTAGACCATTGACATTTAAAGTGACTAGTGGTACTGTTGAATTAATACTTCCCATATTTGCCAGTTTTCTATTTGTTGTTCGTGTTCTTTGTACCTATTTTTTTTTTTCGTCTACCACTCTTTTTCTGGTGTTGTGTTTTTAATTGAGTGTTTTACATGATTTAATTTTCCCTCCTTTCTTAGCATATCCACTATACTTTAAAACTTGTTTAATGGGTTTCTCCAAATTTCCCATATCCATTTACAACTAATTCAAGTCCACTTTCATATAACTCTATACTACTTCTTGGGTGGTGCAAGTACCTTTGGAGAAGGAAATGGCAACTCTTGCCTGGAGAAACCCAGGGACGGGGGAGCCTGGTGGGCTGCCGTCTATGGGGTCGCACAGAGTCGGACACCACTGAAGCGATGCAGCAGCAGCAGCAAGTACCTTATAACAACAAAATACTCCAAATTCCGTCCTTCTGTTCCTTGTATCACTCACTTCAGTTATACATATGCTATCGTCATTGAATACATTGGTGCTATTATTGTTTTGAACAAACTGTTGTCTGTTAGATCAAATAAGAATAAGAAATGTGAAAGTTTTTATTACTTATTTAATGCTGTTCCTTTCTTTATGTAGATCCAAGTTCCTGACTTACATACTTTTCCTTCTTTCTGAAAATCTTCTTTTAGCATTTCTTATAAGGCAACAAATTCCCTCAGTTTTTCTCTGAGAAAATCGTTATTTCTCCTTCACTTTCTCCAAGTTTGCAGGATATAGACTTCTAGGTTGATGAGTCTGTTTTTTTTTTTTCTTAATGCTTTTTTCCATTATCTTCTCATTTGGATGGTTTCTGAGGAGAACCCCAATGTAATTGTTATCTTTGCTTTCTTATAGATGACGTGTTTCTTTCCTCTGACTTTGTAAAACATTTCTTTCTTTATCTTGATTGTGGTTTGAATATAAAATGCTTAGGTGTAGTTTTTTTGGGGGGAATTTATCTTTTCTGGTGTTCTCTGAGCTTCCTAGACCCATGGGTTTGTTGTCTGACATTTACTTGGGGGGAAATTCTCAATTATCATTTCTTCAACTATTTCTTCTATTCCATTTCTCTTTTTTCTCATTCTGATATTACTATTACATGCATGTTACATGCCTTTTGTAGTTGTCCAATAATTCTTGGTTATAATGTTCTATTTTGTTTTAGTCTTTCTCCTTTGCTTTTCAATATTCTATTTGAAAAATGTCTGTTGCTGTATCCTCAGGCGCAGGGATTCTTTCCTCAGCTGTGTCCAGTCCACGAATAATCCCATCAAAAGCATTCTTCACTTCTGTTACAGTGTTTATCTCTTGCATTTCTTTGGGATTCTTTCTTAGAATTTCCATCTCTCTCCTTACATGACCCGTTCTTGCGTGTTGTTTGCTTCGCCCATTGGAGCCCTTAGCATACTAATCATAGTTTTTTTTAAAGTTCTTGATCTGGTATGTCTCTGCCATATCTGAGTCTGACTCCAGTGGTTGCTCTAATTCTTCAAATTATGTGTTTTTTTTTTTTTTTTTCTTGCATTTTAGTAAGCCTTATAATTTTTAGTTGAAAGTCAGACATGATATACTGGGTAAAAGTGGCTGCAAATAAATAGACCTTTAGTGGTGTGGTGGGAGGGTGTAGGGGCAGGAGGTGTTTTGTAGGCCTGTGATTAGGGTCAGTCTTTGAGTGGACTTGGGCCTCTGTACAGGGAACCTTCCAAGTGTTCTCAGTCTTTTCCTCCCCTTAGGTGGGACAGGATGGCTGAAGGGGGCTGGGATGGGGTATTTCTCTTCCCCCAGGTCAGTTAAGCTCTGATAAAACCCTAATAAGCTAGATCCAGGTAAAACCGTTTCTCTTGAGAGTGGGCATTATTAATAGCATGAACAAAAAGTCCCGGCTACTTCAAAAAAGGCTGCCTTTCCCTCTCTGTGCCAGAAGCATGAGGGATTCCCCCCTGATAGCTGTCGTGAGACCCTGGTACACGTTCTTGCCTATCCCCAGCACCCGGGTGTGTGTCAGCTGTGGGAAACCTGCTGGTCAGGCGCCCTCAGAGCTGGAGCAAGTCAGCTGTACATCACAGGGTGGATTGCTTGTCCACCCCTGTGTTAACCGAGGTTGGTTGGGCTCATGACCATAAAACCACAAGTCTGGCCCAGTTCGTGGACCCTTAAGTCATGCCAGCTCTAAGGAGCTGAGACCCAGCAGATAGGAATCTTGTTATATCCCGTAGACTTGTATTTCCTAAAGTAGAGTCTGTAGCTCACCTCAGATGCTGCAAGGTCCAGGAATCTGTATTTCTGAAAAGTGCCTCAGATGATTCTTATGCTTACTCTAGCTTGAGGCTTCTTTAGGCTAAATCTGTAGAAAGGAATAAAATCTATCAGACAGGGACTGGAACCCATGACCTGTGCAACCTGTGACTTAAAAGAACATGTGTGCTGTGCTTAGTCACTCAGTTGTGTCCGACTCTTTGCAACGCTATGGCCTGCACCCTGCCAGGCTTCTCTGTCTGTGGGGATTCTCCAGGCAACAATGGGGTCACCATGTCCTCCTCCAGGGGATCTTCCCAACCCAGAAGTTGAACCTGGGTCTCCCGCATGGTAGGCAGATTCTTTATTGGCTGAGCCACCAGGGAACCCAAAAGAACATAAACAAACGAAAATTCCATTTGCCTTTTTTTTTTTTTTTTTATAAATATTTATTTAGTTACACTGAGTCTTAATTCAGCACGTGGGGTCTTTGTTGCGTCATGTGGGACCCTCTGCTGTGGCGCCTGGACTCTTCAGTTGTGGTGCACAGGCTCAGTAGTTGTGCCACACGGGCTCCAGAGTATGAGGGCTTAGTTGCTCTGAGGCATATGGCATCTTAGTTCCCTAACCAGGGATTGAACTCATGTTCCATGCATTGCAAGGCAGATTCTTACCCACTGGACCACCAGGGAATTCCTCCATTTGGTTTTGCTGATAATTACTTCCATATATTTAGGGCTTCCGTGATAGCTCAGTTGATTAAGAATCAGCCTGCAATGCAGGAGACCTTGGTTTGATTCCTGGGTTGCAAACATCCCCTGGAGAAGGGAAAGGTTACCCACTCCAGTATTCTGGCCTGGAGAATTCCATGGACATGGGGTTGCAAAGAGTCAGACACAACTTTCATTTTCACTTACATATATTAAGACAAGCTCCCTGGAAAGAAGTGAGCTTCTTGAAGTCTCTGGCCTCTGCTCTTCCAAGTGTTATGTTCATATTTGAGGGTAGAGGAACATCTTGTTTTGGGATGGGAGCCATTCCTGTACTGACATGAAACTGAGGATCTTAGCTAGGCAGCAGTTTTAAAAGGGTGGTGTCCAATTCTGTGGAAGACAAGTCATAAGGGCCATGTGCAACTGCTATCAGTTCAGTTCAGTTCAGTCGCTCAGTTGTGTGTGACTCTTTGCGACCCCATGAATCACAGCGCGCCAGTTCTCCTTGTCCTTCACCAACTCCCGGAATTCACTCAGACTCACATCCATTGAGTCAGTGATGCCATCCAGCCATCTCATCCTCGGTCGTCCCCTTCTCCTCCTGCCCCCAATCCCTCCCAGCATCAGAGTCTTTTCCAATGAGTCAACTCTTTGCATGAGGTGGCCAAAGTATTGGAGTTTGAGCTTTAGCATCAGTCCTTCCAAAGAACACCCAGGACTGATCTCCTTTAAGATGGACTGGTTGGATCTCCTTGCAGTCCAAGGGACTTCTCCAAGAAGTCCCAAGAGTCTTCTCCAACACCACAGTTCCAAAGCGTCAATTCTTTGGTGCTCAGCTTTCTTCACAGTCCAACTCTCAGATGTGGTAAAATTTAAAACAAAGATTTCTTTTTCCAGCTCCTTATCCCATACTCAGGGAATGTCCATGAAGATGAAAAGATGAGAGCTCCCATGTAGATTAGTATAGCAGACTCCAAGAGGTTCCAAAGAGACGGACTGGTTGGGTTTCTCTATGACCATCTTTGCTTCTTGGACCTGGGAGCTTTGGATCTGAGCAACTCTCGTTCATTTATTCGAGTTGCCCCTTGATGGGTCCTTGGCAGGTAAGGAGAAAATTGTATTTGCCTCTGATCTCCAGATCTCCAGATCAGAAAAACCACTGAGTTAAAGGACAAAGCATTCTGCTTCCTACTGGGGAGAGCCATCTTTGGGAGCAATGTGACAAATGCCTGAGAAAGGACATCTTTTGCCAGATGGAAGCATTGTGCAAGTGCATGTCACTAGAGGCTTTGTCTGACGTCTTTGTTTTTCAGATGCACAACAAATCCTTCAATGGTGCACATACTTCCCTGCTGGGAAACTGTGACATTTCAGCTGGCAGAGTAGCATGATGTATTGGGAGAGAGCGTTTCCTTGCATTCTGTGGGGACTCTGCCCTGTGACCTGTTGAGAAGCCTATTGTAATAAACATCTGTGGTTTCAATCTGCCTAATATCTACTCTCTCTCCCCTGGTAATAGAATCTCTGTCTTCTTTTTACTCTCAGTGCCCGTCATCGAAGTGCACTGGTTCCTCCTCCTAGTTGCGGGCTCCAGGTGTGACCTGGACTTGATCAATGAGTATGTGCTCTCTCTTGGGTCAGGGATGGTCATGAGACCCAACTTGGACTCATGAATTTGATTCTAAGGCTCAGGTACAACTGTTGGGGGATGGAAGTTCTGGTTGGGCTGGAATACTGTGAGGATATAGGCCTAGAGTGGTTGGTGGTCACTTGGTCCTTGTGAATGAATGGTTTGCTGGAGAATAAAGCCAGCACAGAGCAAAGCAAAGCAGAGAGAGGAAAGAGACAGGTTTCTGATAGTATGTTGTGAGCATCTGAATACAGCTATGCTGAAATAGCCCCTGCTTTCTCCAATTTATATAGATCAGTAACTTCCTGTGATAGATAAACATGGCCACAGTTTCTTTGTGGCTCCTTTCACGGGAGGTAGAGTCTATGTCCCTTCCTCTTGAATCTGGGCTGGCCTGTGACTGCTTTGACTAGTAGAATGTGTTGGGAGCAACTCTTTGTAAGGTCTGGAGACTAAGCCTCAAGGGGCCTTGTAGCTTCTGCCTTCACCCTCTGGGACTTCTGCCCTGAAGCCACCAAGTAAGAAAGTCAGCCTAACCTACTGGAGGATGAGTCGCCACGCACAGGAGAATGGAAGTGCTCTAGCCATCTGCTGATACCAGTCGCCCACCTTGTCGGGGAGGGCCTGACAGCCTAATGGACCTTCCAGCCTAATGAGCAGCTGAAAGCATCTGCATGAATGAAACCATCAGAGGAAGCTCCCCGTCAGCCCACAGAAGCATAAGTTGTTATTTTAAGCCACTAAATCTTGAAGTTTTGTTCTACATCAGTAACGGCTCATACACTCCTTTTTTGGCTAAAGTCAGTTTGATGTTATTTGCTATCATTGCAGATGAGACTGATTTGCAATAGTTCTGATGAATGTAGTTATGTAATAAGCTAAGCTTGACCAGAAATGGACCTTTGTGGAACTTCTTCCCACCTCTGCCATTAAGGTAGTGAAATCAGCTATCGACGTATAGATCTTCACTTGTTGGGTGTGTATATGAACTCACTTGTTGATGGAATCCATTTCTTGTTCATGTTAGTGTAACTTACCTGAATGATAAGTCCCAGTGTCCTCAAAAGGCCTTTCCTTGGTGCCTCTGTTGGTCAAGAATCTGCCTTTAATTCAAGATACTGTCTTCAGTGCAGGAGACCTGGGTTTGGTCCCTAGGTTGGGAAGATTTCCTGGAGAAGGAAATACAGCCCACTCCAGTATTCTTGCCTGGGAAATCCCATGGATAGAGGAGCTTGGTGGGCTACAATCCATGGGGTCACAAGAATCAGATATGACTTAGCAATTAAACCACCGTGACCACTGTCTTCAAAAGGGCTAATTTCTCCAGCACACACACCTGAGGGTAGACCACTCAACAACTCTTTGAGTTTTTCAAGGAGCAGAGAAAAACTATTCCCACTGTGGCATTTCTGAATTTCTGACCCACAGAATCTGTGAGCATGGAAAAATTGTTGCTTTAAGTTGCTGAGTTTTAAAGGGTTACAGATTGAATGGTTGTGTTCCCATCTCTGTTTGTATGTTGAAATCCTAACCCCTCAATGTGATGGTATTGTGTGTGGGAGGTATTTTGGCAGGTGATTAGGTCATGAGGGTGGAGCCCTCATGAATGGGATTAGTGCCCTGATAAAAGAGACCCACTCCAGTGTTCTTGCCTGGAGAATCCCAGGGACAGGGGAGCCTGGCAGGCTGTCGTCTATGGGGTCGCACAGAGCCGATCATGACTGAAGCGATTTAGCAGCAGCAAAAGAGACCCAGTGAGCTCTCTTGCCCCTCTCCCCTGTGAGAACACAGTGAGAAGATGCCATCTATGAAGTAGGAATTGGGTCCTCACCAGAGACAGAATGTGCTGGTAAGGCAGTGTGCCTCTAATTCAGTGACACTCAGTAAAAATGAGGCTGGATAAGACAGAAATGGAAGAGAAGAGTTAAGAACGAACCTAAGTAGAAAGTAGGAGAGTAAGATATGGCATAGACCTATGGCACACTCCATAAAAATGGTGCTGTGTTTTTGACATGAATATGTTCACAGTGAATTTAGAGTGGAAAAAAGGGAGGTCCAAAGGTTATATATTGTATTCTGAACTCCCATTTTGTAAGTGATAAATATATACAGAAAAAGAGTACACATTAAAATGTTAATAGTTTCCTTTGGGTGGTGGGGTTGTGAAGATATTCATTTTTCTCTTGTGAAAGGAAGATGTGGTTCTTGTGTGCATAAATACAATTAGTAAAAATGGAACCGCCACTGAACCTGAATATCTGTTCATTGCAAGTGTGAACCTTGAGCGGTAGGAGGGAACAAATATCTGCTGCAAGAAGGTAAGGCCTGGCTGTCGCCTTTCCTGACATTTTGCCCTCTCGTATGAAACCACGTTGCACCTTCATGCTGGCTGCTGCCCACAGGATGGTGGGAACTGGGACAGACTGGCCACAGGACAGGCTGTGTTTAAGTTCAGAAAAGGAAGGAACACTGCTAGACCCCCAAGAGTCTGCTAGCTGGATTGGGAGGGCCTGGGCCTCTGCAGCCTTTCTGCCCTTTGCCTCATCTGGCCTCCATCCTGTTTCTTTGAAACATATGTATATCTTGGCTGTTTCTCTAGCTCTGATGATGCCTTGGGTTCTGCTTGTGGTGTGCTGGCCTTCCAGTACCCTGCGACGTCCTTCCTGTGAGTGCTGGAGGACGGAAGAGGAAGGACTGTTTTGGTTTATTGTGGTAACCTCCTCAGGTACAATTAGGACATGGGGTGTGCTGGCTTGAAACAGGGCAAGGAATGTTTATATTCTCTTTCCTTACCCTCTTTCCTGTTGATCTGAGGTGTTGGGGTGTCTGTGTGTGTGTGTTTATTTGAGGCAGAATTTTATTTGGGAGAATTCAACTCTCCAGATCCCACTCCTCTTCTTGTGGGCTTCCCTGATAGCTCAGTTGGTAAAGAATCTGCCTGCAATGTACGAGACCCTGGTTTGATTCCTGGGTCAGGAAGATCCTCTGGAGAAGAGATAGACTACCCACTCCAGTATTCTTGGGCTTCCCTTGTGGCTCAGCTGGTAAAGAATCTGCCTGCAATGAGGGAGACCTGCATTCAGTCCCTAGGTTGGGAAGATCCCCTGGAGAAGGGAAAGGCTACCCACTCCAGTATTCTGGCCTGGACAATTCCATGGACTGTATAGTCCACGGGGTTGCAAAGAGTCAGACACGACTGACTGACTTTCACTTTCACTTTCACCTCTTCCTGTCTGTCCCCCAACCTTTTATACTCACCTCTGCCGAAGTCCTTGATGTTGATGGGTTGGTTTGTTCGCTGTAATTTCTCTTTTTGCTCCACTAGAGTGTGGGCTCCTTGAGGGCAGGAACCTCATTACTAACTACGTCAGAACTCAGAAGACAAGAGCTCTGTCTTCAGTCTCTATATTTCTAGGACCATATTGTATCAGATGCTGAATAACAGTCTCCTGATAATGGTACCAGCCAGCATTTCATCATAAGTGGGGGTGTTTCCTGCATCTCTGAGTCATAGTACATGTTTACTGTATATGCTGTGTAATGTAACATGTGATATGATCTTTTGATCTGAACAGGTGATAAACTCCATCCAATAGCAGGGATTGGTTTATGCCCTTCTCTATTTGTTGGAAACTTCTCTAAGCAAATGAAGTCTCTGATGGACTTCATGTTGATTTTAGAGACTGATACATTGAATTCTGACTTACAAAGTTCCCCCTGCAGTGTCTAGATGGTGTAAAGTTAGCCTGGGGTGGGAGACAGCTTTCAGTTCAGAGTGTAACTGGATTGAGGTAGCCTGATTTCTGGCAAGGGTTTATGTAAAAGTTATTCAAAATTGTGACTGTATTTTTCGTGAATGTTCAGGCTCTTATTTTTGCAAAGAGCTATTTTCTGTTGGAAAACAATCTTGGGTTTTAAGTTAGGCTGTGTAAAAGGCTTCCAGAAAATGTCAGGGCATTTTCCAAGAGCACCCTAGGGAGTAGGAACAGTTAAATACTTAAAAAAAAAAATCTGTATTCTGATGGACCTTGGCCATTTAACTTGTTTTTCATTGATTCTTGGGCCAGAAAGAATTCCACCTGGGCCTGAGTGTGGACTAGGGGAGTGAGAGACCAGAGGCTTATTGGTATAACACTCCCTAGGAAGGGAACCCATGTGATTATTAGCCAAGGTGACGCTTTGCTAATTATTAGAGAAATGCAAATCAAAACTACAATGAGGTCAGTCAGAATGGTCAACATTAAAAAGTCTATAAAAATAATGAATGCTGGAGAGGATATGGAGAAAAGGGAACGCTCCTACACTGTTGGTGGGAATGTAAATTGGTGCAGCTACAATGGAAAACAATATGTACATGTGTGTGCTCAGTCACTCAGTTGTGTCTGACTCTTTGAGACCCCATGGGCTGTAGCCTGGCAGTCTCCTCTGTCTATGGGATTTGCTACATAAAAATACTTCAGTGGGTTGCCATTTCCTCCTCCAGAGATCTTCCCAACCCAGGGATTGAACCTGCATCTCCTGCATTGCTAAGCAGATTCTCTACCGTCTGAGCCACCAGGGAGGAAGCCTGCCCTGCAGAGGGGGCCACCTATTATCCCCACTGGTAAATGAGCAAGCTGAGGTTTGAGAAGAGTGCTCAGGTGCCTAGGAAGAGACTGGACATGAATCCCAAGTCTGTCTATCACCAAGTCCTGGTGTTTTCTAATGCATGATGCTGCCTTCACAGCCCACGAGAGCAGGCTTTGGGTTACCAAGCACAGGTGGGTGGAAAGAAACAGTTGGGAAGAAACCTTCCTGTGAAGGTTTTTACTGTAGTTCAAGCATGTAGGGTGGAGTTTATGATGGCCAGGCAGGAGGCCTGAAGCTGGCAGAGTGACTCTGGCACCTTCTGCCCACAGGACAAGCTCTGTTTATTTCATGCCAGCTAATGTGGAGGGTGCCTTAAATGATTTATGTTCGAAGCCTTTTTTTTTTTTTTTTTTTTTTTGTCGACAAAAGTACCCCTTTCGCAATAAGTCTTGGATACTTGGTTTTTAATAAACCAGGCTTAGTAGCTGCCTAAGGTCAAGAGAGACATTGTGTTTATGCAGAGGAGGTGTCTAGTCGAGTGCGCCCCTGGTCGGATCCCTCCTGAGGCTGATGGATTTTTCATGACTTGAGTCTCACGAATTAACCTTGTCATGCAAACTTTTAGGGTATCGTGTCCTCTGGCAGGTCATCAGGGAAAACGGTTACGAAGCCTGAAACTGGGGGACTCCGGTGGAAGTGGGTCCGTTGTCTGTATTATTACCAGGGTTTTTTCAAGGACTGAGACTGTTATGAGCTATAGATTTAACTGACACGTTGAACAGTATCCAGGCTCCATGTTACCCTGGGCAGATTCTCAAGTCCTGGGAGCTGGGCAGCTGCAAAGGCCAGTAACAGGGAGTCACCATGGAACTTGTTGCCAATGTTTATGCAGTGGCTTGTATGGAGCCACATACAACATGGCTTTGTTCTGCATTTCAGGGGTGCCAGTTAGTGGCTGGTCTTAAAATGTATCCAGGATTTGGCAGAGAATCCTCTCTGCCTACCACTCTATTAGATTCTGGGGGTTTGTCCAGACAGTGTCTGGGGCTGGGGGCTGGGGATAGAATAGATTGGGGCAGACGCTGAGGCTGGGGCTAAGGGGGGCATCCCAGGAAGGCCATGTAGCCCAGGTCTATTTTCCTGAAGGGCCTTCATTTACACTTTTTAAAAATTTGGCTTTTAATTTACATAGAGTAAATGAAGCACTTCCTGGTGTGCAGTTCTGTGACTTCTGGCAGATGTGCAGAGTGTGTCCCCACCACAGTAAAGGTACAGAGCGGCGCCATCACCTCCCCAACCCCGGCCAGATTCTCTCACGTCGCTCCTTTTATCGACCTGGCCTGGTTTAGGCTTCTGACAACTGCTGCTCTGTTTTCTCTCCCGATAGTTCTGCCTATTCCAGAATATCCTGTAAATGGGATGATGTGGTCTTTTGAGTCTGGCGTCTTCCATGTGTTATAGTGCTTTGGAGATGCTGTTTTGTATGATCGATGGTTTGTTCTTGTTTATTGCTGAGTGTATGTCACAGTTCGTTTATCCACTCATTCATTACCTGAAGGATATTTGGGTTGTTTCCAGTTTGGGGCTGTTATGAATAAAGCTGCTAGACACATTTGTTTACAGGTTTTTTTGTGTGAACATGAGTTTTCACTTCTAGGAGCAGGATTGCTGGATCATAGCGTAAGTGTATGTCCAACTTTGTGAGAAACAAACGTCTTTCCAGACTAACTGTACCATTTTGTATTTCTGTCATTGATGTATGAGGTTTCCAGTTGCTCTCTGTCCCTGTCAGCACCTGGTATTGTCATGATTTTTATCTGTTTTGAGCATTCGAATAGATATGTGGCCTTTCAGCATGGTTTAACTTGCATTTCTATTTAAATGTTTTGGGTATTGCTTTCAAATGAGGTTATAATTTTTGGAATTGAAAGAGGTAAATAGCAGTTATCAGTTCAGTTCAGTCGCTCAGTCGTGTCCGACTCTTTGCGACCCCACGAATCGCAGCATGCCAGGCCTCACTGTCCGTCACCAACTTCCGGAATTCACTCAGACTCATGCCCATCGAGTCAGTGATGCCATCCAGCCATCTCATCCTCTGTCGTCCCTTTCTCCTCCTGCCCCCAATCCCTCCCAGCATCAGAGGCTTTTCCAATGAGTCAACTCTTCGCATGAGGTGACCAAATAGCAGTTATAGTAAATTGTTTTTTGTATGGGGAAAAAGTTTTCATTTGTTAAGTGTATATATTTAAAAGGGAATATAATTTTGGTAACCTTCTTTCAGTATGTCTTTATATGTTCCGTCTTCAGTTCAGTCAACATAGCAGCAGAGTGAGCCTTCTGTGCCTGGGATTGGCTCCGTCACTGCCTAGCTTCCCATCTTACAGCGGCCTCCAAGGCGCCTTGGGATCCGCTGTCTGCTGCCTCTCTGAGCTGCCCTCTGGTCCAGCTGCTCTGGCCTCCTGGCCCTTCCCTGAGCACTCCAGGTACACTTCCTCTTCAGGGCCTTTGCACTTGCCATGACTCTGTGCAGAAGGGTCTCTTCCCGGAAAACTGCTAGGCTAGTTCATTTGCTTCCGTCTGCTAACATGTCACCTTCTCAGAGAATCTTCCCTGACCACCCTGTTGATAAGAACTGATATCCTTTGTCGGGCTTTGTTTTCCTCCATAGCAACATTCCTACCTGTTAGATTATACATTTTACTTGTCTACTAGCTGTGTCCTTCCACTGGAAGCAAAGCCGCAATGAGGGCAGTGACCCAGTGCCTAGAATGGTGCCTGAGATCTAGAATGTGCTGGCAGCAGGTGGAATGAATGAAATCTCACGTCTTAGACTTAGTTCAACTGCGTTATCATAGGAAAGTGGCTGTCGGACTTTTAAAAAGCAAGATAATTCTTCCTCCAAAAATTTGGAAAGAACTTCGATCTGTAGGACAGATATCGTTGATACTCGATCAGTTTGAATTTATCGGATTTTTATGTTGTTTTTGTTATCTTTTTGTAAAGTGTTGAGAAAGTCTGGATATACTTTGCAGTAGCAGAATACCTTTGAGTTAAACTGACCCAGAGTTTGAAGGGAGGACAGTAAAATATATGTATTACAAAGTTGAGTTACTAGCGACATTTAATAGCTGTTTGTTCCCCCCCCCACCCCCCACTACAAC
>SJYA01001562.1:920297-940323 GCA_006410615.1 Neotragus moschatus | reverse complement strand
CCCTGCCCCCATCGTCAGGGAAGAAGTCTCCAGATTTATGAGTGTCTCAACTGCCAATAGCTGGCAGTTACTATGATGTGATAAGTTACACATTCATGGGTTCTTGGGCAATGGAGCCAAACTCTTTGAAGAGAATACTTGCTGAATATAGGAGCCTGTGCCTTCCGCCTAGTGCACGTGTGCTGATGTGGTGACCTTGACTTGTTTTTAGAATTTCTCATGAACAGATATGTACAGCCTGAATTAAAACAGAATACAGAGATCTACATTTTCTTGATCAGTGAATGACTCATTTAAGAAACATTTAAGTATCACACAGTGATGACCTGGGAAAAGCCCTGTTATGAGTGTTGTGCAAAAGCCTTGGGGGGATCATGAGACAGTGTGTGTGTTTGCAGTCTTCTGTGTGTTAACAGTTGGACTATAACATATCAGCTTGTTTAAAGGATAGTTTAACACAGTTCAATTCTTACGACTTATTCTCTTTCTTCACCCTCTTTTTTGAAACAGCAAATGTTTTTTCTCCGGTTTATACATGAACAAAATCTACTGAGCAAAGTGCACTAGGCCAGTGAATTTGATGTCTTTTCCAAAGGGCTGTAAGGGACGATTCTGAAGTCTGGGAACATAGTAGATGCTCAATTAATGAACGTTAGATGCTGAATGAACACAACAGAAGTCAGAAGGAAAGGCAACCTCAGCTGCTGCTGCTGCTAAGTCGCTTCAGTTGTGTCCAACTCTGTGCGACGCCATAGACAGCAGCCCACCAGGCTCCTCCGTCCCTGGGATTCTCCAGGCAAGAATATTGGAGTGGGTTGCTATTTCCTTCTCCAGGCAACATCCAGAGTCCTCTTTAAAACACAAAACCTTGCCTTACCTCCCTTCCTGCTGCTGCTTCTTGGGGGTCCACACACTTGGTTTGGAGCAGTGCTGACTTAGGGTTATTTTTGTAGAAGTGAGTAGAATCTTTTTTCTCATGGGGCTGGCTTCCCATTGGGAAACTCTGTTACTGCCTCGTACAGCCAGGTCAGGCCCATGGGAAGAACTGGACTAAGCAACCCTATTCTGGCCTACAGTGGGTGTTCAGAAACTCATGTGTTCCCATAGGCTGAAGAATGATGCCCAGGCCCCTGGTAGGCCCTCCCAGCCCCTTCCACTCAATTTGGACTCTGTCTCCCAGTCTTCCATGTCCCTTGTCCAGCTTGTGTTCCAGCCAGCAGGGAAGTTCTCCACATATACCCTGAATGCTTTGCCTTCTGTACTTTAAAAATTATAATATTATTATTTCAATCACAGCAAGTATTACTACTAATATTTACTGAGGTCTGGAAGATGCCAGGCACATGCACTGTCCTCACAGACCTGTGAGGGACATACAAAGGAGACTGGGATATTAAACTTAAGCTAAACCCAAGGTCACTTGGCTTGTGAATGTGAAACTGGGGTTCAAGCCCTTATGGCGACTTCAGATCTCATGCTCCCAGCCCACCATTGTCAATGCAGTCGGGATGATGGGCCTAAGACCTGCAGGGACCCTATCTTCACTTCCTCTCCTGACTTCAAGGAAATCAGTGGAAACCTGCCAGAGGTAGGTTTTTCAAAAAGTATGTTTTTATTTNGTTTGGAGCAGTGCTGACTTAGGGTTATTTTTGTAGAAGTGAGTAGAATCTTTTTTCTCATGGGGCTGGCTTCCCATTGGGAAACTCTGTTACTGCCTCGTACAGCCAGGTCAGGCCCATGGGAAGAACTGGACTAAGCAACCCTATTCTGGCCTACAGTGGGTGTTCAGAAACTCATGTGTTCCCATAGGCTGAAGAATGATGCCCAGGCCCCTGGTAGGCCCTCCCAGCCCCTTCCACTCAATTTGGACTCTGTCTCCCAGTCTTCCATGTCCCTTGTCCAGCTTGTGTTCCAGCCAGCAGGGAAGTTCTCCACATATACCCTGAATGCTTTGCCTTCTGTACTTTAAAAATTATAATATTATTATTTCAATCACAGCAAGTATTACTACTAATATTTACTGAGGTCTGGAAGATGCCAGGCACATGCACTGTCCTCACAGACCTGTGAGGGACATACAAAGGAGACTGGGATATTAAACTTAAGCTAAACCCAAGGTCACTTGGCTTGTGAATGTGAAACTGGGGTTCAAGCCCTTATGGCGACTTCAGATCTCATGCTCCCAGCCCACCATTGTCAATGCAGTCGGGATGATGGGCCTAAGACCTGCAGGGACCCTATCTTCACTTCCTCTCCTGACTTCAAGGAAATCAGTGGAAACCTGCCAGAGGTAGGTTTTTCAAAAAGTATGTTTTTATTTTACAATTATTCAGCATAAATTTGGAGGATTAGTCAATATAGAATTAACATATTAATTATGTTAATATGTTAACATTAGCATCTGGACTCACTTATCTATTGACAAATAACCCACACACAGACACAGACACAGACACACACACACACACACACACACACTCTCTCTCTCTCTCTCTTATGGATTGGAGGCAAGGGGCACACATCATACCTTAAGACCAGAGTGGGCACCTGCCATGCCCACCATCTCCTGGGAAGTGTGGGTAGTGTTCCTCTCTCCTGAGTGCCTGCCAAGGCTGTGACTGTGGAATGGATTCAGTTTGAGGGATCTCATCAGAGTGAGGCCCAGAGCCCTTCCTTATATTCTGCCGTGGGAAGCTCCTTCCGTGACTGGTTTCTTTAGGGCTTTGCTGTGATTGACTCTTTGTGAATGAATGAACCCTAATGTGCTGACCCTAGATATGATCAGTGCTCAGGCCAGCTCTGTCCTTGCTTACCTACCTGGCTGTAGATTTTACCGGTATGCAATTTAGGCAGGTGCAGACGAGAAGGAGGGGGCCTTCACCAGGAGCAGGCAGCCCCCGTGTTATTGATCGGCAGAACTGGCCAGAACTGGGACTTGGAGCTGTAATTCAGATGCTCGTGCGTCAGAGCCCATTCCTGCCATATTCAAACTATTGGCTCCACCCCAAATGCCGTTACCCTGTCCTCCCAACCTTACCCTAACATGTGTCCAACACATTTGCTTCTGCTCTTTGCTGGACTCAGCCCCACCCAGGTGTAGATGCAATAGTGATAGCTCAGCAGACATCACTGCTGCCGTCAGTCGTGGAGCGGGTAGCTAGTCAGCGAGGGCATAACATATTCTCAGAAACAGAATACAGCTTCCACGTGGTGAGAGGTATGGGAGAAGCGCTGCTTGGCCCTGGAGGCTTTGACTCTTTTTGGAGGGTCAGAGGACGGGAGGGCTTGCCTGAAGATGTGCTGTTCCAGGTGAGGTCTGGACGGGGAGGAAGGCTCACTCAGCGAGGAGTGGGAGGTGGGAGCTGCTCCAGGCCAAGGGTTCAGCACGGGGAAAAGCTTGGTGGCTGGAGGTGGCTGTTGAAATTCCACCGACCCTTTAAGCCAGTCACCTTGCAAATGGGGAACCCTGTTCTGTGCCTTTTTAGCACTGGGTTCCTTAGGGTGTTCGACACACCCTGGGCCCTCTGAGACAATCCAAGCGGCTGAGGGCCCACACTTGGCTGCCAGGAATGGCCATGAGCTACCCCCTCTCAACCAACTTCCTGCCTCAGGGCTGGCCAGGTGCCTCCTAAGCTCTGCCTCTGCCTGAGGCACAGCCTGGGGAGCCCAGGGACAGGGAGGGGAGTGAGCTGGACTCTGCAGCCCCCAGCTTCATAGCCTTCAGGCTTGATCACTCCATTGCAGGCGAGATCTTGCCAACTCGGGGAGAGAACAGAGAAGCAAGAACAGCTCTATGCATCTCATGCAGTGTTGCCTGGGCCTTTCTGGGCCATGAGGCTCACAGCGGTCCTGGTTTTCCATTTCCACTTACTGCAAAATTGAGAGTGATGAGTTCTTCACTGTTCTGGGCCAAGTTTCCCAGGAGAGCAGGAGGAGATATCAGTTCATTGAACATTTATTGCACATCCCCGATGTGTCATGTTCTGAGCTTCTGGGCTCTGGTTCTTGGAGCCTTCAAGGTGAAATGGCTCCGTTCCCTGTCCTTTGCGGCTCCCAGCCTGGTGCCATTGCTAATTTCCCTCCCCTTCTCTGGACTGGTCTGCAAGGTGGGGGAATGAAACCCCATATCTGTGCAGGGCTTTGTATCCTGGGGATGGAGACAGCTGACATAAACCCCAGGAGAATCTTATTAGTTTTCTCTTTCCAGCAGATGAGCATTCCCCAGGGCTGAGCTGGGGCCCTAACTTGGGTGGTCTTGCTACACCATCCAGCTGGAGAATGAACCGATGCTTCTCATTTTTTTTTTTTTTCCTTTTATAAAATGCTCAGTCAGTCTTAAAGCCTCTGGGACTTTGTGGTGGCAACCAGAAATATCAGGGTGGACAGCAGGGTGAGGAAAGATGGGGGCCAAGGGAAGAAGGCCCCTTTTTTCCCCTGGACCCCTGAAGGACCCCTGGTCAGTTTGGCTGGTGGTGGTCATGGGATGCCCCACTGGGCATACAGCTCCTCTGTGCCCCACTCCCTCCGTCTCCAGACCCAGTGCTCTTGCACAATCAGGCAGTGCCCAGCGCAGAGCCACTGGGCTGGCTACTCCATAGCTCACTGAAGATCAGCTCATGATGCAGAGTGCAGGCTTCCGGGTGGTACTGCCTGGGCATTGGCTGTGCTGTCCTGGGCAAGTAATGCCCTTTCTTGTTGGTAAGATCCAAGTGCAAATACCACAAGCTGTACAGGTAGCTTGAAGAACATGCTTAATGTCCTTCACAGGTGGCTGGCATCAAGTCAGCGAACTTGAGAACCAGAGGCAGATGCTTGTTTCACTCTTCCCATCTTGCTTCAGGCGGCCAAGGTTCAGTGCCTCTCTGTGTGCTCAGGTGTAGTATGAGCTGCTTCTGGAGATGCTGGAATGGGCCCTGGGGTTAGCTGAGCCCTTGCTGCTACAGGAACAGGCTTTTATGGGGGAAGTCACAGCTCAGGTTGACCGTCTGCTGTTGCCCTGGACCCTTGCTGTTGGATGTAATGTGTTCTCTACTTCCTCGATGCTCCAAGTATGGTCCCCCAGCCAGCATCCATGGTGTCGCCTAGAAGCTTATCAGAAATGCAGCATCCCAGGCCCCTTCCAGACCCACTGATGTCATGTTTATTAGATCCTAGGTGATGCATGTACCTTAAAGTTCGAGAAGCACTGCCCGACACTGTTTTAGCTCATGGGCATAGAGGCCTTATTCTGTTTTTGGTGTGTGGAGGAGAGGGTACCTCTGCAAAGAGGAGAGGAGCAGAATGAGCAGAAGAGATGACTGAAAACCAATAGAACTTGACCCGTGACTTTCTGCATGCCAGCATTTGTCCCTCACCTGCTGACTCCTCCCTCCCCTAGGTGAGCTCCAGGGGCAGGGTCTCCGTGCTGTCTTTACACCCTCCATGCCAGCTCACTGTCTGCCTCGCTGGAGGACTCATGTCTGAGTGAACATAGCAAACCTCTTTCCAGGGATATGTGAGCTTCCTCTTCTTGGTCCTGAAACCGAGGTGCAGATGGGGTGTGGTGGAAGTGTGGGGTGACTTGGTGTAGACTAGAAGGAGCAGGAGCCTTGCTGGCCTTCCTGTGATCATGCTGGGCTTTCCTTCTCGGTCTCTGTGGCACCTCCTCCTATTCTGCCCCTTTTCAGTGTGGGGTTGACTCGTACCTTGGTCCTGGATGCTCTGTTTTTCTCTGGATGGTCTCATCGTGTCCCACGACTTTAAATCTGTGCTCTGGCCACTCTAACATCTGCATCTCTAGCCCTCACTCCAACCTCCCATGCTAGCTGCCTAGGGGACATCCACATTTAGGTCCTGTCTTACTTGTGTTCCCTGGTGCAGACAGAGCCTGAGACAGGGGTTCTGGCTCAGGGTTTATGGAGAGCATGCTCTCTGGGGAAAGGGAATGAGAGAGACGGGGTAGGGCAGGGAAGAGGCTAGGCAAGGATGTGGTCCCACTTGCTTCTATGTGGAATATGAGAAAGTGAAACTCACAGAAACAGTAGAATGGTGATGAGGTTGGGAGCAGGTGGGGGAAGTGGGTAGATACTGATCAAAGGGTACAAACTTCCACTTATAAGAGGAATAAATTCTAGGGAACTAGTATACAGTTTGGTGACTATAGTTAATAATAACTATAGAGAGTAGATCTTAAGTGTTTCTCACCACATGAAAGAGGTAACTTTGTGTGGTGAAAAATGTGTTAACTAGCTTGATGTAGTAATCATTTTACAATATTTATTTTTCCAAAACATCATGTTGTATACCTTAAATATATACAAACTTTGTCCATCATACTTTAATAAAGCTTGGGAAAAAATAATATGCTGCCAGAAAATGTCTGGCCTGGGCCTGATATACTGGATGGGCTTGGGGGAATAGGCATGTACCTGGGGTCCCTGGGTAGAGCTTCATCAGGGCAGGTCTGTAGAGAAGGTGTGCAGTACTTTGAGCAATTAGGGGATGAAGGCACTAGCCTGAGAGGGATTCTGCTACTGATGTCCAATAAGCGTCTATGGCTTTCTTGTTCGGTTGCTGAGTCATGTCCCACTCTTTAAGACCCCATGGCCTGAAACACGCCAGGCTTCCCCGTCCTTCACCATCTCCTGGAGTTTGCTCAAACTCGTGTCGGTTGAGTCGGTGATGCCATCCAATCATCTCATCCTCTGTTGTCCCCTTCTCCTTCTGCCCTCAATCTTTCCCAGCAAGAGGGTCTTTTCCAATGAGTTGGCTCTTCAGATCAGGTGGCCAAAGTATTGGAGATTCAGCTTCAGCATCAGTCCTTCCAAAGAACACCCAGGACTGATCTCCTTTAGGATGGACTGGTTGGATCTCCTTGCAGTCCAAGGGACTCTCAAGAGTCTTCTCCAACATCATAGTTCGATCTTCCCGTGCAAACTTTGTCCTCCTCAGACTGTTCCTATGTTAGTGGATGGCATCACCATTCACTCACTCATTTGTTCAAGCTAGAAATCTAGGGATCACTCTTAATCCTGTTTTTTTTCTTTTCTTAACCACCCATCTGTTCTGTCAGCAGCTCCTGTTGCATCTACATCCCAGCTGCAATGACTTCTCACTCTCCCCACTTATACTCTCCTGCTCTAAACTGATACCACCACCCCCCGGCTGCAGCTCTTGGCCCTGGAGAGCCTCATAACCTCACTATTGATCCCCTTGCTTCTGATCTTTCTTCACATAGCAGTGAATATTTTTTCAGACTTTATTTTTTAGGTTTTCAGCAAAATTAAAAAGAGGTTATGGAGAGTCCCCATATGTCCCCTGCCCTGACATGTGCGCAGCCTCCCCCATCATCAGCATTCCCCACCAGGGTGGTACATTTATTACAACTGATGAACTGACATTGATGTATCTGTATTATCCAAATATATAAAGGTTTATATAAGGGTTCACTCTTGGTGTACATTCTGGGGGTTTGGACAAATGGCGTGTACTTTGACTTTACACTTACATTCATTATTATAACTTAATATGGAGTGGAGTATTTTCACTGCCCTGGAAATCCTCTGTCCTCTGCCTGTTCATCCCTGTCCTGCAACTCCTGGCAACCACTGATCTTTTTTCTGTCTCCATCATTTTGCCTTTTCCAGAATGTTTTGTGGTTGGAATCACGCAGTGTGTGGCATTTTCTGACTGCCTTCTTTTACTTAGTAACATGGATTTATGTTTTCTCCATGTCTTTTCATGATAGCTCATTTTTTTTTTTGATGCTGAATAATGTTCCAAGTTTTGGCGATGAGGAATACAGCTGCTATAAACATCCATAGGTAGGTTTTTGTGTGGCTGTAAGTTTTCATCTCTTTTGGTTAAATACCAAGGAGCCTGATCACTGAATTGTATAGTAAGAATATGTCTGGTTTTGTAAGAGGCCACCAGACCATCTTCTAAAGTGACCAGGCCCTTCTGCGTTCTCACCAGCAGTTCACAAGCGTTCCCGTGGCTCCACGTTGTTGCCAACGTTTGATGTTCATGCTCCAGGTTTCGGCCGTCCTTCTGGTGTGTAGCTGGATCTTGTTTCCATTCGCACTTCCCTGATGATGTGAAGTGTCTTTTCATGTGTTTCTTTGCCTATCCATCTATGTATCTTCTTTGGTGAGATGTCTGTTAAAGTTTCTGGTTCACATGTCTTTTAAAATTTTTTATTTCCTATTGGAGTCTAGCCAATTAGCAATGTTGTGATAGTTGCAGAGGAACCTCGAAGGGACGCATCCACGTGTCTACATGAACCCATTCTCCCTCGAGAGCCCCTGCCATCCAGGCTGCCGCATAACAGCGAGCAGAGATCCCTGTGCTATAGAGTAGGCCCTTGTTGGATATCCTCGTTGGTTAAATAGAGCTGTGTGTACCTGTGGATCCCCACTTTTTTTTTTAATTGGGGTGAATCTTTAAAAATCTTGTGTCCAATCATATCGCTTCCTTGTGTAGAATCTTTCAATGCCTTTCCGTGGTACTTAGGATGAAATCCAAACTCCTCACCTTTGTCCCCTGACCTTTGTCCCCTCTCCCTTGCCCAGCATAGGTAGGGTATGGTGAAGTAGGTAAGGTGTGACCCGTCTCTTGTGTTTGTGCTTCTTTTCTCCTCAGCTAGGCTGGGAGGCTCTTGAGGGAGGAGCCACAACTGTCCCTGGATTTTGTGTGGGCAGCACATTCTTGACATTTGAGTCTGTGCTCAAACGTCTTCCTCCCTCCGTCTTCCTTCACCCTCATGTCCAGTCACTTGCTGTGCCATCAACTGTTTCATTTTCTTCAGAGCACAGATTCCTGTCTGAAACGATTTGCCCATTTATTTGTGCACGCGTCTGTCTCAGCCCCCTATGGTGCAAAGCCCACAAGAGCAGGGGCCTGGTGTATTTTACCCACCACTGTACCTCCCACACCAGCAACAGTGCTGGGCACAGACGAGGTTCACGGGTGTGTTGACTGAATGACTGATCACCAGGAGAAGTAAATAAAGACATGCGAGGGCTGCAGCTCTCTGGAATCTTCAGGGGCCCATTTAGCACCAGGCAGCTCTATCCAGAAAGTTCATTGTAGGTTAGAAGTTGTCCTTTTCCCAACAAATTCTGCTTTTTCTTATCAAAATAAGCAGAGCAGGAAACAAACCCCAGTTTCCTGCTTATACCTCAGACCACCAGGAAAGACAGATGATCTGGAAAAATCTGAGAACACACAGAAGGGGTGTTCTGGCTCTTCCCAAGTGAAGACACACCTCCCCGGGGATGGCTCAGCTCCCTGCCAGGGGCTTGTCTTAGGAACCCTCTGGTACTGAGGCCTACAGAGCTGGTTAACATCACAGTCTTTTCGAATTATTTTCCCGTCTCCTGACTTGATATTACCCAAACCCTGACAAAGACTGAAACTTGCATGTTTAGAGAACAAACACAAGTGAGCTACATTCTCCAAATAACAACTTTGTCTGAGGGCAAGGAACAGGACTTTTCTGATGGCTGAGTCTTAGGCTGTAAGGAAGATAAGCCAGCCAAGCCTCTGAATGGTGAATTTCTCCACTGAGCATAAGTTCTTGGAGGAGAAGGCTCAGAACTAGGACCAATCACTCCCCTGAAGACTAGGCTGGACTTCAGTGTTTGATTTTGTGCCAGGGGGCCAAGGAGGCCTGAACCATCCTCCCTGTTCCAAGCTCTGGGTCAGGCCGTGGTGCAGAAAAGGTCCTGACTTCTCTGGGAGCATGGGGAAGAGGAAGTGGAAAAAGATAGGGTTCCGGGGGCCAGGCCGTGGATACAGGGGGGATTTGGAGTCCTTCTCTTGCTGTATCTCCCATTCATCCCTTCTAGTCCCAGAGGCTCTGCTGAGGACAAATGGCTTTTTCTTTTGAGGCAGCCGAGCCCTGCTCTATCTCACAACCAGCACCGCTGACCCAGCCTGTCACTGCTTCCAAACCAGCTTGCGGTCTTCTCAACTTCTGCTTCTCCAGAGGGCATAGTTGGGGACCATGTTTGCCTTGCTTACTATTATAGCTCTTTGAGCAGAGTAGTGCGTAGGCATCAAATAAGCAGGCTTGGATGCTGAATGGGAGAAAATGCTTCGGAGGAAGAAGACCTCATTGAAAAATGTGTTCTAGCCCTTCTTTCCCTGGTGACTTTGAAGAAGTTGCTTGACCTCTCTGTGCGCACGCTCAATTGTGTCTGACTCTTTGTGACCTCACAGACTGTAGCCCACCAGCTCCTCTGTCCAGGGGGTTTTCCAGGCACGAATACTGGAGTGGGTTGCCATTTCCTTCTTCAGGGGATCTTCCCAAGCCAGGGATCAAACCCGCATCTCCTATGTCTCCTGCATTGGCAAGCAGATTCTTTACCACTGAGCCACCTGGGAAGCCCCTTTGACCTCCCTGAAACTCAGTTAATCTCTGCCAGGTTGCTATGAGAGCCCGAGTGTGGTTATGATGGTGACATGAACAATGACCAGCATTTACTGAGAACTGCCTGGTCCCAGGCGTAAGGCTATATTCTTCACATGTCCTTGCATGTCTCACTTGATGTCCAGTACCCTGACGTGGTGGTTCTGTGATCATGCTCAGTTTGCAGATGTGGAAACTGAGGCAAAGATAAGTTAAACTCCCTGCCCCAGGCCACAGACCAGAGCTCTATTTCTCATGACCAATTGAGATAATATGGGCAGGACGTGCTGTCAAATACTGGCTGACTTTCAATTGCTTTGGTATTATACTTCCAAGGAGGGTCCAGGCCTTGGGTTTGGTCTTGGAGGCCACTGACATCTGAGCCTTTGCCGTGCGTGTGCTGGGCCTGACAAACACCAGATGGGAAGGGCCCTGTGATTATGTGAGAATGTGAGGGGGCCAGCAGGATGAGGAGCTGGACTCAGTAAGGTGGTCACAGGAAAGTTCTTCCTCATGCCAGTGAGGCTCAGAGGGGGTGCAGGACTGTTTGGGGTGAAGCCACTTCTCCAGCCATTGCTCTGGTTTTCTGGGCAGAGGCTGGAAGGGCTTGGTCCTCTTGTCCTGCTCACAGCTGAACCAAGCACTCAGCAAAACTGCTCAGCTGGGCCGCCAAGCCCCCTGGGCCAGGGTTCCCTTCTGTCCTGTAACACGAGGTTAGGAGAGAGCCCTTGACAAAACAAGAAGCGTCAGTGTGGGGAAGAGAGGGTAAACGGGGAGCAGGCAGTGAGGTTGTGGATGGCTGCTGGCCTTGGTGCAGTGGCGTTCCTGCTGAGGAGAAGGGACGCCTTGAGTAAGTTCAGGAGGCTTCAGACCTGAGACCCAGATGGGAGAAGAGACTGGCCCAAGGCCAGCCCTGGAGGAGCATGTGTGTGCATGTGTGTGAACGTCTGCGTCTGGCACCCAGCTTGGGAGGCAGGAGGCTGGGCTGATGGTGAATCAGCCTCCTCCTCCGGGACGCGGGCCGGCTTCCTCGGCGCCTTCGTGCCTGGGGACAGCTCTGACTCTTTTTGAGATTTTCCTTGCCTGTATCAGAGATGATTTTTTTTGGCCAACCGCAGCTTTTTCAGAAAGCAAGACTGCAGTCTCCTCCTGGCCCTGGTGAGCGTGATCCCCTGTTTGCGCATGCAGGCTCTGTGTGCTTGAGGCCAGAGTCAGAGCCAGCCGGGGTCAGGGTCTGGCCCAGCCGGGCGGCTTTGAAGCTGGATTTATAGGCTCCGGTGCAGATCCAGCTCTGGGTCCTCCTAATCCTTGGTGCATGCACTTGGGCGGGGTCTTGGGTTTCCTGTGAGCCCTACTTTGGGGTGCTTTCTGGTGGCCCCTTTTCTGCTTCCTGGGGCCTTTCCTTCAGAGGGCAAGGGAAATAAGAACCTGCCTTACATAACTACTTGGTAGGAAAATCTAGATTAATTCGTTTTGCCCAGTTAATATGTCCGTCTGGGTAGGGTTACTAATATTACATTTCTTCGGAGCCCAAATAGTTAAACCTCATATGTATGTGCTGCTTCCTAGGCTTGCGTTTATTCTTATTTTCACCTTTATCATAAATTCTCCAAGAGTGAGTCAGGAAGCGGAGCTCTCGAACCCCCAAGTGGTAGGTGGTGTGAGTGCCGGGATGTTTGACAAGGATAGAAGTGTTTCTGGACAGGGAACCGCCCTCTGCAAGTCTCTTTGCCCTGAAGCGGCAGCTCTCTGGAGTGTCTGGATCTCTTGGTAAGACCTCTTCGAGAAATAGGAGCCTCTTCAGAAGAGACAGGCTCCCAAAAGTCATAGGAAGGGACCCTTTTGGGACCAGCATCTGCCATATTTGAGGTCCCTTCCAGGGACCTCTGACCCTTAGCAGAGGAAGAAGAAGAAACTGGCTGGAGTGACTCCACTCACCTGTCCTATTTTGGTTTGAGAGCAGTGAGTGGTCCCAATAAGCATAGCTACCATTTGTCGAGTGTCTACAGTGTGTCAGGCCGGGGCTGAGCACACCAATACGCCTCATTTCTCTGGTCCTCATGACAGATTCATGAAGTGGGCATTATTCTTATTTAACAGATGAAGCAGCTGAGGCTCAGAGAGGTTAAATGACTGTCCCAGAGTCACACAGCAAGTAAGTGCTAGTCTCAGGTTTTGAAGTTCTGCTCTGCCTTGACTCTAAAGTTTATGTTCTTAAATGTGCTGCACAGGCCACAGCAATGCCTGGGAAACTGAGTGCCTTCTGGGACATTGGGGTGAGTGTTCCAGAGAACGTTAAAGAAGGTTCTGGAAGCCATTTGGGAGCTAAGTCTGGAGCATAGGGTACTGAATCTTGGAGGCTTCTTTTCGGAATGTGAACTCCCAGAGAAGGAGGGGAGAGAGACATGATCTCCAGGGGAAAGTACAGGCCAATAAAGAGCTTCTTGGGTCTGGATTAAACACAGGTGGGACTTCTCAGTAGTACTAATTGAGAGTTTGGCTAGACGCCATGGGGCTTCTCAGTGTGGACACAGAAGGGGGAAGGCCCGGGGGCGTCAGGTGGGTGAAGGAGAGAAACTTTCTTACAAGAGTACCTCTTTGTGACGTCGGGACCCAGCTGGGCACTGTCTCCTTTCTGGAGGTTTGACCAGGGTCTGGTGCAGAACTCAACAAAGGCCTGTGTTGGGGTTGGGTTGGGGGGCATCCAGAGGACATCACAGCCCCCGAGAGGAGCCCGGCCCCCAAGCACACCTCGGAGGCGACTAGGCTGCAGCATCCATGCACTTCTGGGTGGGCCTGGCTCAGTCCCATCCTTTGCCTCCCACCGCCTCCTGTCCCTGGAGACTGACACCCCTGACGGGCCCTCCCCACCTCTGAGCGTCTCCAGTGGGTCCCGTGAGGCCCACCTCACTCAAGAAGCGCATGTGGCGCTGGCCTCGTGCCAGAGACTTTTCTGAGGGTAGATGGATGAGTGCCTGGGGCAAAGGGGAGGGGATACCAAGTCCTCTTTTGCGAGGCATTAATGCCTGAACCATAGCTCAGTTGGTAAAGAATCTGCCTGCAATGCAGGAGACCTGGGTTCAATTCCTGGGTTGGGAAGATGCCCTGGAAAAGGAAATGGCAACCCACTCCAGTATTCTTGCCTGGAGAATCCCATGGACAGAGGAGTCTGGCAGGCTACAGTCTGTGGGGTCACAAGAGTCAGACACGCTTAGTGACTAAACCACCACCACCACCAATGCCTGAACCAAACTGCGGCTTCCGAGAGGGTGTCTTTTTCCCTTCGGTGGCCGAGAGGGTGCAGAATACCACCCAGCCACTTCTGAACACTCCTGGGTGGGAGCCAGCAGCTGGGTCCCTGGGCAGCTCGGAGGGCCTGAGGTCTGAGGAGGGTCCCCCAGGACACTGTTGACTGAGTCAGGGGTTGAAGTTACTGGGCTCCAGGGCTGGGCTTCGGGAAAGTCCGCTCTGGCGCCAGAGGAGTCTGGCGAGAGGGCACGCGAGAGGCTTGCTCCTGATGAGGATACGCGTCCCCCAGAGCTTGAAGCAGCGCTTGGCCTGGAGCGGGAAAGGCAGCAGGTGACCCAGTTACGTCACATTCACTGAAGTGGGCTGGACGCAGAAGATGGTGACGGCTGTTTCCAGAATCTTCCCCCAAACCATCTCCTGAACTGATTCTTTCTTTCCATCCCCACTGCCACGGGGTAGCCCAGATCCCCGTCAGCACCTCGGGTCTGGATTTCTGCCAGTGCCTCTTAACTGTCCCTTTTGCATTTATTCTCTCTCCCCTTCCGTCTCTTCTACCCACGGTGGCCAGAATAACTAGCTGAAAATGCCAGTTTTATGAAGTGACTTTCCTGCCCAGGCCTCACAGGGTTGCCTCTGGCCTGAAGGACTGAGGGACCCACCTGGCGCTGACATAGACATTCTGCTGCAGGCAGGTTGGTCTTGCCTTTGTCCCTTGCACACGTGCGGGCATTTTGCCAAAAGCTCTCTCCCTTTCTCCTCTCAGCCGTGAGCAGAAATCGCACCTGCCCTTCAAAGAGGTGCCCGTGTCCTCTGCCTGCTGTGTGGTCCCCTCGATTGCTCCAGCTCATCCTTCTAGACACCCTGTAGCTCACTTGCCTTCACTGCTCGTGACAGTTAGGGGACGAGGCGGGCAAGGTATGGTGCCTTCCTGCTTGTCCATCTCTTCTCTGCAACCAGAGCTTTGGCTTCTGGAAGGAAGGAGCCAGATCAGGTTCTTTTGTAGCCTGGGGGTTGGCCCTGGGTCAGGCCTCTAACAGGGGCTTCCCGGGTGGCACTAGTGGTAAAGAACCTGCCTGGCAAGGCAGGAGATGTAAGAAACGCAGGTTCGATCCCTGGGTTGGAAAGATCCCCTGGAGGAGGGCCTGGCAACACACTCCAGTATTCTTGCCTGGAGAATCCCATGGACAGAGGAGCCTGGTGGGCTGAAGTCCATGGAGTCGCAGAGTCAGACACGACTGAGAGAGTGGCTGAGCACACATGCACGCAGGTCTCTAAGGGGATAGTCAAGAAATAGTTGTTGGATGAATCAATAGGAAATCAGCTTAATCAATAGGAAATCAGTTGCAGTGTAAGGGATTTATTTTTTTTTAATTTAAAATTTTATTTATTTATGGTTGTGCTAGGTCTTTGTTGCTACGTGGACCTTTCCCTAGTTGCCGAGAGTGGGGCTGCTCTCTCTTTGTGGTACACAGGCTTCTCGTTGTGGTGGCTTCTCTTGGTGTGGAGTATGGGCTCTAGACACAGACTCAGTGGTTATGGGGCATGGGTTTAGTTGCCCCACGGTGTGTGGGATGCTAGTTCCCTGACCAGGGATCGAACCCACGTCCATGTATTGGTAGGCAGATCCCTAACCTCTGGACCACCAGGAAAGCCCCAGTATGAGGGATTTAGATGAACCTTAAGGATGAATTGCTAGAGAGCAGTTAGACGTTTTGAACGGATGCCGGGAAGGCCGTAGCAGCACCAGTGCTTAAAACATCTATGAAAAATCAGAGAAGGTTCTCCTGGGGATTGTCACCAGGGTTGTGGGGCAGTGTTGGCAGCAGCAGAAGAGGAGGAAGGAAGAAACAATGCCATGTCTGGTTGAAACTTCCATTTACAGAGGCTCTCTACCTCTCCGTTTCTGATTCTCGTCATTCGTTCAGGGCTTTCTTGGCTTTTCTGTCCTGTCACGCAGCCTTGGCCTGGCCGTAACTGAATCGGATTCAAGGGGTGGGAAGAGAAGGGAAGCAGGAGGCAGGCAGCGGGGAGGGCGGGGTGGGGTATGCCAGACCTTGCCAGGGCTTTGGAGCCATCCTCTTGTTTTGGGCATCCCCAACCAAGCAGTGGTTTATGCCATCCTGTCCCCTGAGACCAGAGCGGCTCATCAACCAGCAGCCAGGTGTGCAGTTGTTGGAAGGTGCCNGGCGGGGGGGGGGGGGGGGTGGGGTATGCCAGACCTTGCCAGGGCTTTGGAGCCATCCTCTTGTTTTGGGCATCCCCAACCAAGCAGTGGTTTATGCCATCCTGTCCCCTGAGACCAGAGCGGCTCATCAACCAGCAGCCAGGTGTGCAGTTGTTGGAAGGTGCCAGCGTCTGTCCCCACCTTCCCCCAACTCAACTTGGCCACCAGGAAAGTGGGAGGGGGCTTTGGCTTTCCAGAGATGTGTCGGACCATGGGTTTAGCTCCTCCACAGTCAGAGTTTCTCAAAGGACCCATCTGAGGGGGAGGTGGGGTGCTGGGTTTTAGGAGACGTTGTATTTTGCAGTAGGATGCGTGCTTGCCTGGCTAGAATAGGCCACGCCCCAGGGCTACCCTTCTGCTATTTGGGGTGCTTTCTGGAATGCGTTTCAGACTGCTGCCTGCTGTCCCCCAGTTACTCCCATCTCCCCAGGGGTGGGGTGGGTGGCCCTGAGGGAAGGAAGCAGGGGATGTGAAAAACAAAGGAGTCAGGCGGAAGGGGGCAGTGGGAGCCAGAGGGGCCTTCTGGTACCCATTTGGGCTACAGATGTCGCGTTGTTCATGTGGGTGCAGACCTCCTTCCCTGCCTCCTTCCCTGCTCACCATGGCCAGATGAGCTGCATTCAGTGGGTCTCTGCTCCACTGTTCACTCAAGGGCAGTTTTGTAGGTCTGGGGACTGATCCTTCTGCTTTGAGAATCTTGAGCCTGAAGAAGAGAGATGCTGGCTGTCACAGCCATGTCAATGGTCTCATGGTGATCACAGGAGCTGGGATGGGAGGGATGTGGAGAGGGGCAAAGATGCTCCGTCAGGCAGGGCTGAACAATCTGGGGAGATGGGGATACTGGCTCTCCTTCTGTCACCCCACGAAGCAATTCTGAGATGAGCTATATGAGACAAGACCCACCTAGGGTAGCTGCTCTGAGACTTCTTGAACACATGGTGCCCTTACATGAAATCAAACCATATTTTAGTGTGTGCAGGGGGACACACCTATTATGTGCAAAGCAAGAATTTTAAAGTGATATGCTTCTCTGACATTCAGTTTGCAACAAAACTGTACTCTTTGCTCAAGAGAAAAAGGGCACAGTTTTGTTGCAACCCGAATGTTTTTGTTTTTATTTTAATCTTTTACCTCAAGCCAGTGACCCTTATTGGAAAGAATGAGGTCTAAAACAGTGTTTAGAGGAGTGATATTTACTTTTTGTGGAAGTCAGATGGCAATTGTGGGTTTGTAGTAAAATTATTCTCCCATTGAAAAAAACTCATTGTTGCCCTCTCCATAAAGACATTTTGATTACAGTTAGTAACAGTCGTACTATTCTTTAATTTGTAACTTTTTAGAACTTAAATATTTTCCACTTCCTTTTGCCATGGTTCTGGATGATACGGCTGAAAATCACTGTACTATGAAATTAGAAAGAAATGCACTCACACAAATGGAAAATACAAAGATAATGGGCAATTTCACAAAATATCCAAAGTGTAACTTTGCCAACCAATCCCCAGAGATTTTCAGTGAGAACATGTGGAACTCAGAATGTAGTTTAAACAACCTTGATTTAGTTCATAATAGAAGTATGAATATAGCAATAGCTTAGATTTATCGAGAACTCTTCAGGTAACAACCTGATCTTTCATCCTCAGATCAGCTTTTGATAGTAGAGCTGCTCCGTCTCCTGTCTCCATAGATGAGGAAACAGAGACACAGAGTATCTGACCAAGGTCTGAAGCTCAGGGACTGGATCCCAGGTCTGTCTACCCAAAGCCCGTGCTTTTAACACCTGCATTTTCTGCAGAACAGAGCACTTTCCAAGTAGCATTTTCTTTGCTGTGTCCTGTGAAAGGCTCAGACCTGGTTCCTATTACAAATGCAGTTGGAGAATTGAGTGAGTTTGTCATCCATCTCCCCCCGCCAACTCATAAATAAGGACAGTCCCCTTTCCCCACATCAGAGGTAGAATGGCATTGACTCTGAACTTTAACCCCTCTTATTTTCACCTGTGTCAGAGAGCAGTTCCCTGAGAGACACAGAGCACCCGCAATCCAGAGGGCAGGTAGCCAGGGAGATGGGGTCGAGCTGGGCCGCAGAGGTGGGGAGTGCGGGGCCCGGGGGCGAGTGCTGCTGGGCCAGGTGCCCAGGCTTGTTAAGGACCCAGAGTCTTTGTTTAATGCTACTCTTCCTTGCTGCCCTCCTGTCCTGTCCCTTTTTAAGGGGGTGGGTGGGAGGTGGTGAGAGTGTGGGGCCAGAGAATTAGAAGATGACATGTTCTTGACTCAGTAGTTATGTGCGAGGACATGTCCATGTCAGATAGCATTTTTTCCAGATTGCTGAGCCTTTCTGTAGACCAAGGCTAGATCAGGTAACGCTTGTGGGAAAAATGGTTCTCTGATCCTTGCAGGCTGTGATAATATGGAGTCATAGCCCTGGCTTTGGATTCTGACTGTGTGACCTTGGGCAGTTGCTTAACTTCTCTGAGCCTCAGTTTTCTCATATGCAAAGTGGGACACAGAGTATTACCTCTTAGATTGTCAAGGTCATTGGAAATAATTTATGCAAGATGGCTGCATTGTGCCTTGCACATGGAAGCCCTACAATAAATGAGAACCCCTTGCCTCTTTCTCCCAAATTTATTTCTATTATGACCCTTTCCCCTCCAACTTTCTTTCAGAGTGCTTTTAAATTTTAGCTGTGCAATTAGGCACTTTATAGCCTAGGTTAGATAAATATAGTCTTCTTTCTTGGAACTTCTGCACTAAAATATAGTGTTTCAAGGCTGTTTTCTGGTGGACCCCAACAGATTTAGATCTGGTGTGGAGAATCTATTTAAAGCAAAGATGCTTCTACTTTAAGCATATTCAAAATGCTTTAAAATACATCAGGACTTGGGAGGACATACTCTGTTGAGGTGAAAAGGGGCAGTTGGAAGTTGTCTTTTTCTCCTTTCCCTAGGAGGACGTATCCTGCACAAGGTCAAGTGCTCGAGCATGTTACCCTTACTGTGCTTAGTCGCTCAGTCATGTCTGACTCTTTGTGACACCTTGGACTATAGCTCTCCAGGCTCCTCTGTCCATGGGGATTCTTCAGGCAAGAACACTGGAGTGGGTTGCCATGCCCTTCTCCAAGGGATCTACCCAACCCAGGTATCTTGGATTGCAGGCAGATTCTTTACTGTCTGAGCCACCAGGGAAGTCCATGTTACCCATAGCCCTATCTTTTTGGAGATCAAGCTGGGAGGCAGTTTCTACTGGGTCTTGACACAGTCCGAGCCTGAACAACATCAGGACTTGGTCTGGGTGCCTCATGAATCCCTTTAACAGCAAGTTTTCAGGTTCTCGTTAGGGTGGGTCTGCTTTTCTGGATCAGCTCATGAAATGGCCTTGGCTTCTGGGGGCCGGCGCCAGCTGTTATGCTTTAGACCAAGAACCTTCCCCAAGGAGTTTGTTACATGTGATGGCTTGTCCTGACTTATCCCTGCTCTGAATTCCGTGCCTGGATCCTGACTCTGTAGAGCTCGGAGGGACCAAGGACCTAGAAGGACATTATCTGTATGTGAAATATGAATGGGAGGATTGCAGAGACTCAGCACAGCCCCTGAGGGCAGGAGCTGAGTCTCTGTGTCCCTCACTGCACCCACTGCCCAGCACTGTGCCTGGTCCATAGAAAGGTTAGTAAATGTTTATCCCATGAATGAATGTGGCAGTTTCTGAAGCTGGGATACAAAACTACTTTGCAAGTTTTGATTCATTTTGCAAGGAAGGAAATGCAGGGACAATTTTGTTCTAAAAGCATCTTGCAGGAATGGAAGGACAGACGACCCTCTGTTTCCCTCCCATGTGTGCGTGTGTGCTAAGGTGCTCAGTTGTGTCCAATTCTGTGTGACCCTATGAACTGTAGCCCACCAGCCTCCTCTGTCCATGGGATTCTCCAGGCAAGAATACTGGAGTGAATTGCGATACCTTCCTCCAGGGAATCTTCCCGACCGAGGGATCGAACCCACATCTCTTGTGGCTCCTGTGTTGCAGAAGGATTTTTTTTTTTTTACTGAGCCACTGGGGAAGCCCATTTCCCTCCCATACCTGAAGTTGAGCTGCTTGTCCCCTAAGGCCTCATTTTTAGGCATGGACTTACACTTCTCCTTCATCCTCCTCCCGCCCACACCCCCA
>SJYA01001562.1:769819-920050 GCA_006410615.1 Neotragus moschatus | reverse complement strand
TTGTGCACCCTTTGGAAGGTTGCTGAATGCACTGGCAAACCCTGTCACGCACAGTTTGGGGCTGGAAGATGAGAGTCAGAGTTCCTTCAGTCGGGAAGGTTGAGACTGCCTCACCTGGCCACCTGAACTGGAGCAGGAGATGACGTGGTGACCAGGCTGTTGCCTGGGTGGAGGGACCATCCAGGCCCAGCATGACAGCCCATGGAAAGGAGGCCAAGTCTTTCTGTGTCTTCTTTATAAGAGCTGTGTGTGTGATGCAGAACAGGACACCTGATCAGACGTCAAGAGATAAAAAAGCCCAGAGGAAGGCACCCTCCCCTCCCACTTTCAGGGAGGCAAGCTTCTCCCAGTCCCTGGCCTCAATTTTGGTGATAACTTTGCTGAAAGAGGCAGGCCTGGGTCAATGCAGTTTTGTCTGTTCTTCACTTTCAAACTCCCTTGAAACAAGCTTATTACAGGAACCTTGGGAAACAAAGGAGAGTCTAAAGGAAAAGAGCTGACTCATTGGGAAAGACCTTGTTTCTGGGAAAGACTGAAGTTAGAAGGATAAGAGGGAGACAGAAGATGAGGTAGTTGGATGGCATCACCAAGTTAATGGACATGAACTTGCGCAAAGTCGGGGCCAGGGAGGCCTTGGCATCCATGGGGTCGCCAAGAGTTAGCAACAGAACAACAACATAAAGGAAAACAGCAAACAAACCCATCTATATTCCTACCATTTGGAGAGAGCCAGTGTTAACAAGCTGGTGTATTTCCTTCTATTTTTTGTCCTCTCTGTCTCTCTCTCCCTCTCTGGAGTAGAAACAAGATATCCTTAAGTAAACATGTGTACATATATATATGTGTGTGTGTGTGTGTGTATGCATGTATAAATGAATGTCTAAACACACACATTTGTCTCTCTTTCAGTTCAGTTCAGTTGCTCAGTCATGTCTAACTCTTTGCGACCCCATGAATCACAGCACTCCAGGCCTCCCTGTCCATCACCAACTCCCAGAGTTCACTCAAACTCATGTCCATCCAGTCAGTGATGCCATCCAGCCATCTCATCCTCTGTCATCCACTTCTCCTCCTGCCCCCAATCCCTCCCAACATCAGGATCTGTTCCAATGAGTCAACTCTTCCCATGAGGTGGCCAAAAGTATTGGAGTTTCAGCTTTAGCATCAATCCTTCGAATGAACACCCAGGACTGATCACCTTTAGAATGGACTGATTGGATCTCCTTGCAGTCCAAGGGACTCTCAAGAGTCTTCTCCAACACCACAGTTCAAAAGCATCAATTCTTTGGTGCTCAGCTTTCTTCACAGTCCAACTGTCACATCCACACATGACCACTGGAAAAACCATAGCCTTGACTAGACGGACCTTTGTTGGCAAAGTAATGTCTCTGCTTTTCAATATACTTTCTAGGTTGGTCATAACTTTCCTTCCAAGCAGTAAGCATCTTTTAATTTCGTGGCTGCAATCACCATCTGCAGTGATTTTGGAGCCCCCAAAAATAAAGTCTGACACTGTTTTCACTGTTTCCCCATCTATTTGCCATGAAGTGATGGGCCCAGATGCCATGATCTTCATTTTCTGAATGTTGAGCTTTAAGCCAACTTTTTCACTCTCTACTTTCACTTTCATCAAGAGGCTCTTTAGTTCCTCTTCACTTTCTGCCATAAGGGTGGTGTCATCTGCATATGTGAGGTGATTGATATTTCTCCCGGCAATCTTGATTCCAGCTTGTGCTTCTTCCAGTCCAGCGTTTCTCATGATGTACTCTGCATATAAGTTAAAAAGCAGGGTGACAATACACAGCCTTGACATACTCCTTTTCCTATTTGGAACCAGTCTGTTGTTCCATGTCCAGTTCTAACTGTTACTTCCTGACCTGCATATAGGTTTCTCAAGAGGCAGGTCAGGTTGTCTGGTATTCCCATCTCTTTCAGAATTTTCCACAGTTTATTGTGATCCACACAGTCAAAGGCTTTGGCATAGTCAATAAAGCAGAAATAGATGTTTTTCTGGAACTCTCTTGCTTTTTCGATGATCCAGCGGATGTTGACAATTTGATCTCTGGTTTCTCTGCCTTTTCTAAATCCAGCTTGAACACCTGAGTATTACCTGTCTCTATCTCTCTGCACACACATACGTATGATATTCTGCTTTGCTTTTGTTCAGTCTATATTATGAGCATTTCCTTGGCCCCAAGACCCCCTTTGAGCCTGGATTAACAGTCTTTAGCGTGATGTCTCTGGGGGCATGAACCTCGAAGCAGTCCCATTCCCTGGGATTGTGCGGGCTTGCCCAGTGTGCCCTGCAGGCTCTGCCGCGTGGCTCCGGCCTGCCCCTTGCCACCTCGTTTCTACAGGATGGGCTGCTCAGATGGGTCCAAGTGCAGAGGTAGACGTTCCTTTCAGTCAGGTCACTCTTCCAGCATTTGAGGGAGATCTGAACTCCAGAAATGTCTGGACTGAAAGAAAAAGGTCCTCAGAAGTCAATTACAAGTTTCTAATCCTTAAAAGAAAGGCTTTTCTCTGTGCCTGGGATCTGAAAGGATTGGAAGAGCCATTCTCTCTGTCTCAGGAGTGGGCTTGCTCCACGTTCCCAGTCAGCTTCCTTTCCTGTCTGTAGAGCCTGCCATGGTTGTATTTACTTTTCTTTGGCCCCAGTTTGGGTCAACAGGATTTCTCCTCTGCCCAGAACAGCCTCACACTTGTGCGAAGTAAGATGTGAGCCTGGGCTCTGGACAGCGGTAATTAATCCTTGTCTGAGCTGCGCGGCAGGGATGCTCAGCCTGGAGACATGTGACAGCGTCAGGTTGTATGTGGCGCATGGCCGTCCCACGTGGGCCCCGTTCTTTCTTCTCTTTCGTCTGTAAGAGACTTTGAAGGCCTTGGGTGTGTGACTCTGCTTGTGTGTTTGGTGATCTGGAGCTTGGCACGCTGCACCAGGGTCTCAAGATGACAGTGGAAATACAGTAAAAAGGAAACACACACGCCCCCACGTAATCTGATGACATAGCAGGACTGGGGTTTCCTCCTGTTTGTTTTAGTCTGTGCTTGTTCAGCTCTCATCCCCAGGGCTTAGCGCTGAAGGGAGTGGATTTCCTCAAGTGTTGTGGATAGAGCGTTTTTTCCCCCCTGTTATCTTCCTTGTCAGGATAAATTGCTCCACTCTTTAAGCAGAGACGAAGATGAGCCTGTGTGTGTATGCCATAGGATCTGGTGCGAGTGAGATGGGCATTAAAATGACATTTTCCTCCGTGATAATTCCATGACGTTGAAAGTACACCCGTTTCTCCCTTTAGTTATCATGGAGCCATGAAGTAATTCCCAGGGGCCGGGAGGGTGTAGTACGCCTGCCTGGAATACTTCTCGCTGTGTTTAGACTTTGTGTGGAAGTCTTTTATCTTGGGTGGGCTGGGGTGAGACTGTTTGGGGCCCTTCTGTGATGATAAGGGGAGCAGTAAGAGGAAAAGGCTAGAGGCCTCAACTGCAAAATGGGTGAGTGGACAAATATCTTCTAATGGCAGAACGCCGCCAGCAGCAACAGCGCCAAGAATTCCAAGAGGTGGATGGTGAGGGGTGGCCCTCTAGCGAGGCAGGAGGCTAACTTAGGGACACTTGGCCAAGACCAGAGTCTGTTTTTCAGGTTAAGGGGTTCAGTGCCAAAGTGGGCTTTGGGGTCTCTCCACTACTCAGGAAAACTGGTGGGGGGGGTGCAGTGTGAGGGGTGGGGGCCGGATCCACACTGGTAGGGACTCACCGCACAAGTGACCCATTGTTGGCGGGGCTGCAGGAGTGTCTGATCAGGACCTCTGTGGGAGCCATGGGGTTCCCTAAACAGAGTGTCCATTCCCCTCCTTTAAGGAACACTTCGTGGTGTTAAAGGACTCACAGCTGACGAGGCAGAGCAAGTGCACAAGGAGAAGAAAGTGAAGACTTCCAGAGCCATTGTTTTAGCAAGTAGCCCAGTGAGCAGCCTCCCCACCCAGTGTTCTTAACGCTACACGGTTGCACCAGGGGCGGTGATTGTGCCCTACAACAGAGCACTTGCTCAGGGCTCTTGGCAAGTGTGTGCGTGTGTGCACACACACGTGTGTGTGTCCGAACAGTGGACACACTCAGGCCTAAGCTTACAAACAGAGGACCAGCCCTGTGGGGGACTATGCAACTCCCACCCGGCTGTTCTGGGCTGTGAGTTAGTAGTTTTCTTTTAGCCACATAACAAGATACTGAGGCATTTTGTTGACCAGCCTGGGAGCCTGACAACTGTGTCTGGTATTGCTGTTTTGGAAAATGGAGTTTTGGATGTTCAGTGGGTCTTTGCAAAATCTCCCTATTTTCTGGTGCTTGTCTGACTCCTGCAGCCTGCTGAGTGGACCTGCACTCCCACTGGTGTCTCTCTTCAGTTCAGTTCAGTTCAGTCGCTCAGCCGTGTCCGACTCCTTGCGACCCCATGAATCACAGCACACCAGGCCTCCCTGTCCATCACCAACTCCCGGNTGTTTTTGTTGACTGTATAGAGCTTCTCCATCTTTGGCTGCAAAGAATATAATCAATCTGATTTTGGTGTTGCTCATCTGGTGATGTCCATGTGTAGAGTCTTCTCTTGTGTTGTTGGAAGAGGGTGTTTGCTATGACCAGTGCATTTTCTTGGCAAAACTCTGTTAGAACTGGCATTTCCAAGTCTCTTCTGTCCGTTGATGACAAAATGGCATCATATCAATCTTTACTCTGAAGTTACAAAGGAAACAAGGCCCTCATCTGCTCAAACACCAATTCCTCTCAGTGTTTACTTTGAGGGTGCTTCATACATTTCCACAAACTAGTCATAATTTCCCTCTTTGCCTGAAAGGAACCTCACTGCTGGCAGTATGCATGAAAAGAGCACCCCAGCCTGGGCCAATGGAACTGTTCCCAGCTGTTGCCAAAGCTGTTGTTTCAGTTTCCAGAGCAAGGCTGGGTTTCAGGCAGCTGGCGGGTGGGGGGAAGGACCTGCCTCGCTCCCATGTCTCTTGGTCACCTAGACCCTGAAGTAGCTCTGTGTACACCCAGAACCTCCCAAAGTAGTCTTGAACCTCTACACTTCCTACTTTCCCCATAATTTCACTCAACACTTCTATTTTGGGACTTCATTCTTCCAGCAAGAGGGGCTCATTACTGCCCAGCACCTGGCTGGATCAGGACCAACCCCAGTCTTCTCCCACAATAGTCATTACCCCCGAGCTTAACCAATATCATCCCTCATTCCCCTGGATATAAACAAATGTCACGTATCAGTAAAATGTGGCTAGTGAGGGGCAGGGCAGAGGATGGTGGGCAGGGCCAGGATGTGCAGGAGTCATGTCTGGGCCATGTTGCCACTAGCCAGGATGCTCAGTGTTGTGTGAGATAGTTGCATTCTTAGAAAAACCCACTGAAAACTTGGAGCAGGGCCCTCGGCAGAGCCTGTGGGAGCATCCAAGGGTAACTGTGTAAGGAGCCACTAGCTTTGGTGGAATCAATTGTTCTTGCCAGGTAGAGCTGCTGTTGCTAAGTCACTTCAGTTGTGTCCGACTCTGTGCGACCCCATAGACGGGGGCCCACTGACCCTGGGATTCTCCAGGCAAGAATACTAGAGTGTGTTGCCATTTCCTTCTCCAATGCATGAAAGTGAAAAGTGAAAATGAAGTCGCTCGGTCTTGTCTGACTCTTAGCGACCCCATGGACTGCAGCCCACCAGGCTCCTCCATCCGTGGGATTTTCCAGGCAAGAGTACTGGAGTGGGGTGCCATTACCTTCTCCAGCCAGGTAGAGAGATAGAGCGAATTTAGCAAACCCTGACTCCCAGACGTGTGTGTTGCTGAGATGCAAGGTGGGGTACCTAGACAAGAAGGTAGGTCCTTAAGAACACCTTCACAGTCCTCTGGGCTTTGAACTCCACGCCTGAATTCTCTCTTGTAAATCGCCATCTCCCGGATGCATCTTGAATACAAGACCAATTTGTTGTCCCTTGTTAATACCATCGAGTTAACCTTTATTTTTTTCCCCAGTGCTAATGGACCAAGATAAATGAAAAAAAAAAAAAAAATCTGGGCTCTGGAGAGTGTACTGTTTATTTGATTTGGAGAGAGAGGAGTTTTTTATTTATGCTGGTGGCAGACTTTGAGGGATGGGGTGTGGGGGTGGGTGGGTGACTTTCTCTATGCCCTCAGTTCCATTGGATGGGATTTAGTGCCTGGGGTGTTGCAAGCAGGAAACAAAAATAAATGCTCTGTGTCTCTGATCAGAAGGCTTGACACCCTGTAGGGCTAAAACCTAAACAGATTTTAAGCTAAAGGATTCCACTCATTCAAAGAAATATTTTCATCCCAGGTGTCCTCTGTGTCTCCTTCCTTGCTGACACGCATGCTGGTGGTACACCCCCTTTCCTTTCCTAGCCTTTCGGAAGTCCCGTGGGACTGTGATGGAGAGCACAGACCATCTCCTCTGTGCAGCAGCCCTACAGCTACCTGGTTCTTGATGCTTTTATCTCATCCAGTTGCCTCACTCAGCCACTTCCTTGGCCCACGTATGCCCCCTCTTTTTGGGATTCCTCCTGTTCATCTGTTCAGCTATAGGAACTTTTGAATCAGTGTTTCCGTTGTCTTTCAGATCACTGCCAGAGATTTCTAAAGCTCATGTCTGATCTTCTGATCTTATCTTTTACTTTCTTCTGCTAAGTCACTTCAGTCGTGTCGGACTCTGTGTGACCCCATAGACGGCAGCCCACCAGGCTCCCCCATCCCTGGGATTCTCCAGGCAAGAATACTGGAGTGGGTTGCCATTTCCTTCTCCAATGCATGAAAGTGAAAAGTGAAAGGAAAGTCACTCAGTCGTGTCTGACTCTTCACGACCCAATGGACTGCAGACCACCAGGCTCTTCTGTCCATGGGATTCTCCAGGCAAGAGTACTGGAGTAGGGTGCCATTGCCTTCTCTTACTTTCTTCACTGGCTTCCAATTCAAGGAAAAAAAAAGACAAATGGAAGTTTCAAGACCCTCCATGGTCTTATCGCTACCCTAGCCCNTCACGACCCAATGGACTGCAGACCACCAGGCTCTTCTGTCCATGGGATTCTCCAGGCAAGAGTACTGGAGTAGGGTGCCATTGCCTTCTCTTACTTTCTTCACTGGCTTCCAATTCAAGGAAAAAAAAAGACAAATGGAAGTTTCAAGACCCTCCATGGTCTTATCGCTACCCTAGCCCTAAAGCTTTGTATCCTCTGTAAATGGTCATTTCGAAACTATGTTTTGAATTTTGTTCTTTACTTTTGTGTACCTGTTGCTGTTGCTCAGGGTGCATTCCTGCTTAGGGAAATCCCTTGCCACCCAGACTCAGCCCCTTTCTGAGAAATCCTCTTGCTTCCTTGTAGTCTGCGTGTCTCTTACCCTGTCTGCTCTGCCCCCAACACTCAGCATGGGTGCTCAGTTATTCTTTGCTGAACGAATGCCTCCTTTTCCTTCCTCTCCTGTCTTCTCTCTCTCAGAGTTAGGCGTCTCACATCTTGGATTTCCAGGCACCCCATTTTCAAATATTCTCTCCTTTTGTCTGTTTGTGACTCAGGCTTTGTTTCCTGGTTGCTGATTTGGAAAATGTTGTCCTGATGAAGTTAGCTGTACACATGTCCATCTTGGCAACTGGATCAACTTTTGGGGGCAGGGCCTTGGTTCTTGTTTATTTTCATAACCCCCAACACACTTTGTATGATGCTTGGTCATTGAAGGGAGTGGGCAGAAAAATTCCCACGAACCTCTTTGTGTGCCTATGGGAGGTTTGATTTTTTTTTTTTTTTTTTAGTTTTGTGCTTTTCTCTCTCTCTCTCTGTCTGTCTTTTCTTTTGTTTATTGAGATATGATTTACATCCAGTGCACTTCCTCCTTTTTAGGTGTACACTTTGATTTTTTTAAACAAATTTATGTAGTTGTATCAGCACTACCATAATCAAGGTAGTATCACCACTTCCCCTTTTCTCCCCCTACGTCCAGTTTCCAGCAACCACAAATGTGATTTCTATTTGTATAGTTTTGCCTTTTCCAGAATGTCACATAAGTGGAATCAGACAGTATGTAGCTTTATGAGTCTGGCTCCATCATTTAGAAGAATGCTTCATATTTTAGAAATCTGATGGCCTAGGCCCTAACCCACGCTTGATTCGTGCTCGCCATTCTAATAGGCTGGCATGGGGCATGGCTTGGGGATATGGATGGGGTCTGAGTTAGGAGGTTTACCTTTGCAACCTTGTTAGTGCTTCTTTCCACCCAGGGTCTCAGCTGCTTTGCTGAACCCACTGACCACCTCCCTACCCCTCCCCAACAATGGCACCTGGTGTAAGACAACCTTGTCCCCTGGGTCCTGCTTGATCATCTCCATAGCTGTGGGGGGAGGAGTGGAGGAGGGGAGCTGGGTGGACAGGCCGGGGTGACCACGGAATTCCTCCCTTGGGGAGGGGGCAGGGCTGGGGTGATGAGGGTCAGGCCTCTCCTGGCTAAAACAACACAAGTGGTTCCAGCTGCCAAACAGCTGGAGGGGCCGTCTGCTTTCTCTCAGCAGCATGAAAAGCCCTTTAATCGGCATGCCGTTGTCAGGCCCTGCCGGGGAGGTGTGGAGAAGAAGAGCAGACACCGCCACGCTGCAGCCCCCACCCCCTTTGACCTCCCTTATCTCCCCTCCTCCATCTCTGGGACTGCTCTGAGGTGCCCTCAGCGAGGCCCTCCTGTGCACCTGTGTAAATGCAGGGGCTGCGAGGTCAGGGAAGGGTGAGAGCGCGGGCAAACGTGGGGATGCAGATTTTCAGGGCAGATGATGGATGAGATGGTGGGTGGGTGAGGGATGTCTTCGTGTGACTCGGCTCTTCCTCGTTCCCGAGGACGCGGCCCCACCCGGGAGAACAAGGCCAAAACTCAGTTCTGCAGATGTGAAGCCAGTGACAGCAGGCGGACAGGGCCAGCTTGGGACAGGGCCGAGCTGCAGCCGGACATCCTGGAATGTGGTTCTTGACTTACTGGCTCCATGAGTGGCCTTTCCCCCTCTTTCAGTAATAGATTTATCTCCCAGAAACGCTTTTTAGTGCCTGAGTACTTAAACCTTGAGCTGGACTTGGACTTACAAACATAACAGGAAAAAATTCCCTCCCTTAGGAAAGCTCTCTTTGCTTGCAGAGCCAGTCTCCTCTCCTGTCCACCAGAGGGGCTACTGCCACTGATACCAGAGCTAACAGCTGAACTCCCTTTGTCCCACCCGCCCACACCCCTGCCCACCTCCCTAGCCAGCCTCCAGGGCTCAGCNAATTCCCTCCCTTAGGAAAGCTCTCTTTGCTTGCAGAGCCAGTCTCCTCTCCTGTCCACCAGAGGGGCTACTGCCACTGATACCAGAGCTAACAGCTGAACTCCCTTTGTCCCACCCGCCCACACCCCTGCCCACCTCCCTAGCCAGCCTCCAGGGCTCAGCCCTCACCATCCTGCCTTGAAGGAGGCCATGTGGTGTCATAGAGAGAATCTGGGCTATTGAGTCAGACTTATAGACGTATTCTGCCACTTACTAGCTTAACTTGGCTGAGCCTCAGTTTCCTCTTCATTCGTTCAATCAATAGATATTTATTACACACCCACTTTGGGCAAGGCCCCTGCCAGGTACTGGGGATCCAGCAGGGTGACACCCAGCAGATCATGGTTCCCGCCTGCAGGGAACAGTGGCTTAGTGGGGAGGAGGGGGCAAGAAATGCATAATTACATAGTTGGTCATTTAATTTCAATCGTGACACAGGCCACAGTGGACAGTAGAGGGTGTGTGGGGGCTTATCATAAGGTCCTGACCTAACAGAGAAGTCAAATGCCTTGAGGAAACTGCATTTGCACTGAGATTGGAAGGATGACTAGGAGTTTATGAGGTGGAAACACAGTCCAGGGAAAAGGGTCCACGCATGCCAAGTCCTGAGGCAGGAAGGAACAGTGTGAAGGGCCAGGGATTTCTACCCAGCTGGGGGGCCTGGCACTGGAAGCCTTGACTGTGCCTGTTCCCTATTCATCAGGCACACGGGGAAGGCTCCTTCTCCTTCTCTTCCTTTCAATTTGACATTAGCAGATTGGGCTGGGACACTCACCATTATTTACAACGTTGATTCTATGGAAAAAAAAGTAAATTCAGGGTGTCAAAAATGTGATTTATAAATGAATCTGGCTTTTGTTTTTACTCAAGTACATGCATATCATTGCTGCCAGAAAAACCAGAGTGCTAATCACATTGGCTGTTAAATTGTCAGGGTTTCCTGCCTTAACATACACATTTCAGGCTTAGCTACCTTGGGCGTCTCGGATTACTGCCTGTCTTGTGGGTGACATGACTTATCTGGGGGGTGGAATGAGTTCCAAGTTTTGTGAGGAGGATTCTCAGGCTAATGCCAGTTTCACTGGGAATGAATTCCACGGACACTGTCTCAGCCACTCAGCTGCATTCTTTTCAATTGCTCAGGAATTTTTTTCCCCCTTAATTCAAGGGAAAAGTCCTGCGGTTAATGTATGCCTTCCTTTATATAATAGATGTTTCTTAAAAAAAAAAAGGAAAAAGGAAAAAAACATGTGAGAGTGTTAAGCATTTGGTGGTGATTTGACAAAGAATATCTCTTTTTACAGTAAGTGATAGAAAAAGGAGCTTCTTCATGATCTCTTTTAGGTAAGGTTTGATATTCTCCCATCTATTCTTCAAATATGTGTTAAACAACTGCACTGGATCAAGCTCTGGCTTAGGCCCTGTGTGTATAGAGAGGAATAAGACACAGTCTTTTCTAGACATGTGCATACAGAAATGTTAACGGAGTATGTAGAAGGTTTTGATAGATGTGTGAAGACAGTGTAGCAGGAGGTCTGAGGAAGTTCACAGTCGTGTTTAAAACACGAAAGCATTTGCTTCTTAGAGTGGTAACATCAGTTAGTGTGGGACTGGAACTTGAATGGGGAAAAAAGTTTTGTGACAGAAAGTTAGACATCTAGATAAGAGATTAAGGATTGAAAGAAGTCAATGTGGATAAAAGAAGAAAGTCTTCTGGAGAGGGAGACCTAACCAGGCCCTCGGCACCTTCAGCCACTCCAACTAGGCACCGGTGTGTGAAGTCACAGTGGGTGTTCCAGTCCCAGCCACATTCCCAGCTGAATGAAGCCTGTACGTTATCTCAGCCAAAACCACGTGGAGCAGAAGAACCATCCAGCTGAGCCCAGCCAACCCATAGAATTGAGAGACATGATGAATAATTTGGAGCCACTAAGTCTGGGGAGGGTTTGTTTTGTAGCAATCTATAAGTGAAACAAAAACGTTAAAAGTGAGTAACTGAAGCTGTGTTACAAACGAATTTTTTTCAAAAAAACTCAAATTATTTGAGTTTGGCCTGTGAGTTTTGAGTCTGATATCATAAAGAGGAGCGTCCCTGGTGTCTCAGCAGTAAATAATTTGCCTACAATGCAGGAGACATGGGTTCCATCCCTGGGTCCAGAAGACCCCAGGGAGAAGGAAATGGCAACCCACTCCAGTATTCTTGCCTTGGAAATCGCATGGACAGAGGAGCCTGGTGGGCTACAGTCCATGGGGTCAAAACATTTGGACAAAACTTAGTGACTAAACAACCACAACATCATAAAGGGAATGCTGCTTGCTCTTCCAAGTTGTGGATCTCACACTTCCAAACCATTGCTTTGTATAGTATGGTTCCTGTCCCCCTTTCTACACTTGAGAAAACTATAGAAATGGGCATGTTACTAGCAAAATGCCATTGTGGAATTTTAGATGCTGGTGAAATCAGCATGGTGCAGGTAGAACTGTGAAACCAACTCCCTATTATAAAGAATCGAATGTCTCCTCCCCAATGGAAACTTAGGCTGCCTCTGTTGTTCCCTCTGTTGTCATGGAAACTTGGCAGTCTGTTAAACCCAACACAGTTTGTGGTAGCGGAATGGTCTCCCTGAGCAAAAGCCGTGGCAGGGTTTACATTGTACTCTGCTGGAAACTGAGGGCAAAGATCAGCATGTACACATTTCAGACAGAAGGGACTGTTATCTAACATTGATTTCATTTGCCCACGCCTCTTCTCTGGCGAAGATAGTCCCCATCAGTAGCTTAATTTTCCAGTAGAAAGGATGGATTGTTTAAATGTATTTCAAGTGCTTGTCCTACTTTACGAATGTGAGCAGAACACGAAAATTCTGCGTGTTTGCTTTGGAACCACTCACTCCCCAAGGAGAGAGGGAGGGGATAGGAGCCATTTGCAAATGCACAATTGTCTTGGCCCCTTTTGTTTGGCTCCCATATTACACAATCATACTTAACATAATTATTTTGTTTTTGTTGTCTTTTGGTGAGGAAGAGGGAAGGGTTGTGAGGATTTTTATGAAAATGCTATTTCTTCCTCGGAGGGAAATGGTTTGCTTCTGCGGGGAGACAGCTTGCTTCTGCTTAACTCCAAAAATTTCTGCCCACTCTGGTTGCTCTTGAGCCCACAGCAGACTTCTCTGGCCCAGGAGTTCAGTCCCAGCAGGGTGACTCAGACTCTGAGTTTTGTCTGTGTGCTGGGAGAAATGACCCAGTCATGGGTGGTACTGGGGACTTCCATCCTGTCTCTCCTGTCTCCTGAAGAAGAGAGGAAAAAATCTGCCTTTGTGACTTTAGGTGGACTGTGTTGAACTGCTGGGATGTTCTGTTGTTGAAGTCTATAAATAATAAATTCATGTTTTCACGTCCAGTTTCCAAATGCAGAAATTATCTCAACTCTGCTTCTTGGTCTAATCTGTTGTACCTTGGGTCAACTAGGAGAAACTCCAGCGAGGGTGAGCCATCGTGCCCCCATCCCCTATCCCCTGCAATAGCTGTGCTCTTGAACTTGGCAACCACTAGCCACATATAGTTATTCAAAGTTAACTAAAATTAAATGCATCCAGAGATTTAGTTCCTCAGTTGCATTAGCTATGTTTTAGTGCTTCATAGCCACACGTGGCTTGTGGCTTCCATAAACCAGATGGCACAGATATAGAGCGTGTCTATCATTGCAGAAAGCTTTCCTGGGCTCTGTGGCTTTGTGGCATTGCAGAGTCCCAAGGATGGAATCTCCTCTTCCTTCTGTGGTTTCCTATTCGCTTGTTAACATGGTCAGTGTCAGGTTGCTTGTTCTCGAGACCCTGGAGTGTAAGCTCATCGAGGACAGGACTATGCTGCTTGTGTCCTGCTTTCCATGCCTTGCGGTGCAGGGCGCATCATAGAGCTTGGCTGTTAAGTACAGAAGTAGATCAGTGGATGACTGAACAGACAGTGTCCTAGGGTCCCTGGAGGTTTGGGTGATTCCATTAGGGCCTGGTCATTCTACTATTCCAAGATACGGAAGCAAATTGTGTCCATCAATGGATGAACGGATAATGAAGATCACACACACACACACACACACACACACAATGAACTATAAAAGAGAACGAAATGTTGCCACTTGCAACAATGTGCATGGACCTGGAGGGTATCATGTTTAGTGAAATAAGTCAGGTAGAGAAAGACACATTATTGTATGACATTGCTGCTGCTGCTGCTAAGTTGCTTCAGTCGTGTCCAACTCTGTGCAACCCCATAGACGGCAGCCCACCAGGCTCTGCCGTCCCTGAGATTCTCCAGGCAAGAACACTGGAGTGGGTTGCCATTTCCTTCTCCAGTGCATGACAGTGAAAAGTGAAAGTGAAGCCGTTCAGTCGTGTTTGACTCTTAGCGACCCCATGGACTGCAGCCCACCAGGCTACTCCGTCCCTGGGATTTCCCAGGCAAGAGTACTGGAGTGGGTTGCCCTTGCCTTCTCCATTGTATGACATTACTTATATAATAAAAAAAAAGAATCAGGCTCACAGATACAGGGAACAAACTAGTGGTTACCAGTGGGGAGACAGGAGAGAAGAGGGGTGAGATAGAGGTAAAAGGTCAAGAGGTTAAAAACAACTATGTATAAATTAAATGAACTAAAAGGGTATATTATACAGCACAGAGAATACAGACAAGGTTTTATGAAACTATAAATGGAGTATAATCTTTCAACATTGTGTATCACTGTATTTTCTACCAGAAACTTATTCAGTATTGTAAATCAACTATCAGTTCAGTTTAGCCGCTCAGTCGTGTCTGTGACCCCGTGGACTGCAGCACGCCAGGCCTCCCTGTCCATCACCAACTCCCAGAGCTCACTCAAACTCATGTCCATTGAGTCGGTGATGCCATCCAGCCATCTCATCCTCTGTCGTCCGCTTCTCCTCCTACCTTCAATCTTTCCCAGCATCAGGGCCTTTTCAGATGAGTCAGCCCTTTGAATCAGGTGGCCAAAGTATTGGAGTTTCAGCTTCAACATCAACTATACCTGAATAACAATAATAATAAAAGCTCCATTTTATAAAACTCATCTTTTTGGGGGGAAGCAATCACAAACACCCACAGTTCCTAAAATAGATAAAGATGAGACACCACAAATGATTGGAGAAGGCCTTTAGCAATGGTCCTGGGCTGTTCTGTTACTTTTTCACTTGTCCTTGGGGGCCAGTCGTTTCTAGATGGACCCTTTTGGGAGCTCTTCTGAAGCCAGGAAGGATCTCGGGAAGAGGGGAGAGCAGGTGGAGCTTATTCTGAAGCTGCCTTTAACCTGTCCATCTCTAGGCAGTGCTCTCCGAGTTATGAAGCAGCTGCCGTGGCATCTCTGTTGGCCCAAAGCAAACCATTTCCAAACCAAATTTATGACTCACAGTTCACCACCGCAGGGATGCCCGTATCTCCCCTCTCCTGTGAGCTACAGAGGAGACAGCAAGGCAATGCTCAGTCCCTCTTTTTTGAAGGTGAAGAGAGCCATATAAGGAGCTACTTACCGTAGGTTTAAAGTGCCTGGAGGGCAGGGCTGTCGTAAGTGAGTCTTCAGCAGTTGGCGTCTTACATGCAGTAAGCTCTTGGGTAAACAGTTTTTGACTTGGAAATCCGGTTTGTTTGTTTAGTTTTCCACGATAGTTAATTATAAGATATTGAATGTAGTTCCCTGTGCTATACATTCAGGCCTTGTTGTTTCTCTATTTTATATATAGCAGTTTGTATCTGCTAATCCGAAACCAAATCCGCTTTTTCAGTTGGGTTAGAGTTTCGGTTTGCAGTGTTACTCTATAATATTCCCAGGCAGTGTGGTGTAGTGGTTAGAAGTTGTGGCTCTGGAGCCAGGCCCTGGGTGTCAAGTTCAGCACTGACCCTACCTCTTAGGGCTACTGTGGAGGTTACATTAGTTAACATATCATAAGTGACATTTTATTATCAGCTCTTATCACTCTTCAGACAAGATCTGGCTACCAAATCCCTCTGTGACCAAGGATGAGTTTCTTGACTTCCCCAAGTGTTGGAAGATACTAATATTTCTATCCTTGTGTGACTGTGAGAGCCAGCTGTTCCCTACTCCTGCAGATTGCCATGCAAAGTTGCTAACAAACAGGTCTCACTTCCTGTAAAGTAACCCCAGCTCCCATTGACCAGGAGAGATCGGTGGGATAGCAGTGTCTTGACCTGCTCTGGGACAATTTTGAGGCTACCGGTTGGCCTGCGAGCCAGGATGTGAGAGCACTGATCTCTGGCCAGCGCCGGCTGCCCACCAGGCAGGATGATGGAGCCAGGTCTGGCTGCTTTTCCAGGCTGCAGACAGATTAGGAATGGGTCTGAGGGAGGGAGAGAGACTTCGAGGCCAGCTTTGCTGGTTGCAGCCCTCTGGGTCCTGTGCCCACCACCCAGGTGCCCACGACCAAGACTTCTAAGCATGCATCATTCAGCTGGACCTTGGGTCCCAAGTTTTCCTGGTGCCCAGTCGGTCCAAGGCTGGGAAGGCAGGAGTGGCAGAGGGGTCTGGGGTGGGGATGATGAGAGAAGAGACCCATCTCTCAGCCTCAGAGATAACTTAGGTTCTGAGGTGGAGCTAGGGCAGGAGGCTGTGGCCCACCTCGGCCCACCATGTTTTGAGGGAGGGAGGGGGAAGCTCAGAGAGAAGGGGCTGGGGGAGGAGTAGGGGAGTGGCCCAGGGGCCCCCCACCCCCACCCCAGCTCCCCACCAGGAGGAGGAGCCTGGGAGACCAGGCCTGTCACTTCACACCAGCTGGTTTGCAGGTAATGTCGTGTGGCAAAGACCGCTGCGAGGATGCGTTCGTCCCCCAAATAATCAAGCGCCCCAGCATGGCGCTGGATGCCGGAGATGTGTTCACAGGCTGAAAGAGACAGTCTCCTTGTCTTCTTGGTGCTCAGAGTGGGGGATTCCATTGCTAATCAAATCCTACAAATCAGTTTGTCTTCAAACTGTGGTAAGAGTCCTGAAGGAAAAGTGAGGTGTGAGAGGTTCTTACAGGGGGACCTGTCCTCACCTGTGAGAGTCAGGGAGAACCTCCCAGATGAGCCCAAATCTGAGTGGGAGGAAAGGGAGAAGGAACAGTGTGTCTAAAGGCCTGAGGCAGGAGTGGAGGGGCGTACTTTCCTGGTGGCCCAGGGGCTAAGCCTCTGGGCTCCCAATGCAGGGTACCAGGGTTCGATCCCTGGTCAGGGAACTAGATCCTGCATGCAGCAACTAAGACTTGGCATAGCCGAATAAAGAAAGGAAGAAAGAAAAGAAAATATTAAATAAAAATAAAGACCTAGGGGTAGGAGCCAATGGGACCAGGAAGGCAGACCAGGGTGCTCCACTAAGCCATGAGCAGAGTGAGGCCAGAGCAGGAACAGCTGAGGCCAGAGAAGGGTCAGATTTGCTAGGACAGGAGACCCTGTGAAGGTCCCCAGGGACAGAGGGGCACCACCCAAGGATTTAAAGTGTGGACGACACTGCCTGCCCCGTCTCCGTCTGTTCATCCCTCCTCTGTGGCAGCCTGGGGGCATGGGCTGCCTCGGGAGATGACTCTATATGACAGATTTTTTACCTAGGGATGTGCTTGGTCGCTCAGTCGTGTCCGACTCTTTGTGACCTGTTGGTCAATAGTCTGCCAGGGTCCTCTGTCCATGGGATTTTTCAGGCAAGAATACTGGAGTGGGTTGCCATTTCCTCCTCCAGGGAATCTTCCCAACCCAGGGACTGAACCTGAATTTCCTGTGTCTCCTGCATTGTGGGCGGATTCTTCACCTGCTGGGCCATCACATGTTACCTGGGGACACTGAGACACTATCAGGACATTCCCTTCGAGCTTTGGACAGGACTCAGGCTAGACGTGTGAGTGTGGCTGTCCAGAGCATCTGAAGAGAGGCTTCATCGTGCTGTCCATCCTGATAAGCCTGTACGTGCAGGGAGGTCTCAGTTCAGCTGCTGCTTACCTGTGCCGAGCAGCCGTCCTCCAAGTGTGTGGTCAGGAGAGTGGGAGGGACTGGGTTTACAGCTGGGAGGTGGTCTGTGTGTTCACTGACAGGCTTGGACTCTCTGGATTTGGCCAGTATGGGCCATGTGCTCCTTTGAAGGGAGGGGTACTGCCTCTGGACCTCCCTTGGATGTTCTGGAAAAAGATCAACAAGTTCTCATCTATTTGCTTCACACGAAGGGCCTGCAGATAGAAATAGGGGGTGTAGCCATACCTTTTCCAAACCTCTATGAGCGTGGTGTGATCATCCAGTCAAATCTAACATCACTGATGGCCAGAGGTGTGTGCACAGCATTGCCATATGCCGTGATGGGTTTTTCATTCTCAGCTCACCCTGACGAAGAGCCTTCAGAGTGTCCGGAGCTCTGCTACAGAGGGATGAATGAAAGTGGGTCCAGCTCTCAGGCCCATGCAGTCTAATCACGGGTTCTTCAACAGGAGCTCATGGATTGTAGAGTCCAGTTATTGTTTTCCAACTGTATCCCACAGTTGTGAACAGGGGTTCACTGAGAAGGGGGTTCATGGTCAAATAAGTTTGAGAGATACAGCATCATATATGCCCTTGGTCTGGTTAGCTATTGCTCTGTTTCAAACTACTCTGACCTTAATGGCTTGCTGCATACTTGAAACATTATATATTAACTGTACTTCAGTAAAAAGAATTTTAACTTAATGACATAACTTATCATTATCTCTCACAGTTCTGGGGAGTCGACTGGGCTCAGCTGGGCGGGTCTTGCTTGGGCAGGGGTCTCTCAAGCAGTTACCCGTTTTCATCTCTGTTAGTTACAATCAAGTGACTGCTGAAGTTAGACTCATTTGAAGGCTTCTTCACTCACATGTCTCTGTGCCTGTGTTTGTTGGGGATTTCTCTCTCCACTCGGGTTTGCCCCGTGCTAGCTTGGGCTTCCTCCTAGCATGGTGGTCTCAGTGTTGGGCTTCTTACATGGTGGCTGATTTCCCCCAGGCTGAGTGTTGCAAGAGACCTGGGAGGAGGCTGCAAAGCTTCTCGTGACTTTGCCCAGAAGTCACACATCACTGCCACAGCATGTTATTGGTCAAGCAAGTTATCGAGGCCAGTCCAGGTTCAAGGGAAGACTCCACACTCAATGGGAAGAGTAGCAAATACTTTACAGCTATCTATCTTTAATTTACTGTACCTCTGGGAGACTAATAATGCATAAGAATGGACCAAAGGTGTCTGGGAAGTCCTGCCATGAAGAAAATTTTAACTCAGCATTTCACAATCTGATGATGACATTCATGTTAAATTAGGAAATTCCCTTGTAGAAAATTACTTAACCTGTATTCTGACAGAGAGCAGAGGGCAGAAATGGAAGGGTGATAGATGTGGGGGCTCAGTAATACTTTCTAGACAATAAAACTTTCCAAAGATGGAGAGTAGAGATTCCTGGTGCATTCCTGGTCTGGGGAAGTACCCAAACAGGGCCAAGTGCAGAGACCATCAGTGTGGACCAGAGGCTGAAGTTCCCAGTGGTGAAAGCTTGGACTTGCCCTCTGACCAGTCTAGGTTCAGATTCACCACTTAGAACTGTGTGAAACTGGGCAAGTTACCTCTCTCTAGGGCTTCAGTTTCCTTATCTAAAAAATAGGTAGTTCCTATTTCACAGGGTTGTTGTGAGGTTTAGCTGAGTCCAGGATGCCGTCCTCGGTTAGAGTTTGTGGTCGCTTGGTTTAATCACTTTGGAATTATTCTGGACTTGCTTCCCACAGGCAAATTAGTATTGTAAATTGTGAACTCATCTTTCCTTTTCTTGCAAAAGTAACCCCTGTACCATTTCACCTTTTTTTTTTTTCCCCAACCCAGTTTCTCATAAGTGACCGTGACCCTCAGTGCAACCTTCACTGCTCCAGGACTCAACCGAAACCTGTCTGCGCCTCTGACGGCAGGTCCTACGAGTCCATGTGTGAGTACCAGCGAGCTAAGTGCCGAGACCCAACCCTGGCTGTGGTGCATCGAGGCAGGTGCAAAGGTGAGTGTGCATGTGCCCCACGGAGGAGAGACAGGCCCGTGCACCACACTCCTTGCCTGGGGCTCTCCCGAGGAGGGAACTCAGAGTGAGTCTCTTCATTTGGCAGCCTCTGCCCCTGCCCTTTCCACCAGGGAATATGGAAAAGAGGACTGGCCGCTGAAAGATAAGTACTTTTCTGGCTTTCAAACACTGCCACCAGGGCTGAGAGAGATGCTGCTATTTGGCTATTGCTTTTAATTGTTATAATTCTTTTCTTTTTTTATTTTGTAGAGAGGCTTAAAATGGCAAAACATGACGGCTGGCTCTTGAATAGGGATTCCACATTGACAGCCAACAGATGTGTTCTGTTTGGTCTGCTCACACATTTAAACATATTAAAGACGTTTGAGACAACATTTAAAAACTGGGAAATGCAACCTAAAAATCTGGATGTTTGTATTTCCCATAAAAAATTGGAAACTGTGGTGATATGAGGTCTGTGTCCCCTCCCTCAAGATAAACATGTGGCTGCTGCTGAGTAGCAGCTACCTCCTTTAAAAGGGAGCCTGTTCTCCAGTTTGCCACAGTCTCCAGCATTCCCTGTGGTGCCACCAAGCTGGACGCCAGGCTTAATACACCCAGCCCCTTCTCTAATTTGTATCGCTTTCCTGCGCCCTGTTGGTATTTGAGTTGGTGACCCATGGACTGATCAGAGCTATTACAGAAATTGTGGGAGGCTAAGCTGGCTGCCCTAGGGCCTCTGATTTCCCAAAGAAAGTGCTTGCTGGGGACTTCTCTGATGGTTCAGTGGCTAAGACTCTGTGTTCCAGTACAGTGGCCTGGGTTCAATCCCTGGTCAGGGAACTAGATCCCACATGCCACAACTAAGACCTGGCGTGGTCACATAAATACATAAACAAATAAATATTAAAGAAAAAAAATCCATGGTGGTGCCAGAAAAAAAAAAAAAAAAAGAAAAGAACTTGCAGGTTTTGAATTGCAAGACATCTTTGAGACTCCTTGCATGTTTTTAAATAAAGTCAGTGAAAAATAGTAGAACTTTTTTTCCCCTAGGAAGGATGAGGGATATTTGGGAGAAAAGAAATAAACAGAACCGGATATAAATATGACCCCCTTGACTTTTTCTAAGAATACCTTTAAGAGGCAGGTGAGGCTGTGGGGCATTCGCTAGTCCCTGCCCTTGTGTTCCTGGAACAGCCAGCTTTTGTATGTCTGTGTGCATGCGTGTCTGTGTTTGTGTGGCGTAGCTTCTGCCTGCGTGTGTGTATGTCTGGGTGTGTATGGTGTGTGTGTGTGATATGTGGCAGTGTGTGGGCCCCCACAACACAGTGCTTTGGTCTCAGTATTTCTACAGCTGGAGTCCGTGGCTCCTGTGTGGGGCCCAAGTGACTCTGACATGCACACCTCCCTCTTTAGACGCTGGCCAGAGCAAGTGTCGCCTGGAGCGGGCTCAGNATATGACCCCCTTGACTTTTTCTAAGAATACCTTTAAGAGGCAGGTGAGGCTGTGGGGCATTCGCTAGTCCCTGCCCTTGTGTTCCTGGAACAGCCAGCTTTTGTATGTCTGTGTGCATGCGTGTCTGTGTTTGTGTGGCGTAGCTTCTGCCTGCGTGTGTGTATGTCTGGGTGTGTATGGTGTGTGTGTGTGATATGTGGCAGTGTGTGGGCCCCCACAACACAGTGCTTTGGTCTCAGTATTTCTACAGCTGGAGTCCGTGGCTCCTGTGTGGGGCCCAAGTGACTCTGACATGCACACCTCCCTCTTTAGACGCTGGCCAGAGCAAGTGTCGCCTGGAGCGGGCTCAGGCCCTGGAGCAAGCCAAGAAGCCCCAGGAGGCGGTGTTTGTCCCGGAGTGCACCGAGGATGGCTCCTTTACCCAGGTAGGGCTTGGCTACTCTCTCAGGCCCCGGGTCCTGGGGGCCTGGGAGCAGGAGGGCCCCGGGAGCCTTGCTTCCTAGAAACAGACGAGGGCTCTGTGACTCCCCTGTGCTGCCTCTGGGGCCTGTGTCCCCCCCGGGTCCCCCGCCACTCAGTGCCAGCGCTGGCAGTGGGTCCTGAAAGGCTCATGTGAGTTTGAGCCAGGAAACTGGCACTGCTTTGTCCCCGTCCTCCCGCTGCCTGTCTTCACTGTTCTCTTCTGTTAAATGTAGGCTGGTTATTTTTTCTTATCCTTGTGGGTTTCCCTGGGCAGCCTCTGTATTCCCTTCACTGTTCATTGCTACCCCTTCTGCACAGCTCTTCATCCTGTGCCAAGCTTCAGCTGAAGCCATGTTTCTTTTAAATGTAAAGTGTCTGTGGTTTGTGGAATGCGTGTATGTGTGTGTGGTGTATGTGTGCCTGTGGGTGGGTGTTTGTGTGTGTTGTGTGGTTCTTTGTGCTGTGTGTCTCTGGGTGTTGTGTGGTTTCTGATGTGTGTGTGGGTGTCTGTGTGGGGGTGGTGTATGTATGTGATGTATTGTATCTGTGTGCATGTGTGTCTGTGTGTGGTGTGGTTTCTGCCTGCATGTGTGTATGCCTGGGCGTGGTGGTGTATGTGTGTGATGTGTGGTGTGTGGTATCTGTGCATGTATGTCTATGTGTGTATTGTGTGGATTCTGTGTGAAGGCTGTCTTTCTGTATGTGTGTGTGTGTGTGTGTGATGTGTGGTGTGTGGTATCTGTGCATGTGTGTCTGTGCGTGTATTGTGTGGATTCTGTGTGGAGGCTGTCTTTCTGTGTGTGTGTGTGTGTGTGTGATGTGTGGTGTGTAGTATCTGTGCATGTGTGTCTGTGCGTGTATTGTGTGGACTCTGTGTGGAGGTCATCTTTCTGTGTGTGTGTGTGTGTGTGTGTGTGATGTGTGGTGCGTGGTATCTGTGCATGTGTGTCTGTGCATGTATTGTGTGGTTTCTGTGTGTGTGTGTGTGTGGCATATGGTATCTACGTACACATGTGTATGTGTGGTGTCTGTGCTAGCACGCGTGAGCACTCGCGTACGCACGCACTTAGATTCTAGAATCTCCTTTCAGGCAGTCTTCCCTCTGATCCTGTGTGATCTTCTGGCTGGAGGCTGGGTAAAAGTAGTGCTGGCTATGTTGCAGTTGGCACAGATTGGAACGCAGGTAGCATGGGACAACGGGGCGGTAGAGCTTTCAGGCTGGGGTTGGGGACAGTCTAGCAGGGCCGAGACAGCTGGGTGAAAGTGGGGAGGGCCACTGGACAAGGGTGGGTCAGCCACTGGATTGGGACGGGCGTGACTCCCACTGGAATGTAGTGTCATTTGGGGACCTCTGCCACGTGAGGGCTGGAGGTGGGGGCCTTGGGAGTTTCAAAATTTCCCCTAGTCATCCCAGAATTTGCGAGGGGGTAGGGGAGGAGGGAAAGGATGAGTCTGGCCTTTGGTCTGCTGGGTTTCAGAGTTCACTGGGAGGCTGGGCCCTGGGGACTGCTGATTTCAGGCCCAGTGCTGGTGGAGGTGGTGGGGTAGGGACAGGGCCTTGTAGTTTTTAAAGTTTCCAGTGTTCAGCCAAGATTGATAGCCACGGAGTTAAGCTGACCTTGGCTGCCCGCCCTGTGAGAGGTGCTTTGACTCATCTTCTCACTAAGTCTCACCACGAGCCTGCCAGGTAGGTGTTGCCGTCATCATTTACAGATGCACCCTCAGCGGGAGGCAGAGTGGTCCAGGAGCTGGGAGCCACGCTCAGATCTCTCCAGCACCCAAGCTCCCTCGGAGCCTTCCACACTCTGCTGTTCTCTGAGCTGGCCCTTTAAAAGGATGCTCTCTGCGCTCGCTTTGGCCATACATGTACTAAAATCGGAACAATACGGAGATTAGCACGGCCCCTGCGTGCANTGGACAAGGGTGGGTCAGCCACTGGATTGGGACGGGCGTGACTCCCACTGGAATGTAGTGTCATTTGGGGACCTCTGCCACGTGAGGGCTGGAGGTGGGGGCCTTGGGAGTTTCAAAATTTCCCCTAGTCATCCCAGAATTTGCGAGGGGGTAGGGGAGGAGGGAAAGGATGAGTCTGGCCTTTGGTCTGCTGGGTTTCAGAGTTCACTGGGAGGCTGGGCCCTGGGGACTGCTGATTTCAGGCCCAGTGCTGGTGGAGGTGGTGGGGTAGGGACAGGGCCTTGTAGTTTTTAAAGTTTCCAGTGTTCAGCCAAGATTGATAGCCACGGAGTTAAGCTGACCTTGGCTGCCCGCCCTGTGAGAGGTGCTTTGACTCATCTTCTCACTAAGTCTCACCACGAGCCTGCCAGGTAGGTGTTGCCGTCATCATTTACAGATGCACCCTCAGCGGGAGGCAGAGTGGTCCAGGAGCTGGGAGCCACGCTCAGATCTCTCCAGCACCCAAGCTCCCTCGGAGCCTTCCACACTCTGCTGTTCTCTGAGCTGGCCCTTTAAAAGGATGCTCTCTGCGCTCGCTTTGGCCATACATGTACTAAAATCGGAACAATACGGAGATTAGCACGGCCCCTGCGTGCAAAGCATTCCCTGTTAAGTTCTCTCCTTTAATTTGAATATTATACTGGTTGGTTTCTTTTTGACAGAAACAAAAATGCTTATTGAGAAAAAAGGAAAGGAGGCTCTGAGGATGTGGTCTAGAGAAAGGCGGTCTAGGGCTGTGGCTAGCGCACCACTCCTAAAGCCAGACCGCCTGGGCGTGAATCCTGCCGCCATCTCAGGCACATAATTCTCTAGGTCATAATTTCCTTAAGTGACGAATAGAGATTATTTTATATAGTCTTATATAGTTTTATATTATTTTATATAGTAATTATCATTATTATGGGCTTCCCTGTGGCTCAGTGGTAAAGAATCCACCTGCAGTGTAGGAGACGTAGGTTTGATCCCTGGGTCCGGAAGATCTCTTGGAGAAGGAAATGGCAACCCACTCCAGTATTCTTGCCTGGCAAGTCCCATGAACAAAGGAGCCTGGTGGGCTACAGTCCATGGGGTCACAAAGAGTCAGACATGGTTTAGCAATTAAACAACAACAAATTATTATATTATACATTTTTATGTGTTACTATTATTATTACTATTGAGTATTACTGTAGCTTACCTTGTAAGGTAGTGATGAGGATTAAATGAGTCAACACATGTAAATGCTTGGAACACATAAATACTGTATAAATACCTGCCATTATCAACACTAGTTCCATCTCTAATCTGGTTCTGTTACTCAGATCTTCTCAAGATGTTACAGACGATGTCACCCAAGAAAAAGAAAATCTTCTGTTGAGCTTTTCCTCCATGGATTCTTTATTTATCATTTATTCTAGTGAAAAGAATCCAGGTGATCTTTGTGCTGAAAATTCACGTGTGCGGGAGAATATCAAACCTCTTGCAGCTGCATTTGGGGCTGAGACAAGGGTCAAGGTAATAGGGAGGAGGCGGAATCCTTTCCCCCTACCCCTTTCTAGGCTTCTGTAATCCTGAGTGTGTTGCTTATGAGAACGGTTGACCCCTGCCCTCCCAGTTCTGAAGTGTTTGCTGCCTCGTGACAGACAGCCGCTGGCCAGCTTTTGTTTGAGGGAGGCCAGGCTGGCCCAGGTGGTGTTTGCCGGGGAGGGGAACTTCCAGATTAGTCTGGGCAGAATTGCTAAGTGAGGGGGCCCCTGCAGTTCAGCAGAGGTTGGATAGACAGTCAAGAGCCCCCTCATTTGTTTGACATGCTAAGCGCTGCCATGTGTCTGTGGGCTGGAGGCTGGCTCACCCCGGTGGGCAGCCAGGCAGCCAGACAGCCGGTCCGACCCCGTCACAGTGATTGAAATGGATGTGCTTTTTCCCTTGATCAAAGACGCTGCAATAACTTCACAAAATGAGGCTGTCTCTTTGAGTGTGCTTCAATTGCATTGACAGGCTGCCAAAAGGCTATGAGAAAAGAAAAAATGCTTTTCTGCCTCCCCCAACTTCCACTATCACTGACCTGGACTTTTTTGGTTTTGTTTTCTTTAAGACCAGAACCCAGAGATCAGGTCCATTGTTTCAACGTTGCTTAGACTATTGACATGCATGCCTCCTGGTGTTAGTAACATATTTTCATCCTGTGAATTACTATATAGTAATGTGCTCTTGAAGTTTATGGAGGGGACCCTCATGGGACTGGGTTTGTCTGGCATGGGACACAGCTTGGGACCACATGACTAAGTTGGCTTTAATAGGGTTCATATGGGATGCAGTGGTCTCTGTTCTCTAATTTGTTTTCCCTTGACCTCTTCTCTTGCTACCCTGCACCCCAACTCAAACAGCAGAGTGGTAAACATTAGAACATCAGGTTTTAAAAAACCCTTGATATTTAGACCACATCTCAGATCATTAAATCAAATTCTGGGTGAGGGACTCAGACATTATTATGATTTCAAGCTCTCCAGATGATACCAGTGTTGGGTCCAGGTTGTGAATGACCTGCTGTTATAAGGGCTTCATCACTCTTGTTCTTGGTTGCATCACTGGAATAAGGAGTTAAGGCTTTTTGATGACCTGCTGTGTGAGGATGGGAGCTACCGAATTTGTCCTTTGCTGTGGTCCTGTCTGCTTTCTCTTCTGGGTATCAGGAATCTTAACTCCTGACATCTGTTCTCCAAGTCCTCTGCCAAACTGTTGTCTGCTGCCCAATATGATGAACTGAAATCGCAGCCATAGAGGAATGGTATTGGATCACCACCACTAGGAGGTTGGCTGGTCAGGCTTGTGCATCACTGAATAATTATAATGGCAACTTTTTATAGAGTGCTATTTGCTGCCAGGCACTGATTTTTACATTTATTAATCTTTACTAGAACCTTTTGAGGTAGTTATTAATACCCTTATTTATACCAGAAAACTGAGTTTCAGAGGGGTTAAATAACAAGTTCAAGGTCACTAAGGATTTGTACCCAGGTCTACCTAATTTCAAGGCCTATGCTCTTAACTTTTTTATGCTACAAAGTGTCCTTGATGTATATGTAATTAATTTGCATTGCCATTGTTATTCCAGAAGTCCCCTCTCTGATGCTGTTGGCTAATCAATCAAGCAGACATTAAAAAAAAATATCCCTTTGCTTATGGAAATTTTTAAATATACAGAAAAGTTGCTAGAGTTCTCTGGTGGTCTAGTGGTTAAGACTCCAGACTTCCATTCCAGAGGGCATGGGTTTGATTCCTCATCAGGGGACTAAGATTCTGCAACCTACAGGACACATGCCTCCCACCTGCCTCTGTAAAAATATGTGTGTGTGTGTATACACAGAAGTAGAAATAATAGTATAATGAACCCAATGTACCCATCACCCTGCTTCAACAATGATTAACATCTGGCTGATTCTGTTTCATCTTTACCCTATTTTCATCTCCTACGCCAAACTGGATTGCTTCAAAGCAGATCCCAGACACAATATTTTTTCATCTCAGACATTTGGAGCTCTGCTATGTTCTGGGTTATGAGCTGGTTGCTCTGGGGCATTCAAGAAATGCCATGGCCTGTGCTTTCACGGAGCTTACATGCAGAAAAGATATGAAAACATGCCACTAAGTAGCTAGTATAAAAGACCCTACATGTACAATTGGGTATATTTCAAATGCCCAGTTATAAGTCAGTAATTTGGAATTCTGAGTGATTTTTATTATTGAGAAAATATGCAAAATTAAAAATTTCTGAACATCAAAATTAAACACTTCTGAACATCAAAATTAAAAATCTCTGAACATAAAAGGGCCTTAAACCAAGCAAAAGGCAAATGATGTATATTAGCCTTAATGGCAAAAGGCTAATATTAGATTTTAAAAACTCTTAAGAACCAGGAAGAAAAAGATCTTAGAAATGTAGGCAAGAGACATCAATAAGCAGATTATACAATAATAACAAATAGTCAGTAAATGACTATGAATGATATTTTCCTTAGTAATTAAAGAAATATAAATACAGATAATGATGTGGCATTTTGCTTACCAAATTGTTGAAACTTGGAAAAGAGTAATATTCAGGCCTGGGTGAAGGGAAAGGATTACGCCCCACATCATACTTGAAAAAGTTAATTGGCACTGACAGTTTATGAGAGAATTTTGCAATATGGGTTAAACGTCCTTAATTGTGTCCAAATCTTGAGCTTGACATTTCACTTCTAGGAATTTATTCTAAAGAAATAATTAAAAATATATGCAAATATTTAGCCACAAGGATTTCCATCTAAGTTCTGCTTATAGTTGCAAAAATTAGGAAACAATCTAATCTAAATGTTCAAAATAGAGAAGTGCTTGAACAAATTATGACATCACCATACTGTGCAGCTAGTAGAATGATATAGACGCTCCTTCCACACAGTATGTGTGTGTATGTGTATGTATATATACACACACATATATGAGAGAGTACCATATATATATGAGACAATCAAATATTCAAGAGAAAAAATATTTTCATTTTCTTCTAAATCGAAAAGCTGCACACACTTTGTAAAAAAAAAAATTCTGAGAGTGCAGAAGTACATAGATATAAAGGTAAAGTCGGTGAATTCATCTCTTTGAAGTAGCAACTGTTAAGGCTATGGGCCACTAGTTTTTCTTCCTTTGGGTACTTATCATTTTTGAGGGTGAAAATAATAAAATGTCATATATCACTTTCTAATTCTTTCTTATTATTTAAAAAAAATTGCTTATTGATTTATTTTAGACGGTTGCTGCACAGGCCTTTCTCTAGTTGTGGCAAGCAGGGGCTACTCTGGTTGCAGTGTGCGGGCTTCTCAATGCCGTGGCTTTTGTTGTGGAGCAGGGGCTCTATGCGTGTGGACTTCAGCAGCTGCTGCACGTGGGCTCAGTAGCTGTGCTTCCTGGGCTCTGGAACTCTGGCTCAGTACTTGTGGCACTCAGGCTTAGTTGCTCTGTGGCATGTGAGATTTTCTTGGACCAGGGATCAAACCTGTGTCTCTTACATCGACAGGCAGATTCTTTACCACTGAGCCACCAGGGAAGTCCTCTAATGCTTTCCTATACTAATTATACTGTGATTTAGTTATTTCCAGGTTTATTGCGTATTACCCTACGTCATTTTAAAAATGGCCGTATGTCCCATTGTATGAAGGTACCATGAATTCTGGAAGTTTGGGGATTAAATTTCTGAAAGTTGAATATTGGGTCAAAAGGACATGCCCTTTCAAAGACGTTTGATGCATACTCCCAAACTGCCTTCTAGTGCTGGGCAACGATGTAGTTGATTTAGTGGTTGTTACCAAATACATTCCCAAGCCATTTAATTTATCTTATGTAGCTAGATTGTAGTTCTAATAGTACTATAGAGTATAAAACACCATTTGTAACATTACTGCCTACATGAAAAAAATGTATTATGTGTCCCACTTTAAGCCCCATGTTCCAGGAACAGTCTTTCTTGATATAGCTCTGTCTGGCACCAACACTGTCCCCATTTTACTTCATTCCAATCACTGCTCCCCACACCAGCACACACATGTATGTTTTTTTATTTTCCAAGTTTAGTTTTTTTTTTTCTTTTTTTGTATAGGTTTGGGGAGCTGTAATTTCTTCTTGATAATGCCATGTTCAGAAGCTGGAAGTGCAAAGAGAAAGCTCTGTGGCTTTTTGGCATAGATGGTGGGCTCCCCTTGTCAGCATTTCTGTAACTCCTACAGTTTTCTCAAACCTGGGGACTGCAGCTTGTTTCCTAAGTGCGTGGGCTTGAACAGTGAAGCTGGCCTTGAGGCTCCTTTGCAGTGACTCCTCTCCCCACCCCCACAGTACAAAACTGCATGTCCTGCAGCCAACTCCCTCAACCCCCACCCCGGCTGAGCTGTATGATTAGCTTGTCTTGGAAACACCTGTGTTTACCATCTTGGCCTCCGTCTTCCAGATTCTCAGCAAGTGCTGAAGGTATGGATGCTTTGCATCAATTGTGAGCCTTTGTGGACCAACTGTCTAACCTCTGATAAAACACTGGCAGGCTGGAGCACTGAGTATCTCATGGGGGAAGGATTTGTCCCATCCTTGATGAGTCCAAGGGCTACATTGGTTTGTGTTAATGTGAAACTATCTTACCTGAAGCAATAGTGTGGGTGTCTCCTCAGTGCAGAGGGTTCTGTAGGTAAAGTACTAAGAACCTGGCTGCATCCATAGCTGGACTCTTCTGAGCTTCTCTAGCCATGTCAAGTTCCTTTGGATGCCCCAAACACAGACAATTTTGTGTGTTTTAGTGGATGGTGCCAACTTTTGTTTTTTAAAGCGGTCACACTTTTAAATACTTAAGTTCATCCTTTATGTACAGATGACATAGTGGTCAAGAGACCCACTGTTGCGTCAGTTGTTGCTTTTCATTGTCCTTTTCTGTTGTGTTCAATAAACATATTATTTTTGTTACAGTTTGAACATCTACTGTGCCCAGAGCATCTTACTACTGCTTCTACATGTGTTTTTCTTTGAATTGCTTTTGTTCCAAACAACCAGATGCTGCATATGGTAATTTATACAAAAATGCTCACAACATAGCACATAACTGCTGTTCAACAAATGTTAATTTTCTTCCTCTTTGGGCTTGGTTTGCTCAACTGTATATTGGGGGAGCTCGCTGAGCACCTCCAGAGGTTGTCCTGTGGGCCAGCCACATTATTATTTAAAATAGCAGCTCTATTAAGGTAGAATTCACATACCATAAAATGTATCCCTCTAAGTGTATGATTCAGTGGTTTTTAGTATGTTTACAGAGCTGTGCAACCGTTACCACTATCTAATGCCAGAATATTTTCATCACCCAAGAACACATCCATGTGCCCACTGGAGGTCGTATGAAAGTAAATGTTTAATTCTGTAAATCATGGCAGGGACAGGACTTGATGCCTCCACAGGCAGGAAGGACTTGCCTAGTAAGTGACTCATCTCATTTCTCACAAATGGTGGGAGCCACCACTGTCATCTTTTCGATGAGAGAACCCTGTGGGCACCCACAAGTGCAGAGGAGGGAATATGAGGGTGGGTGGAGCTCCAGCGCTGTATCCGTTGTGTTCGGTGGTGACCTGCCTACTCCAACCATTGCTGCGTGCTCCTCTCCAATGGCCGCAGGCCCCTGAGCCTCCTCTCCCAGATTGGCTGGCATCATTTGCTTTGGAGCAAGTTGCAGACTCTGGGTGCTCTCAACTGGGCATCTGACCTCCCTGCAGTCTCTGGTGAGTCTGCCCCTAAGTCAATTGTGGAAATGAAAGGAGCAAGCCCTGGGCAGTATCCACAGCTGCTCTTCTGCAAGGGGGTGCACTGGGAGGAAGGGATGGATGAGGCCTGCTTCTCTGGTCTTCCTGCTGCTCATGGAAAAGGGGAGGCTCAATGACGGAGGCTTCTATCACTCTCTCTGCCATTCTTTTCTTTTTCAGATGATAGCAATAACACCTGTTTAGCACCTACTTTGTGCCAAGGTGTTTTCTAAGTACCTGACACATATTAACTTATTCAGCCCTCACTATGACCTATGAGTAGACACAACTGTATTCTTAATTAACAGATGAGAAACCTGAGCCATAGAGAAGCTGAATAGCTTGCCAGGAGTCACACAGCTTGCAAGTGACAGAGTCAGGATTCAAACCCAAGCAGCCCTGTGCCAGGGTTCTTGGTCCTAACCATTATGCAACACTGCCTCTTAAAGAGCATAGCCTTCTTTTATAGTGGTATTGCCAAACTGGAGCTTATCTAGGAGGATAACTCAGGTGAGCAGGTTGGGGAAATTGTGCCACATGAGGAATAGTCAGAGGATCCAGAGGTTGGTTTGGAGATGAGAAGAACCAATGGGTGGATGAGAAAGAGATGACCAAAGGGATGCATGAGGGCCATCTTCACCTTGGTCTGTGGATGCCAATTGCTTTTTCTTGAGTAGTCTCACAGAGCCAACCCAGGATCACTGAGGGAAATACTCAATGACTCAGATTCTGACTCAAACCCAGGAAGAAATTTTTACAAGAGGAACAATCCACAGATGGAATATTTTACTCAAAGAGGACTCCCCATCCTAGGAAGAGGACAGACAGGACTGAAGGGGCATTCAAGTGGGATGCTATGGGGAAGGAGGGTGCTCCTGCACTGGGAAGGGAATTAAACTGATGACCTCTTGGCATCTCCTCCACACCTACTATGATTTTATGAGTATAATGTTCAGTCTGGTGGGTAGGCACACAGTTGACCCACAACAAACTCTTATTCAGGAACTTCCAGGCAGACCCATTAATACACACACATTCAGGGCTATTGCCACTCTGCTGTGGGTGCATATGACATGCCAGCTGGTGACCCTGCAGGTGCAGGTCGTGACACGTGACACTGTGTCATAGTATAATGCTGTCTCTGAAGTCGGGGGGCGGGGGTCAAGTCAACTTTTTAAAGTCAACTAAACTCTTGGTGGCTCAGACCGTAAAGCGTCTATCTACAGTGCGGGAGACCCAGGTTTGAGCCCTGGGTTCGGAAGATCCCCTGGAGAAGGAAATGGCAATCTATTCCAGTACTATTGCCTGGAAAAATCCCATGGACAGAGGAGCCTGGTAGGCTACAGTCTATGGGGTCGTAAAGAGTTGGACACGACTGAGCGACTTGACTTTCACTAAACTCTTCTGCAAAATGAACAGGATCAGATTTTTTTTTCCCCTCTGTCAAAGTCTGGAAAAGTAAAAGGAAGATGGGAGGGAGATATGAAGGCAGAAAAGTTTAATTAAAGTGAAATCAGATGTAGGAGGGCTTCCCAGGTGGGCGCTAGTGGTAAAGAACCCGCCTGCCAATGCAGGAGACAGACAGGCAAGTTTGATCCGTGGGTTGGAAAGCTCGCCTGGAGGCGGTCATGGCAACACACTGTAGTATTCTTGCCTTGAGAATCCCATGGACAAAGAAGCCCGGTGGGCTCTTTGCAAAGAGTCGGACACAGCTAAGTGACTTAGTATGCACACACGCACAGAAAGAGCCCCCACTCCTGCAGGCTACCCTTGTCCCACCACTGGCCAGATCACCACAGCTCCGCTCTGAACAAAGCTCCTACACAAAGGGACTTATTTTTTATTGGATATTTTAAAAACATAAAGAGTACTTGATATCTTCCTCCCTGAAGTGGAAGTAGAAGCAAACAAATGAGAGGTGCTGTGTTTGCTGTTTACAAAACCTGGGTCATTCTAGGCACCAAACAGGAGGGAAGAAGTCAAGAAAATAAAGTTCTTCCAAAACCCTGACCCTAAGATTTTAAAAATATCTTTATGTGTGTGTTGGGGGGATGCTCTTTACACTTTTTGGAAACTAACAAAATGTTCTTCATCATGTATTGGAAAAGTGGTCCTAACCCTGGCAATTAGGTGCCAATTTGTAAATACTGACCTTACTCTTAAGTAGCAGAAGTTCAACTTGGGGTACACTTGTAGAATCACAGAAGTTTTGGATCAAAAGGGACCTTAGAGATAATCTGGCTCATATTTTCCTTCCTCTCCCTGTCTCACCACATCCAGGGTTCAGATTCTACTTATAATCTCTCACCAAGCCATCATCTATCTTCTGCTTGATTGCCACCAAAGACAGGAAACTTATTATTACCAATGGCAACATAATGCATTTGGGGCAAGTTTAATTGGAAAGTCCTTCTCTGGGTTGACTTGAGAGTTGTGATTTCCAATAGATGACCCCCATTCAATCTAAGGGACTTACTGAATCCACAGAAATCTCATTTTCCACAAAAAATCTGAAGACAAACACCATTATGTCCTTGTAAAATCCTCTTTTACAGCCAAGAAATATTTCTTTTTGCCCTGGCAAAGATATTTAGTTATAGCACTCATTCCCATATCATAGAGACTTATTATGTCTCTCTTTCCTCTTGGCTTCTTTCCTCTGATTTGTTTGCCAAGCCCCGCCCCTGCCCCCCCAAACCCACCAACCCTGCCCTTATAGAATGTCCTTCCCCAAACTGGATACAGTGGTTCAGGTATGGTCAGAAAGAGCTTAGGAAAGAGTGGTATTATCTCTTATTCTTAACTCTTTACTGCTTGACTAATATCACGTTGGCAGCCATGTTACACCATCAAGTTATAAAAAACATAGCCAACAAAGACTCCTACATTTAGAAGAGTTTGAAATTGAGGGGTTACCTTCCTTCCTTGCCTCTCCTCCATTAAATTCTGGAAGACCAGGTAAATACTCTAAAAGGAAAATCCCTCATTCCCCAGCAGACAGTCCGCCCTAGACTTGGCATGGAGCAGGAGACAGTGTCTACAGCCAGCGAGAATGGCAGTGTTTGAAGCTACGAAGGACATCCTTTCTGCAAACGGGAAGGGGAAAAGGGCAAAATCTGCTTGTGCTGAGTGCATTCTCTACATCCAACACTATTTTAGATGCTTTATGTATCTCGTCTCATTTTGTCTTCTCAATAACCTTCAAGGTATGCACCGTCAGTCTTGCTTCATAAATAGGCTTGGAGAGGTTAAGTGACTTTGTGAAAGTCACACATAGATGGTATTTAAACCCAGGTCATTTTGAATCCAAAGCCATGTTTTTCCTTCTGCATTCTGTTACTTCTCATCCAAACCTGACTAAAGATGAGGGGGACATTTGTGGGATAACCTCTTCCAAACTGAGGGAAAAACAGCTCATGCTAGCCAGACCAAAAGGATTACACCATCTCTCCTGTCTACTCTTGCTTTTCTCACTGCAATCAAGCTTTATTCCATGTGTGAAATCACCCAGAAGATTTAAGGCCACGATCGCTAGATTCCTGAATTAAAAGACCACATGTCGTCAAGACAACTGGAACAGAAAAACTTTGGAAAGAAGTATTGTCCCATGGCCCCTTGCTCCCAAATTCCCACCTAGAAAAGTGCTTGTTTCTTGTGTATTTCACGATAAATGCTGGAAAGGATGGAGTGATGAAGTGTCTCTTAAAACTGTGGTGCTTGGAGTGTGGTCCCTGGACCAGCAGCAGCAGCATCACCTGGGGACTTGTTAGAAATGCATATTCTCCAGCTGACCCTGTCCCCAATGAATCCAGAAACTCTGTGAGCAGGGCCTGGCAATTTGTTTTCATAAGCCCTCCCCATGAATCTTACTGTGCAATAAGCAATGTTCTCTTGCAGCTTCTGATGGAGAGAGGTTCTAGGGGGATAAGTGGCAACCTCAGACGGCCTGGAGACTCAGTCATTCAGCTAGGGTGCATGGCACCAATGGAAAAACATAATTTCCTACAAGAGGAATGTCTTATAGGGAAGACATTCCTATAGGGAATGCAGAAGAAAGGAAAATATGCCTGCTGAAAATACTGCCCTGAAACTAAGTTGTTGGGGAGATCTACAGCAAGATGTTTAACTTCGTGCATTCGTTTAATCCAAAAAACCTACTAACTGCTTTGGAACAACTGGCAGATTAAAGAAAAAAATATGTTTCATAATCCCACTGCCAAGGAGAGTTAGAGAAATATCCACATGCCTTCTGCTTTTAGTTTAACTTTTTCCCACTGGGAAATGTTCCTGTACATGATAGTAGTCATTTCATTACAAGTTTGGTAGTTGCTACTAAGAATGCTGAATCAAGCCTGTCTTTTTGCATATGGTTCACATTTTTCTATTTTACAAAAGAAGCACAAAGAAAAGGGATGTGGGAGGGATGTAGCCACTGGGTTGAAGGTGCCTTGGAGCGGGCCCCAGTTGTCAGTGAAGGTCTGAGGCAACTCAAGATGGATTTCTTAATAAATAGAACATGAGAAAGCATTACAGAAAAGGAGGTGGGGACTTGCCAGAGGGAAATTGTTTCAAGAAGAGTGAACTAAATGAAGGCCTGATACCTGGATAGTAATAAAGTATGACTGGGAAAGAAAGAAATATGGCAAGGCCCTGCACATCATTAGAATACACCCCCCCACCTTTTTTTAAAGCATGTTCCAGAGAACACTAATACTACCATGAATGCTCCTGAACTGAACTTGGGTTCACGCTCCCTCACCTATGCACAGCAAAGCCAATTAACTGACACCAGGTTAAGGTGAAGGAACGTATAGCATTTATCACAGGGCACCAAGCAAAGAGAACAGGCAGCTCATTCGCTAAAGACTTGAAGTCCCTCATGACTTTCAGGGAAGGGTTTTAAAAAGCAACATTTGGAGTGAAGGTTGCAGCTTGTGGACTTTCTCCTGATTGGTTGGTGGCGAGGTAATAGGGTGATGTTTCTGGACTCTTAATCATCAATGTCTGGTTCCATCCAGTCTAGGGTCTATATGCTGTGGTCAGCATGTAGTCATCGTCATCCATCTATCTGTGTGGGAGGTCTTAGTTCCTGCAAAACAGCTCAAAGATATGCATCCGATTATTATGTAGATTCCTTGAGGAGGAACTGGGGCTGTTTGTTTTAAAATTTATTTATTTTTGATTGAAGGGTAGTTGCTTTATAGTATTGTGTTGGTTTCTACGAAACATCAACATGGATCAGCCACAGACTTACCTATGTGCTCTCACACCTGGACATCGCTCCTGCCTCTCCCCCCATCTCACCTCTCTAGGTTCTTACTGAGCTGGAGCTGGGACTCTGTTTTATTGAAGAATTATTGTTTAAGCTATCATTACTTTTCTTGCTTGACTGTTCTTCCTTTGTTTCTGCATTCTGTCACTTCCCCAGTTAGCAACTGCTTGAGTCTGCTCTTTGGAACTCAGGGAAGGCCTAGGAGACTAAAGCCTTTTTCTACAAACAAGGAGTGGGCTTTGATACCTGAGAGGACCACACAGGGTCTTGTTCAGTTTCAACTCCAACTTTTCTTTGATATTCCTCTACCCTCTGAGGGGAATACAAGCAGGACCAGAAAGGGGATAAAGTTTTGGATAGAGAGATTAATCATAAACTCAGCAGGGGAACCCAGTTTTCGGGGGATTTGGGTTCACTCATTCAAAGTTAAGGGAAGTTCCGATAGTTAAAGAAGTTTAGGAATTGCTGCAAATGGTATCTTCCTCTTAGAGTTGAACTGTGAACAGATTTAAGGCTCTGAGAAGTCCTGCCATCAACAAATCTTTTAATTTTATTTGGCTCAGTATTTCCAAAGTTATTTGGCTAGAGAACCCCTTCATCCCCAATAATTCCTGGTCACACCCCAAAGGGCACCAACTGTATCCATTGCTATAGCAAAGTGACAGAGAGAAAGATGAAGGAATAGCAGCTTCACATTCCAGGAGAAGGGAAGAAAGTAGCCACACTTGGGGAGACTGTTTTCCTAGGGAAGCTGGTAGGAAAAACAGCAAAAGTCCAACAACAAATATGCAACTTTGAGATGTGAGGTCTGACCCTGTCCAAGGAGCCCCCCAAGAACAGCTAGAGGAAAGCAGGCTGGCCAGGGGGCACAGCAGAGGCCCCCATGTTGTCATCTGAACCACTCCAGAAATGGCCTTCCACTCAAACTGGAGCAAAAGACTCTTGATTTGAATATTTACTCACTTCTTCCCCCCTCCCTCAAAAGAGTTCCATTTGCCAGAGAATTACAAAGCATAAAGATACTGGTCAGTTCCCTTATACACCAGCCCTGAGACCCAGGCCTTTCTTGGTCTCCCTTCCGGGTCTGGGGGACTTCCATCTGCCAGGGCAGGTACTGGCCATCATGTTATCTCTCTTGTCTCTGGGTCTTGGTTTCCGCATTTGTAAAGCATTTGGGTGAGACTAGTGATCTCTAAGATTTTTCTCCAGCTCTGTCAATTCTGAAATTTTGTGAGAGCTTGGAGTTTGGGATCTGAATTCCTGTGCTGTTATGAACTAGCTGTGATATTTGAACAAATAACCTCTGCTCCATGCACCTCTCCTATGAAGGATTTGCACACTGGGTGACCTTGAGGCCCAAATGAGATACTGCCTCGGTCATGGCGGTGTTTGGAAAATCATTGTAAAAGTGGTGTTTTCCATTTGGGGTGTGACATGTGAGTGCTCCTTGGCTCTACATATGGCCCATCGTCTCCTTTGCTTTTCTCGTGGTTCCCTCCCTTTTGATGCCCCCATTGGTTTGTTTTGCTCTGTTAGCTGGTGTTTGCTCTGTTCTCTGCTCAGTTACTCAACTGCACTCATTGGCAGGGCTGGCCTCCCACATTTTCCCAGGTGTCCACAAGTTGGGCTAATGTTGAAGACTAACAAGCTTAAAATAATTTCAGATTTGTCTTCATTTGGACAGAGAGGTTGACCCGAAGTAAACCACTGGGCTGTTTTTGCAAAGGGCTTCTTGCCAAAAATATTTAAGTATATGAGTCAGAGATGAAATTTCCTACCTAAGAACACACTGCAGTCTAAGCAGAGAGTAACCTCCCTTAGATTGATGTAAAAACACTTTTTGTCTTTTAAGGAAGACCCATCAGTTGACATTTTAACCTTCTCAAGGTTGTTCCAGAGTTGGGTAGGAAGAAATGCCATGGTTTTTATCTGTACCTTTGTGGCTAGAACAACCCTGAGATTTGAAAAGTGCACTAGATGATAAACACTAGAAGTGGCCAATTACCTTGTCAGTGCCTCTTGGCCCATGCTTGACACATAGATTAAGTCTGAAAGTTCATGAACTGGAGATTGGTGTTTTGAGCAGGGGGAGATAGAACAAAGCTGTTGTTGTTCAGTTGCTCAATTGTGTCTGACTCTTTGTGACCTCATGGACTGCAGCACACCAGGCTTTCTTGTCCTTTACTATCTCCTGGAGTTTCCTCAAACTCATGTCTATTGAGTCAGTGATGCCATCCAACCACCTCATCCTCTGTCACTCCCTTCTCCTCCTGTCCTCGATCTTTCCCAGCATCAGGGTCTCTTCCAATGAGTCTGCTCTTCAAACCAGGTGGCCAAAGTGTTGCAGCTTCAGCTTCAGCATCAGTCCTTCCAATGAATATTCAGGAATGATTTCTTTTAGAATCGACTTGTTTGATCTCTTTGTAGTCCACGGGACTCTCAAGATTCTTCTCCAACACCACAGTTCAAAAGTATCAGTTCTTCGATGCTCAGCCTTATTTATGGCCCAACTCTCACATCTGTATGTGACTACTGGAAAAATGATAGTTTTGACTATATAGACCTTTGTCAGCAAAGTGATGTCTCTGCTTTTTAATACACTGTCTATGTTTGCTGTAGCTTTTCTACCAAGAAGCAAGCATCTTTTAATTTCATGGCCGCAGTCACCATTTGAATAAGGAGGATTGCTTATTAATTTAAAACAATAAAGCTTGCAAGGGAAGAAGGGAAACTAGGTAGGATTTAACATTTGGTCATGTATATATAAACCATTATAGTTTACATCCTGATTGCTTTTCTACAGGAAATGTTACTTCTCTCTTCTGAGAGTAATGAAACTATTTCTATATGAAAATAAACTTGCCCTTCTTTTACTCAAACTTTTTCACACTTTTTTTCTGGTTTCAAATTGCCCCTTCCCTTGGGCTGGTTGGAATAGAATGTTCTTTAGTTTCCATCAGAGAGTCTGGCTGTGCTTTTCTTTTGAGTGCAGATAGTTGGCTAAAAAAATAACACCATGATAATAAAAATAAATAGCTAAGTTTAACTGGGCACTTACCATGTGAGCTAAGTGCTTTATTTACATTATCTAGTGTAATCCTCCCAGCAACTGAGTGAGGTAGGTATTATCATCTCCCTGTTTCTAAATGGTCATGGACAGTCTGAGGCTTGGTTTGACTACAGACCTTTTCAAGGCTGCAGAGGGTTGGAAAGCTCAGTGGTTAACTGGAAGTGGTGGAGCTGGTTAGTTAAGGAAGACAGGCTACAGTCTGACTGTGACCACTGCTTTCTGTCTTCATATGACTTCTTTTTCTTCAAGAAGACATCTTGGAAACTTCCCCAGATGCTTTGCAGACAGCCTCTAGGTGGAGAACTGTGGGTCCGTTCACTTGGAGATCCTTCAGTAAAGGAAAGTGACCTTGCCGGGTGCTCCCTGCAGTGGTCTGGGTCCTCTGGGGCTTCTTTTGTTATCTGTTGTTCTTGTCTCTGCAGCACACCTGGGGCAGGTGTGCCTGTAACTGTGGATTCCATGCCTCAGAGGGATATGGCAACAATGCCTCATTCAAGCTCAGCTGTAAAACTCTGAAGGGCTTGGAAGCAGCCTTCAGCCTGTGGACTTTGTCGTCTGGAGTCTATTCCTTGGAGCCTGGTCTGAGGAAAATGCCGAGGGCCCTGGGGAGAAAGAGGGGCTGTGTTTGGGCCTGTGGGCCTGGCCTGGGGGCTGGGAGGCAGCCTCTGTATGTCCAAAGGGGCACAGCGGGTACTCTCAGGTAGCATGTGGCCCTGGGGACCCTCAGAGCCCCAAGGTCAGATTATATCTCCCAGAACAAAGCTTTAGGCTGTCTCTTCTTCAGGCACACGCTTCTGTCCCCAGCAGCCTCAGCTGGGACTCTGCAGGCCCAGGAGGAGGGGCGCTCCATGTCGTCTAGGGGCCGGACTTGGGTGGGGGTACCACACTCAAGAAAGAGACGCTGGCCTTGGCCGTGAGAGCCAAGGGGCCTCAGGGTGAGTCAGCGTGGCCACTGGCCCCAGGGACAGACTTCCCTACGGAGGAAGAAGCAGCCAGTCAGGCCCCGTTAAATGCTACCCTTGGCGAGGAGCCGTCCCCTGCAGGCTGTGCTGAGTCTGAAGGGGTGGACTCCAAGTTTCCGGAAGTGCTCCCACCAGAGTCTCCCAGGCTTCCTGGGGGTGTTTGGGCCCACGTTGGAGGCTGGCTGGCCAGGCTGTCTGACACAGCCAAGAGCAGTCTTGCCGTAGCCACCCTGTATCCAGCCATCGGCCCAGGCCAGGCACTGGTCTCACACTCGTATTTTCCTGGCCAGTGCCCTCCAGGTTAGATGCTAGGATCCCCATTTTATAGATGGGGCTCAAAGACCTAAGTAACATAACTGCCAAATCCGTACGTAACTGGCTGGATCTAGGATTCAAATCCAGGTGTATCTAGGTTGCTTTCCATTCCACCCTTAGGCCTCCTCGAAAGGTAGCACTAACCTGCCAGAGGACACTGATCCTGAGTCAGCATCTGGGGTAGCAAGCGTGATCTTGGGATTCAGGGCTTGTCTCCACGAGATGAAGTGGGAGTGAAACGTGGTCCTTTGGCGAAGGCATTGAACGCAGTTTCCCTGCATGCATGGCACAGGTACCTGCCTCAATTACACAGTCATCATACTGGTAGGAGTGATATGCCCCGCATCTTGTTCTTAAATCCCAATTTCTGAGTGCAGGTCTGTAATGACGCAGCTAGCTTTGGGGGAAACTGTGGTGTTTGGTACCATCACAAGAGCAGAAGTCTTTTCTGTAGCTTTCCTGTCTTGCTGATAATTTACGGATTTTACAGAGGCTGTCTGATTTGCCCTTTCCTTCTGTACCCTGTATCCCTCACCTCTCAGTTTGTATGCTGTTGCTGTCTATCCTCGATTCTGATATGTCCTTGATCCCAAGAGGCACCTTTTCCCCACACTTTAATGTCTGTGCGGTTGGCACACATCTTGTAATTGAGTCTACATTTAATGTGGCAGGGCTGTTTAAATTGATGTTACATTTTTAGGATGGATGGAGACCAAGAATTCAGGAAATATGATAATGCATGCATTTATTCAACTCATCAAATGCCTACAATAAATCTCAGGCATTGTGCTAGATGTTGGAATATAGAAGTGGCCAAGTTTCAGTCTCTTGCCTTTGGGAGGTCACAGTCTAATGGGGGAGATAGACTAGACAGATCATCAGGCTCGTTGTAATAGGGGCAATGAGGGGAGCCAGGCTGTGTGGAGGGTCAGAGGAAGGAGGGGGAGGACGTAGGGAGCCTGGGACCACTTTAAGGAGAAGGTGTACCCTGAATGAGGTGGGAAGACAAAGACCTGGGAGTAGACTGGGATGGGTTGGGGAATGGTATTCCAGAAAGATCGACTCGGTGAAGCAAACGGAGGTTCAGAATCATGAGACACTAGGATGTGTTTCTGAGCCTCGTCAAGTTGCTTGTGGCTGGAATGGAGGATATGTGGAGACCTGGGGCTAAAACAGGGATATGGGGAGAGCAGGGGCCACATCATGGGAATCCCTAAGCTCGTGCAAATCAGCCTCATCTCCATCCTGAGTCCGATGGCAAGTCTTTGAGGTATTTTAAGCAGGGGAGTGATGCCCAGATGTGTGTAGAAAGTGGATGGAAAAGGGATAGTGGGGTGCTGTGGAGGAGGTGAACAGAGTGACAACTATTGAAAGAGAAAGAAGAGTTACCCCGAATCAAGCCCAAAGCCTCATTTTTATTTACTGTTCCCAGGCAGTATGGACCTGAGCACGGAGGCTTGAAGAAGGTCAAGCAGTGGTGCAGCAGGGCGCCTAGAAGGAGCACCTGCAGGCGCAAGTGGCCTTATTCTTGCCTCAGCCCCATCATGTGTGGCCTTCTCTCGGGAAAGTCGCATGATCAGTAGGCAAGCTGACTGTAGGAACAGGTGCTGGGAAAAGCTAGAAAAAGAAGAAAAGCCTTTCACTTGTCTCTGCTTGTTAAGGGTTGTATCAACCTACAGCGATGACATTCCAACCTGTACTTGCCAAGTTAGTTTACCAACCGGAACTTCTTACAAATAGATGGGACACGCAGCGGGCGTTTCTGAGTGTGGGGTGAGAGATTAAGTGTTAAATGTCACAAGGAAACAGCGTGAAGCCCAAGATAAGTGGCTGCGGTTGTGCCTGAGAGTCACGCAGAAAGCACAGTGTTTTCTGGCCCATCGTCAAGGGATGCGCTGGGGGCGGGCTGCTGGAGTGAGCGGTGGAAGCAGCGCTCCGCCTTGCCGGGGAGGGTTTGAAATGGATGGGAGGCCACTGCTGATGCTGTGACCCCAGACTCATGGTTCTTTTCTGCTTCCCATTTCCCGAACAGGTGCAGTGCCACACTTACACCGGTTACTGCTGGTGTGTCACCCCCGATGGGAAGCCCGTCAGTGGCTCTTCTGTGCAGAATAAAACTCCTGTATGTTCAGGTACCGTAGGGAAGGGCGGGAAGAAAGAAAAGGGTTGGAGAGAGATGCCTTGGCCGGTCTCCTGCATCTGCGGGTGTGGACCTCTGAAAGACTGGTGGTGGTTATGAGTCCTCTTCCCGGTCAGGGAGGAGTCCACCTGAACGCGCTTGCTCTGTTGGGAGCTGGGTGATAGGGTCAATATATGTCTCTGGGTATGTATTTCTCTATTTTGAGTTTAGGTTTCTGGTTCAGTGCTCTTTTCCCAAACATCAGCTGTAACCTCTAGAGAGCATGGTCTATATGTTTATAGCTTGGGTGCTCTTGGTTGCTAGGGACCCTAGGCACACTTTATCGAGATAGATTTCAAGACTGCACAGGAGTTCAGCATCAAAGGCTATGGTGAGCAATTAGCGATGTCTTTCATGGGTGCAGGAGAGGGGAGCGGTGGTCTGTGTTGCCATATGTTTGCCACCAGTGTGACATACAGTGATGGAAAACATTTGTGCCAGTGGTCCTGAAATCTGGCTATCATCAGCGGTGCCTGGGGAAGTCAAAAGGAACCCAAATGTTGAGGCTTCTCCTTCAATATTTGGATCCAGTAGGTCTAGAGTGAGACTTGGAGTTTACATGCTTATGAAGCTTCTCAGGTGGTTCTGTTGCTGAGACAAATTAGGGAACCACTCTTTTGTAGCGACCCTCCTAGTAAGTCCATAGGAAAAATCAAGTCTTTTCTATTTCCAACTTCATGGGCATAGAGAAATTTTGTTCTTAGGTCAGTTTTGTGGGATTGTATATTATGAATTTATAGAAGCCCCACACTTCCATTCTGATGGTAAGGAAATTCAAGTCACTCCCTTAATTCACTATGCAGCTCAGCCCATGTTAAAATAAAGTCTGTCCCACCCACCAGCTGCTTCCTATTTCTCTGTAATCTGTGTATATGAGATTTTATGTATTTATGTATTTTTAATTTTTAAGTGCAAGCAAAGTATTAAACATTATTCTAACGCCTATGGGAAACTCCAAACTCCAGTAGTCCTGTCCTAACATTTTTCTTTTTCCCCTAAATTTATTCATTTTTTTCGACCAGCCCTGCTATATAAGGGGAAGAGTGAGTGGAAAGGGCAGTAAGTATCTACATCAGGAAACCAAAATTTGCAGGCCAAAAAGGAAAGTTTACTTTATTTGTGGTTTACATGGAAACTGGAAACCTTAATTGGGGTTGGTGTGGGGAGGGGGAGGAGTGAAACCTTCTTGCAAATGACCTGGAAAGTTTCATTTAAAGCAAACAAATGTGCTAGAAACAAGTCATGCAGGGTAATATAATTGAATTCGCACAAAACTCGTATATGGAGAAGGGGTCGGATGTGAACAGGGATGGATTTCTTCTCTTTTGTCGTGGGAACCTCCCTCGATGCCCTTCTATGCTTGAGCTGGCTGTGCCCTGCGTGTGTGGGGCAGGGCATCCCTGGGAAGGCAGGTGCAGCAGGGTCAGGACTGTCAGGCAGGGCCGCACGGCACCCGAGTACATGCAGGGCACTGCGTTTGGCCAAATGTACCCACTACCCACACTCCTTGAGGATCGGGCTGCGTCTAGAAAATTGTTTCCATGCCTCAGACTATTTTGGCCCATTCAGTACAATTGGGCCAACAATTTTCTACTTAATGCTGATGGAAAATCACCGATTTCCTGCCCTCACCGGCAAGGGATGTCAATCACTGCATTTGCAGTGAGAGGGGTTTCTTTGCCGTCGGCCCTACTGACTGAATGTGGCTCAGAACATGGAACTGGTGGGAAGTGGAGGCGAGGGGGCAGCGAGTGGAATGTTCAACAAAGGAGTTATGTGGATGTGGAATTTTGTAAAAATTTGCTCGAGACTGTTGCCAGGGAGCCTGGAAATCATGGTTCATCTCAACAGTGCTGTGATACCAGTGACATTGATGTTAAACAAACCCCACTCACATGTATGTATGTACTCACTTTGTATATAATGTTCCTAGTTGTGTATACAGTATCTATATACATAACCATATGCTCCTAACAGCAGGCTTTACCAACTCTGAAGGAAACCAACCGCGATGCATTCTGAACGTCTGTGTTTTTGTTTCCCCTTTCACCCAAGGTTCGGTCACCGATAAGCCTGCGAGCCAGGGTAACTCAGGAAGGAAAGGTGAGTGGAGTTTCACGCTTTATCTAAATGTTTGCTTCTAAAGCCCGTCCAAGCAGGCGTTCTTAGACAAGATGGAAGGAGCCTGGGGTGAAAGCTAAAAGTGCCCTGCAGAGAGTCTGCATTCTTAATCTGTTCCCTCCCAGAAGCCCTGGAGGTAAGTAAAGCTCATCACCTCCCAGAATTTCTGAGAGAGATGAGCAGTGCACGTGGTAGGCAAGAGAGACCCTTGGTTCCTAGGAAGTTCAGTCAGTCAACTACCAGTAACTGCTGGCGTTAACCAGAAAAACACAGCGAACGCGGGCATGCCCAAGCCTACCCAGACTCTTCTGCTTTGGAAACCCATCTGAGCATTATTTTTCCTCTCTGTTCTCCTTGATAATTGTTCTGGCACATCCAGAGTCTCTTCACTAAGATGAGGACGTTCCATGGGCATGTGACCTGGGCAGCAGTGGTCTCGAAATTCTTGTTATTTTGCCCTTGAACTTGGGTTTTGTCAGCACAGTGCAGTGGGACAACGAAGCGTGCATGTGGGCAGTAGAGACACGTGTACTGTGCGTATTCACTGTGGCTTCACTGACAGATAGCTTTTGTGATGAGGGCTACCGGTCTTTCATAACCTGCTTAGAATTTTCATTTTTCTTTACCTAGAAAGTAACAAAGTATTTGTTACTCAGTCGTTGTCTGATTTTTGCCACCCTATGGAAGTAGCCCACCAGACTCCTCTGTCCATGGGATTTCCCAGGCAAGAATACTGGAGTGGGTTGCCATTTCTTTCTCCAAGGGATCTTCCCAACCCAGGGGTCGAACCTGGTTCTCCTGCATTGTGGGCAGATTCTTTCCTGTCTGAGCCACTAGGGAAGCCTTTCTTTACCTAGAACAATGATAAATAGCAAGTTGAAAAACACCATGACAAATCAAGAGAGAGACTATGGAGGAGAGGATCAGACTTAATATATTTAGTGTCTTTTGTGGCGCCCTTTCTCCTGCTTTTCGAAGAAAAGGCTTTTTCACTCTGCACTGGGCCCTACAAATTGTGCAGTTGGCCTTGATGAGGGCATTTGTCTGAGTGCTGGTTAGTGGACCAGCTGACATGAGGAATGGGCCCCTGGGATGTGCTGACCATACTTTCCAGTATGGAAGACGCTAAGATTAGCCACTTCAGGAAGCAACAGTTAGAACTGGACATGGAACAACAGACTGGTTTCAAATAGGAAAAGGAGTACGTCAAGGCTGTATATTGTCACCCTGCTTATTTAACTTATATGCAGAGTACATCATGAGAAACGCTGGACTGGAAGAAACACAAGCTGGAATGAAGATTGCNGGGGGGGGCTGGGGGGGGAGCAGGGGAGGAGCACACCCAGCTCTTTCTTTCCCCACCCTTCTGCCTTTTTGAACATGCTCCATGGACCGGACTTGGAGGGATCGGTTCTCTCTGCCTGGGAGGAATGAAAAGGCGTATTGTGTGACGGAGGGTCTGGTTGCTGGCCAGGAGTCAGTCCTCTGAAGGCGAGGAGGAGAAAGGCAGAGTGGGAGGAGGCTGGGGGAGGAGGTCCGGGGAGATAGCAGGAGGCAGGAGAGAGGGAGAGGAGGGAGAGGAGGCAGTAGCAGGTCACAGGCGTCTGGCCAGCAAGCAGGTCTGGGTCGCTCCTGCTCCTGGGTCCACAGGTGTGGGGCCCGAGGGGAGAAGTGGGGGGAAGGAGGCCCGGTTATCTTACCCAGATGCACGTGCTGCAGGAGGGGAGGAGGGTCAGAACTTCAGACTGTTTACTTAATCCCCTGGAATGTCTTCACTGTGCTCTGTTCTTTGGGCCCCTTGTGTTTCCCTGGGCTCCTTTATGGGCACATGTGTGGTAATTAACACATGCGGGGTAGGTCCCGGGCCATGTGTTTGAGTTTCAAATATCCATTGATCTGGTGCACTCGCATCCTGCAGCCGTCCCTTCTCTGATGGTCCTCGCCCTCCGAAAGAGATGGAAGGGGTATGTGTGCATTTTGGGGGCTGGGGGGCACACGTGCATCCACATATGTTTTATTGATGCTACAGAGGAATATCAGAAGAGAGGAAAGGACCCCCCAGCAGCCCCTGACTTCTGACCATCTGCTGCTAAAACAGTTGAAAGCTGCAGAAATTGAGAGGAAGGAATTTGGGGTTTCCATTGAAGTAGAAAAGTGACTGGGGAAGCAGAATGCGATTTAGAAGTGGTGATTTTACCCTGAGCAGCTTCTCCTGGCCCACCAAGGCTTGTGGACTTTCCCGAGGTGCCTCTTTCGGGGGTCTAGATGCTAACAAATGTAGATGATTTGAGGGAGTTTCCAGGATAACCTAACACAGAGTCAAGGACTGGTCCTAGGCTTCATTGCTTATGAAGTGCAGTAGACATTCTCAGCTTCTGGTGGGGTGTTGGTCGGGCAGGTGAAGAATGGGAGAATAGTGGGAGAGGACTTGGACAATGATTTCTGGCAGTTTCTGGGAACTTTTCCTCTGGAGCGCCTAGGATACGTGGCCAGTGAAAATTTAGGGTCATCGGGAGTTTTCTGCAGTTTGCTCTTTCTTACTTCTAAGAGCTCTGGGAGTGAGCAGTGTAAGGAAAGTGAAAGAATAAAAACATTTAGGAAACTGTCCTCTTTTCTGCACGTGCTCCTGTATTTGTCAAGCCGGTCTTGGAGAGAAGCGGAACTTCCAAATTTCAACTCGTAGAGACTCCTTTTATTGCGCCCCACCCCCGCCCCGCCACTGACTGCTCCAAAGTCTGTGCTGCAAGTGCAGAGTGGGCCGCAGTTAGTTTTCCAGGGTCCGTCTCTGGGCCTCGGTTTTGAGGATCTCTCTGGTGTTTGGTCTACACGTTGATGCCAGCTTGGAGACCTTGTCATGCAAATGGTGGCGCCCTCAGCACTCCCTCTCAGGGCCGAGGGATGTGCTTCGGGCAGGGATGATGGATGGCAGGTCTCCCAGATGAAGGGGCTCGTGTGGTCTCTAGCCTCCGCCCTCATGGGGGTTCAGTACACCTGAAGGGGTTTCCTTGCATTGCCTCGAACCTGGTGGAAGTGTGCAGAGCCAGCCGTCTCAGAGCGTCCTATACACAGAATGTCACCCTGTTCACATGTCTTTCACCTCTTCCCAGCCACTTCTTTTTTCTCTTCTCTCAGCCCAGAGAGGGCGGCTAGATTCATAGGTGATCTGTCAGCCTTGCCACGAGATGGCTTAAGTCTGATTACCTTCCAGCCTGGGCTGGATTTGAATGGAGATGGACAGCTGATGACCTCTGTGTTGACCTCGGAATTCCCTGTGGAGAACCATTCATTCTGATGCGTGCCTGCTACAAACTGCACCTAAGTAACTCCAGGCCCGTGAGAGATACAGCTCTTTTCTTCTCTGCATGCAGGTCGCTGTCTGGTGTCCGAGCCACCCTGACCAAGCCTGGCATATCAGTATATCAGCTTCAAAGAGATCAGCTGGAGAAGGGGTGTGCACAAGTGTGCTTGAGTGTTCCTGTGTGCCCCTCATCTCCCGCTACCTACCCCTGGTTCATTACTCCCCCAGCAGGGAGTAACTCCATCTACTGAACTGCCCGCCCTCCGTCTCAGCCCCTATTCTGTGGTCTCCAAAAGAAAGTTTACGAATGGAGGATACCTGATTTCCAAGGAGTGGAGAGGAAGCAGGGTTTGTGATCTGGATTCTAACGAGTCCCCCGGTGTTGTTAGTGACCGCTGGTGTTTTATACATGACTGTTTTATTCTTTCATTCAACAAATATTCATTGAGACTTCAGTGCCAGCTTTGTTACAGTCCCTGAGGACCCAGGGGTGGGTGAAATGTACGAGCCCCCAGCTCGTGGAGCTCACACTCTATGGTCTTAGCCTCTTCTTGTCGAAGGCATCGTCTTGGAGGGGAAGCCTCCCAGAGGAGCACAGACTTCTAGATGCGGGGATACTGGGAAGCAGGGGAGGGATGGCAGGTGGCTCCTCCAAATGCCCTGGCCAGCAGCTCCCAGGATTAGAGCCTCTGAGGAGAGACCCTTGGAGGAGGCTGCCTGGGATGAGCATGGTGCACTGGCAAGTTCTTGATTCTTCTGCCCGGTACCTTTGTGGGGCTCCTGAAGTCTAGGGGACGGCTCCGAGCTTGTCTGGCCACTGAGGACATGTTCTTCAGCGAATGAGTTCAGTTTCAAGTGTGGCCCAGCAAGCTGGAGGGAGGCAGGAATATCAGCCTGTGGGTGGACAGGCCTTGGGGCCACATCTGAACCACTCTTCCGGCCCTAAGCGCCACGTAGCTCCTGTGGTCAGGGCCAAGGACTTGTCACTCTCCAGTCCCATTGTACCTGTTGAAGGAAAGCCATGAGGTTCAGGGGCTGCTTATTCTAAAATTTATGGGGAAAGGCAATGGTGGTGGTGGTGTTTAGTCCTCAGCTTGGGTCCAACTCTTCCTGACCCCACGGGCTGCAGCAGGCCAGGCTTCCCTGTCCTTCACTGTCTCCCAGAGAAGGCAGTGGTACTAGAGTAGCTGAAACAATTTTTAAAAAGAAAGTGAGAGGAATCACTCTATGTGATTTTTTTTTTTAACCAAGAGATCTTTAATATTTTACTCCCTTCATGACCCTTTATGAATTTTCAATCCATGCTTTCCTTTGGTCATCTAAACATATGTGGTGACTCCATATTTTTAAGTGTCTATTTTATTCTGTTTTTATTTATTATTTTATTATTTATTTATTTATTTACATTTGTTTATTTTAGTTTTTTTAAGAGTAGTTTTAGATTCACAGCGAAATTAAGAGGAAGGTCCTAAAATGTTCTCTATGCCCCCTGTCCCCACACGTGTGTCACCTTCTCCGCCATCAACACCCCCCACCAGAGTGGGTACCTTTGTTGCAACTGGTGAACCTAAACTGACACATCATTAACACCCACAGTTCACAGTTTATATTAGGATTCACCCTTGGCATNTAGATTCACAGCGAAATTAAGAGGAAGGTCCTAAAATGTTCTCTATGCCCCCTGTCCCCACACGTGTGTCACCTTCTCCGCCATCAACACCCCCCACCAGAGTGGGTACCTTTGTTGCAACTGGTGAACCTAAACTGACACATCATTAACACCCACAGTTCACAGTTTATATTAGGATTCACCCTTGGCATCGTATACTCTGTGGGAGTAGACACATGAGTAGTGGTATCCACCTTTATAGTATCATACAGAGTATTTTCACTCTCTGTTGACCTAAGGATCAACAGGACAGAACAGAGAACCCAGAAATAGACCTACACAAGCTCGGCAAACTGATTTTTGAAACGTGCAAAAGGAATTCAGTGGAGTAAAGACGGTCCTTTCGACAAACGGTGCTGTAGCAATCGGGCACCCAGTAGACAAAAGCAACAACAACTTCCCAAGACCTTCAGCCTAAACCTCACACCTCGTACGAAAATTAACTCAAAATGGATCTTGGACTTAAATGTAAAATCTAAAGCTATTAAAACTTTTGTAAGAAAACACAGGAGAAAATTTTTAGAACTTATAGGTAGGTGAACTTATAGGTAGCTTTAGCGTTTTAGGATATCAAACATGAGATTCAAAAAAATTTTTAATTGATAAATTGGACTTAGCCAAAATTGAACACTTGCTTTCAAAGTATCTTGTTAAGGAAATTAAAAACTACAGACTTGGAGAAAATACTTACAAACCACCTATCTGACAGAGGACATATGAACATATAAAGAATGCTAAAAAACTTGATGGTTGAAAAACAATTTAATTTAAAAATGGAAAAAATATATGAAGAAGCTTTTCACCTAAACACATATGGAGAGGGCAAAACATACACACACACACACACACACACACACACACAAAGATGTTCAATGTCATTAGCTATAAAAAGTGCAAGTTAACCAACAAGGACCTCCTGCATAGCACAGGGAACTAGACTCAGTATTATGTCATAACCTATAAGGGAAAAGAATCTGAGAAAGAACATGCCCACATATATATGCATGGCTGAACTGCTGTACTGAACACCCAAAGCTCACATGACATTGTAAACCAGCTATACTTTGATCAAAAATTTTAAAGTGCAAATTAAGAACACAGTAAGGTATCACTACACACCTACTAGAAGCGCTAAAATAGTGACAATACCAAATGTCGCTGCAGAGGAACTGGATCTTTCATAAACTGTTGATAAGAATGTAAAATGGTACAGCCACTCTGGAAGATGCTTCGGATGTTTCCTAAAAGAGTAAACAACAAAACATAGGCTTACCCTATAATCTAGTGATTGCACTCCTGATTATTTATGCCAGAGAAATGAAAACGTATGTCCACACAAAAAGCTGTACACAAGTAGTCACAGCAGCTTTATCTGTAATAGCCAAGGGCGAAAACAAGCCAAACGTCCTTCAATGGGTGAAACAAACTGAGGTGCATCCACACCACGGAACACTACTCAGCAACGTAAAGGAGCACACTGCTGACACAAGCGGCAACAGCTGGATGGATTTCAAGGGCACTATGCAGAGTGAAAACGTCCAGCCTCCAGAGATCGTCTCCTGCGTGATGCCATTTATATAACATTCTGAAAATGACAAAATTATAGAGATGGAGAAAACGTTAGTGGTTACCAGGGGTGAAAGATGAGGCGGAGAAGGGGAAGTGTGAGTATAAAGGGGCAGCACATGGCATATCTTTGTGGTGATGGATTAGTTCTATATTTTGATCGTGGCGGTGGTTGCATGAATCTGCACATGGATAAAATCACATAGAGCTACACACCGCCCACCCAACCAGACACCCAGCCACGAGTACATGCAAAACTGGTGGGATGTGAATAAGGTCCCTGGATTATACCAATATCAATTTCCTGATTTTGATTTTATACTATTACGATGTTATCTATATAATTGTGTTAACTGTAAAGATGCTACATTGGAGGAAACTGGGTGGGGGGGGTGGTTCATGGGGCCTCTGTTTGCAATTACCTGTTGCAAAATCATTTCCAGTTTAAAAAACTAGCCCAGTCTCTGTGTGAACCCACGCTCTGAGCCAACTCTGCTGCTGCCAGTGCCACGGATGCCCTACACCCCACCCCTCTCACCAGCCTCTTCTTCCGTCTCTGGTTTACCCTTTTCACCAGCTCTTTGTTTCTGTTCTAACTCAGGAAAATGTGGAGCTTGACGGTGTGGGGAACTGCTTGCAAAAAGACGGTTTTAAGCTTGTTTTCACTTGTATTGGGAAGGAGGGTGCATGTGGGTAGGCAGAATGTAGAGGGTTGATCTCTCTGGAAAGGACCCGAAGTACTCAGATAAGTACTCTGTTCTCAATGGTCAGAATCACGACAGCTCAGAGTATATTTCTGAGCTTTGTTGGTCATGGGACCTCAGAAAATGTTGAGGTTAACTAACAACTCCAGCCTCCTCTTGGCATGATTCGGGACAGGTTCTTAAGGGACATTTCTGTAAACAGACACTGTTGTCTCCCTGGGATGCCCAGAATAAGTCGTCTCGACTTTCACACTGGGTCTGAGTCACGTGCTGAGGGGGATGATGGTGCTGGAATAAATGTAGTCCCTTCAATAGCAAGAACCTTCCAACACTTCTACTGGGCTGAAGTTTATCTCCATATCTTGCAGCCTGAATGAATCCAAAAGGGAGGGTGACCAGTGATGGACCAGGGTTTGGGCAGAACCCAAGAGTCGAAGCGGACTTGGGATCATTGAGAGACTTTCCGAATCTCGGGATGGGGGTGGTGGTTTCTTTTTCTCTCATTCTCCAAGGCTCCTCAGTCTTAAGACCCCAAGAGATGCCATTAATACAGATTCCTCCTCTGGCCCCTTTGACACATTTGCTTTTGAAGGACCTGGAAGAGAAAGCTCTTTGTATGTGGTCAGAATAAACTCATTGTACACCCAAACAATTAACTCCTCAATGGACTTGCCAGCCCCTTGAAAGGCCCGGCCCTGCCTCCTTGGACCTCTTGGGCTCTATTCAGTCCCTTAAGCACACCAATGTTTTGGGGGTTTTGTTTTGTTTTGTTTGTTATTCTGAAAAGTCTTTCTTTGGGAATAGTCAGAGCGGGTCAACATTGTCCTCAGTGCGGCATTTAGCTTCACTCGCCAGCGAATGTCAATCAGGAGTCAAAAAGCCAAACAGAGGAGGCTTTGAACAGTGTCATTGGGGGTCGAAGTGACTTCCAGCTGTCTGCGTGGGCCAGGCCTTCTCGCAGGGCAGGGAATTGTGGTGTCACGTAAACCCACTGTCTGGATGGGCTTACAGGGCCCATGCTGGGGGCTGTGGCTCCCTGGGGCTGCACCTGCGAGGGGAGGCGTGGTTGGGGAATTTGGGGGAGGCCAGATGCCTGCTCCGGGCCTGAGCAGTTGCCAGCACCGCTTGCTCACTGGCTCTGGGGTCTTGAACAAATCACTTCCTTGCACTGAAGCTCAGTCTCTTTTTATCTGCCTGGTGACTTCCTCTGCCCTGGCCAGTGGCAAGAACAGATGAAGAAAACAACCTGCTAGGAACTCTGAGTGTTACAAAATGTGGTAACACGTACTATTCTTGATCTTGACATCATCCTGGGAAATTTTCTCAGGTTTGACTTATTTTTCTTTGGCTGTCGTTGTTCAGTTGCTCAGTTGTGTCTGACTCTGCGACCCCCATGGACTGCACACTGGGCTCCCCGTCCTTCCCTATCTCCAGGAGTTTGCTCAGATTTGTGTCCATTGAGTTGGTGATGCCATCTAATCCTCTGTTCCTCTGGTGCCCCCTGATCCTTTTGCCTTCAGTGTTTCCCAGCATCAAGGTCTTTTCCAATGAGTCGGCTCTTGACAATGTCCTAAGTCAGCCTTAGGATTCCTGTATTTCTGTGCCCAATCTCAGGACTACATCATTTGGAATAATGAGTGTTATGTTTCTATCTACATATGTCCATGGCGTTCTCCAGGCAAGAATACTGGCGTGGGTTGCCAAGCCCTCCTCCAGGGGATCTTCCCAACCCAGGGTTCAAACCCTTGCCTCTTATGTCTCCTGCATTGGCAGGAGGATTCTCTACCTCTAGGGCCACCTGTAAAACCCTATTTTTCTTTTACGTTTCCAAATTTACCTTTTTTCTCTGAATCGTTTTTTTTTTTCAGTATTCTATCTTCTTCTCCATCAGGAAGAGTGTTATGGCATCAAAGAAAAATAAACTCTTACTATTGCAGGTCTGTAAGAATCACCAAGAGTGAACATACACACACATGAAATCATCATGTGCATATGTGTAAACTGAAATTCAGGTGTATTTTTCTTTAAGTTCTATGGAAGAGTCTCCCCCCAAATTAAGGACGGCTCAAATAATCTAGCTACTGCCTCCTGGTGGTGTATCATCTGTGACGTCTTTGGTACTCTGTCCCTCTTCTGTTTAAAAATCTTTATTAAGGTATACTTACACACCATAAAATTTACCCACTGTAAATGTACAATTCAGTGAATTTAGTACATCTGTAGAGAAGTACAGCTATTACCAGAGAACATTTCTGTCACTTCCCGAAGAAACCTTGTACCCGTTTATAGTTATATTGACCCTCTCCTCCAGGCAACCATGTATCTGCTTTCTGTCTCTATAGAGTTACCTTTACGAGGCATTTTATATAATGGGGTCATACCATATGTAGTATTTGTACATGGCTTCTTTTATGTAGTGTAATAGTTTTGAAGTTCAGCTATATTATTACAAGTATCAGTAGTTCATTCCTATTAATTGCTAAATAATACTCCATTGTATGAATGTATCACAATTTGGTTACCTCTTTACCAGCAGAAGAACATCCGGATTATTTCCAATTTGAGGCTATTAATGCTTCTATGAATATGTGTGTATATATCTTTGGGTGGATATGTCTTTATTTTTCTTGGATAGATTCCCAGGAGTAAAATTTCAAGATTGATTGGTAAGTTTATGTTTAATTTTTAAAGAAATTATCAGACTCTTTTCCAATGTGGCTGCCCAATTTTACATTCCTGTGAAAAGTGGATGAGGATTTGAGCTCCTCCGTATCCTTGTCACTTGAGAGTGTCTTTAAAAAATTTTTCACCATTCTAGTAGGTACAAGGTGGTATCTCATCATGGTTTTAATTTGTGGTTTCCTGACAGTTAATGCTATTGAACATCTTTTTGCATATTTATTAGCTGTCCGTGCATCTTGGAAATATCTATTGAAATATTTTACCCATCTTGAAATCAGGCTGTTTGTCTTCTTATTGAGTTGTAAGGTTTACTTGATTTTTTTGTTTTAAAAACTGTCAAATTTTCATGCTGCAAATCCAATTTTAAAAGTAAGCAGTTGGATAAGGTGATTTAACACTTGATGATTTAATGCCTTCTTTAAGAGGCCTGTAGAGTCTTTTACAGCCGCAGTGTCCTGAGGCTAGGATGCAGTCATTCTTCACTTTTAGAAGAGGATATCACTGCCCAGAGGAGAAGAGCGAGGGGTTCAGGTTATCCAACTTAGTGGATGTAAAGCCAGGGTCTGCACAGTGACCCCACTGGAAACTGGGAGGCCAGGGGTACATGTAGAAGCTTTTCTCTCTCCCCAGGACCCACTGTGGGGCCCGGTGTCACCCCAGGGCTTGCCAGGAAGCAGGCTTGATGTGGACCTTGGACGCAGGCCTTGGGCCTAAGTTTGGGAGAAGGGTGCGCTTGTTTGCTGAGTTGGACGCCAGGTGCCCAGGTGCCCGGAGATGATGGTCAGAGGGTCCTGTTGGCTTTGGCTTGGCTCCCCATCCTTGGGGCATGCTGGATGCCACAGGTAGCTCTCCTGGCAGCAGGGCACTTGTCTTTTCTCACTTCATAAAGATTTCCAGCTAGGGCCTCCCTGGTGGCAGTGCAGCTGTATATCTTCACCCTCGGTGACCCTACCCTGCAGGAAGATTCGCTCCCTACACGTGGCTTCACGCTCTGTGGGCTTTTGAACCTGCATCTGGGCAATCGTGGAGGTCCTCTACTTCTCCGGGGCGGGGGGAGACTGGAAACCCTCCTTCCTCTCCTTGAGCAGCAGGCATCTTTGCTGATTGCTGGACCAGATGGGCTGTCCCAGCCTCTCCTGTCAGTGATGGGAGAAATAAACAGAGTATTTTCTGTCTTCCTGCTCCAGAGAGAGAGAGATACAGCTCTTGGAGTATGGGATGATTTTAACTGAATATCAAGATATCGCATAAGCCATTTTGCACTTGGCTTGTCCCCATTGTCCCTGTGAGAATGTCTGATTTCTCACTTTCCCTTTGTTACCTTTAAGACTCCCGAAAGGAAGCCACCCTGTGTGGAGGGGCTGAGCACACTGTGCTGGGCTATTTAGACTGTGAACCCTGCATCCGGCAGGAGCAACCAAATGTGCATTGCAGCTGCCAAAAGCCTTCATTCAGTGGCTCACTGAATTCAGCGGAAAGGGGTGTTAATAGAGTCGGGGAAGTGATGCTATTTAAAAAAATGACATTGTGTGTTTTTTCACGGTGTTTATTCTCCCTCAATGACTTCCAGATCAAATGGGCGGTTTGGTGTCAAAAGATGACTGTTCAGGACTCCAGTTGGAGGCAAATAAGATCTTCAGTTTCATTATTCCTCTCCTCCTGAGGCACCTCGTGTCCGGGGGTGGTTGTCGGCTTGCTCAGGATCGCCCTGGCCCCTGTGGGAGTTGGGTCTTACGTCAGCACGCGACAATAATAGCAGGGTCAGGAGTCATACAACTCTCAGGTTGCTGGCCTCAGCCTCCAGCAAGAGTCAGGATCGCCACAGCTATTGAATCTTAAGATCCCAGGGTGGGGGATTGGTGTGAAAAAAGGGATCCTCTGTCTGTGCTCTTTCTCCTTCCCCTGATAAGAGGCAGGGAAGTCTGCCAAGAGTTCTGGGGGCTCCAAATGGTGGAGGTTGTTATTACTGATGATCTGACCGGCGTTGCAGATGATATGAGAACTTGTATTCTCCTTCAATAGTTAATGCTTGGAGAATAGAGTGTGTAGTCCCCAAAGATCGCTGGGGGTCTTGGGAAGAAGGGATTGTGTAACCACAGTGTCTGAGACCACAGTGCTCACCTTCCTTTCTCTTGCTGAGGGAGAAAACAGAAAAATCATGGATCTGTGCATTCTCAGTGTAAGTAAAGATACCTGTTCCCAGCTTTCAACAAGGAGGTGAAAATTGTTTTGGGGGGCACAAAAGAACCCTTTCTATTTTTACATATAAAGTACAGACATACATACAGTCCATAAATATACAGTGTATACAGAGATACAGTGTATGTTTGTTATTAAAATTTCATTAGGAAACTAGTCAAGGAGAAAATGCCTAAAAATGCTCCTTAGATAGACAATAATAAAACAAAAGTTGAGAAACAGTGTTCAAAATTGAGGTTTGGGGATCTGGATGAACATAATTCAAAGTCCTGAAAGGTAGGTAAAGTCTGCACTTACTCTGACCTGTAGAGGTTCTTGGTCTGCAGAGGGAGCTGCCAACACTACTAGGACCTTGAGTGTTAAGACTTTGTAACTGAGAACTCTCTGCTCCTGGCATCTGTGTCAGAAATTTCAAAGGAAATCCAGAGTGCAATTACTCACGTTCCCTCTCATTTTGTCTGCCTCCATGTCTCCTTGGGAATTGGTTTCACAGTTGAAAGTGTTCTAAGGATTCCCAGTTCTTTTCAGTTTAGCATGCTGGAGAGAGAATGGTCCTTCTTAGCCTCACTTCGTTGTTAGATGAGGACGGAAAAACAGCTAGGGGTTTGGGAGGGGATGGCGCCATGGTCTTTGGTTTTCTTCAGACTCTTCAGTGAGGGCCACTAGAAAGGTACTGGGTTGGGACCTTGCACAAGAGGGCAGGAGGGAGCTGGGGCCATCAGCCCTTGACGCCATAAGTGTGCTAGCATCTCCCAACGTGCCTGGCCAGCGGTAAGGGCTCCTGGGAAGACAGCACTCCCAGCTTTCCGGGGGAAGGAGCAAGGGCTGACAGTCCTGCTGCTGCAGAGTCATGAGACGGGGTCCTCCAGAGCTGTGATAACTCGGGTTCCTTCCCTGGCGAGCATGCCCCTGGATTTGTCTTACTGTTGGTGTCTCTTCTCTGATGCTCTTTTTTTCCTTGCTCTTTTCTTCTTTCTTTTCTTTTTCTTTGATCTGTTCCTTGGGACTTGGCCGGGCCATGTGCAAACCCCAACCATTCAACAGTGCTGGAGAGTAGATAGTATTTACCTCAATAATGGTAGTCTCCTTTCGATTCTTTTTAACCCTCAATTCAGATGACGGGTCTAAGCCGACACCCACGATGGAGACCCAGCCGGTGTTCGATGGAGATGGTAAGCTCCTGTATTACTTCAGATTCAAGTTGTCCCACTGTTTTCAGATTTGGGACAGGTCTTTCCTTCGGATGTTTGTTTAAGTTTTACTATTTTTTTTTTTCCTTTTTTAATTTCAATTTTTCCCGGTTTAAGCTGGGCTGTTTTTAACGTTTTTAAAAAATGCAAACCCTCCCAGGAACTAGTACACCCTCCACTCTGGAAAGGCCCTCTGTTCTCACCAGGCTTCCTGCCTGGCCACTAACATCCAACAATAACACAGCCTGGATGGACCTTGCAAACTGCCAAGACCGAGGAGCCATGGCTGAGAAAGACAGGCCGGCAGCATCGTTTTTCTAAATGAGTCAGCTCTTATAAGTCCTTGCAGCGCTCTGTACCCAGCATTGTGCAGGCCTGCTGGGGACGACGGAGAAAGAGATAAGATGAAAGCCTTTGCTCTCAACAGAGTGGCAGCTATTGGAGAATTTATGTATGAAGCTACATGGTCTCAGTTTTATTTCCTCTGTGATAGACATTTCCAGAGGAAAGAGATCACAGTGGTCTGGGAAAAGATTCTGTGAAGAGAGGGAACTTGAGCTGGATCTGAAAGTGTGAGGGAAGAATCAGGGTGCTCCAGGCAGGGACGAAGGAGGGAGTTTGGTGGAAACAGAGCGTAATGAGGAAAGTAGCAGGAAGGAGACTGGTGCATGGAGTTGGCATGGCTGACTTGTAGGGACCATGAGAGTTGAGTCCAGACATTGGGGGAAGAGAAATTCTAGATCAAGAGAAATAGCGGTAGTTGGTGGCAAAACAGGCTGGGTATCTCTGGAGGTCTGAGGAGCGGACAACTGGAACTTGGGTGCAGAAGGCCGGCTTCAGTTTGAGTTTGAGCTGCTCAGGGCCTACATCCTTCAGTGTGCTTTGCTAAATATGCCAGGTTCCCATGAAGGGGCGCAGGAAGCTTGGCAGAGTGCAGTTTCTAGAAAGTCTGACAATGAAATGTGGCACTCAGTGCAATATATGGCAACCTTTTAGCAGCTTTCAGCTGAGTATACCCAGGCTTGCATCCTAAGATTGGACAGTGAGAAAGAGGAACCAAAAAAAAGTGATGCCACTTGTTGGAACTGTTGGCTAAGGATGGCCCTAGCCCAGGCTCAGCTCTAGACAGAAACACAAGATAGCCTTTGCAGCTGGCCATGGAGTGGAACACATGTGTGTTCATGCCTAGAAGTTCAGATGTTTCTGTGATCCACAAATGTCCTCGGTCATTGGCGAGGCTGGGACCCTAGACCCTGGGCAATCTGGGTAGGAAATGGAGAGCACGTCAACTTGGAAGACCTTTCCAACATACTCATGAAAGGTCTCATCTCCAGTGCTCAGGGGCAGCCTCAGATTTCCACAGCACCGGTCCACTGGGTGACCCCAGCCCTGGAGAGCCTGGTGGCCTCCTGGAGCTCTCAGGATGAATAATTCAGCCTTTGTTTGATGAGAAACCACTAGAAAAGAGATTGAAGCACACAGTAGACCCGTTACGTTCTTTCCCCTGTGGAGCAGAGTCTCGGCAAGCTAAAGTCTGCTGTGGCTCAGATGTTTCTTCCAAAATGGTCTCTGTGGTTTTTTTGGCATTGGTTTGTTGATTTATTTCCTTTAAATCTTCTTCCAGGGAAGCAACTGAGAGAGACTTGGCTTGGCCCATTTTCCTCACCTCCTGGGATAATATTTTTATTCCTGGATGGAGTGGCTCAATGCCTCTGGACTCTGACCACTCTGCCTCCCAGCACAAGAGGCCCTAGCTGGCTCCTCTGAGCTGATGGAGAGGAGCTTCCATAGGGAGGAAGCAAGAGGCTGTTGGGATGAAGTGGACATGGGATGAGGAAGATGGCTCTATCTTTGATGCCTCAGGCTTTTAAAAAGTCTGGGGGCTACATCCCAAGTTTCATATTCTCTGTTGCCCAGACTTTATTTTTTTTCTTCTTTTTTTTTTTTTTCAGAAATCACAGCTCCCACTCTCTGGATTAAGCACTTGGTAATCAAGGACTCCAAACTGAACAACACCAACATAAGAAATTCAGGTAAATTATCTGCCTTGGATTGTGTGCATACCTGATCTATCCATGGGCGCCACATGGTTACTCCATGACTGTCACTGTGCAGGGCTGGGCAAGTCATATCGCCGATTTGGCCTTCAGTTTCTTCCACAGCTGTAAAATGAGATGAGATGAGATGAGTTAATCTCTTCCAACTTTAATTGTCTTCAGTTAGGACTCAGGGATCATCTTTCATAAGTAGTAGATCCTTTTAGCTAAAAAAAAATAGTTTGATGGTATGTTTTAATATTTTAATTGACTTTTTATGTACAATACAGAAAAATTTGGAAGAATGGCTGGGCATAGAGAAGTTGGACTTCAAACCTTAAGAACCTTGGATCTATGTGTTTTTAAGGCTCTAACTAACTGCCTACAATCACGTCTTTTCTAATCTGATCTTTCAAGATCTTGTAAGTGTCCAGGTTTTAGTACTAGTTAAGCCCTTGTAGTTGTTTAGTTCCTCTTCATGACTCAGGGATCAAACTCATGTTTCCTGCATTGGCAGTCGGATTCTTTAGCACTGAGCCACCAGGGAAACCAGAATCCTTATCAGTTCAGTTCAGTTCAGTTCAGTCACTCAGTCGTGTCCGACTCTTTGCAGTCCCATGAATCGCAGCACGCCAGGCCTCCCTGTCCATCACCAACTGTAATAATTTCTGAAAAGTCATCAGATTATAGAGTTCATTTACCATCAATGAAGACCAAAGTTGATAAAGTTCATTTACCATCAGTAGAAACTAGATGTCCATCAATGTGTTATTAACAGACCCAATTTATTTCTCCATCGGGGGGACTTACTCTTCTTTCAGCCTCAGACTTCATTCTGAGAAATACCACTTGGCATATTTCTGCATGGTTATTGAATTTAGCCATATCATCTTTTCCTGATAAATAGCAAGGACTGTGAACTAAAGATACATCCCTTTCACCTGGGAGGCAGAGTTTTGCATGACCATCAGTGAATGAGTGAGCTGGCTTGCCCTCCTTTTGGTTATCTGTACGGTACACCAGCTTTGTCCCAAAGGTTGTGGACACTGGGGTACGTGGAATGGTTTAGACCATGAGGTGAAGCCACATGGCATTGATTGATTTTCTCTGCCAAGTACCCCGGCCCATGTCTGGTTCCCTGTTTGACAGAAGCTGGAGGAGACCTGGGATACTGGGGTGGGAAGGAGCCCATGTGACATCCTGTGGGCCAGAGTCTTTGATAGAACAGGGGCCATGGTTAAAACACCGATTTGGGGTTCTCTTTCTGGCTCCAACACTTAGTGAAGTCAAGTGAAGTCAAATCAACTGAAGTCAAACACCCACTGAGGTCAAATGCCTCCCTCCCTCCCCACCAAGCCTCAGTGCTCAGCTGGAATAGTAATCTCCCCCTTAAAGGATGGTGACTAGAGGTTAACTAAGTTAGTCTGTATATTACTTAACCAATGCCTGACGAAGTGGTAAAGAGTAAGTGCATGATAAGTTGTAACTACAATTGTATTTATTACTGTCATCATCTTTGGTGGGAAAATTGGGACTGTGAAGAATTCGCCTGCAGTGCAGGAGACTGAGTTCGATCCCTGGCTTGGGAAGATGGCCTGGAGAAGGGGACGGCTACCCACTTCAGTGTTCTGGCGTGGAGAATTCCATGGACAGTATAGTCTGTGGGTGGCAAAGCGTCGGAACGACCGAGCGAATTTCACTTTTCACTTTCAATGGCACTGCTTATAGTGAGAATTCCTTAGTTAGGAAAGAATTTGTAATTGTCACCTTAAGCAAAAGCATACCTTAGGAAGCTTCTTCTTAGACCTTTCCCCCTCTCTTCTCTAACTGTTCAGCAAATATGGTAAGTCAAAGAGAAGTCTTTCGGTACCTGTGGTATCTGTAAGTGCTACCTGCAAAAAGTCCCCAGTAGGGGGCTCACGTCTCGTCTAGTGCCCAAGGGGTAGATAAGAGGGAGAGCTCTCTCTGAAATTAGGTGGTACCTTTTGCCTGAAACATTTGACCTTTAGCAACTGCTTTTGTGATTCTTTTCACCTGTGTGTGCTATGTTGCTTCAGTCGTGTCCAACTCTTTGTGACCCCATGGACTGTAGCCTGCCAGGCTCCTCTGTCAGTGGGATTCTCCAGGCAAGAGTACTGGAATTATTGCCATGCCCTCCTCCAGGGGCTCTTCCTGACCCAGGGATCGAACCTGTATCTCTTATGTCTCCCGCATTGGCAGTCGGGTTCATTGCTACTGGTGCCGCCTGGGAAGCCCTTTTTTCACCTACCAGTGGTTAATTTCTCTATCTAGGCTACATACTGTGAAGGCAAGGGCTTTAGTGCCTGTGTGTCATATCTATTAAAGAATTTCACTTAATGTGCTTGATTGCTTCGGAGAAGGATGCAGCAGAAAGGATCTTCATCAATAAAGACAGACGCGTCACTGTCATCACAGCTATCAGCTACCTGTATCAGCTCTGTGTTCTCTTTGAGCATTGCCATAACACCGTGAGATAAGCGTTGTCGTCCTCGTCTTATAGATGAAGAGTCAAAGGCCAAGAGAGAGGAAGTAACGTGTCCTGGTTCATAGCTAGTAAGTGGTTCATTTCCGTTCAGTTCAGTCGCTCTGTCATGTCCAGGTCTCTGCTACCCCCATGGACTGCAGCACGCCAGGCCTCCCTGTCCATCACCAACTCCCAGAGTTTACTCAAACTCATGTCCATTGAGTCGGTGATGCCATCCAACCATCTCATCCTCTGTGGTCCCCTTCTCCTCCTGCCTTCAATCTTCCCCAGCATCAGGGTCTTTTCAAATGAGTAAGTTCCTTGTATCAAGTGGCTAGAGTATTGGAGTTTCAGCTTTAGCATCAGTCCTTCCAATGAATATTCAGGACTGATTTCCTTTAGGATGGACTGGTTGGATCTCCTTGCAGTCCAAGGGACTCTCAAGAGTCTTCTCCAACACCACAGTTCAAAAGCATCAATTCTTAAGCACTCAGCTTTCTTTATTGTCCAACTCTCACATCCATACATGACTACTGGAAAAACCATAGCTTTGACTAGACAGACCTTTGTAGTAAGTGGTAGGGCTGAAGAAAACAACTTCTCTGGGAATACAGTGCCTATCTTTTGGGGCTATGTTCTTTGTGTGTAATGAAGGGCGATGTCAAGTTTGCTAATGTTTGCTTCCACTCAAATCCTTCTTCTTTCCCCTCCTTTTTCCTCTGAGTAGTTTCCAATTGCATGAGTATGGGGTCATGCTGAGAAATGGTCTCCAGGCAGGTATAACCCCCTTACTTTTGTCAGAAGGGGCCCAGTCACCTTATTATTCCATGGTTGGCCCCAGTTATGTCTGTGAGGTTGCCATATAGAACAGGATATTTGGGAGAGAGCTAAAGGTTCCCAGGGAGAAACTGAGACCAGTGATCATTATCAAAGATTGATCCCACAGACATTTTCTAAGAAACCGGGACATTCTCCATCATGGCCAGGTGGTAATATTGACAGAGTGCCTGCCAACCTTCTTGATGTAATTCTGTGTGAAGCCATCATGTCTCAAATGTGCTTCACAGGTTGGCAAAAGGCCTTGTGACTGATTTTGCAAATAAAGTTTTATTTGAACACAGCCATGTCCATTTATTTCTGTACAGTCATCTATGGCTGTTTGCGTGCTGTAACTGTCAAGTTGAAGAGCTGTGTCAGAGACTGGCCTACAAAGCCTAAAACATGATCTGATCCTTTACATTGAAAAAGGATATGCTGGGATATGACCGTTGCATTGTTGTTGTTTGGCTGCTAAGTCGTATCGGACTCTTTGTGGCTTCATGGACTGTCGCCCACCAGGCTTCTGTCCATGAGATTTCCCAGGCAAGAATACTGGAGTGGGTTGCCATTTCCTCCTCCAGGGGATCTTCCCAACCCAGGGATCGAACCTATGTCTGCTGCACTGGCAGGCGGATTCTTTACCACTGAGCCACCAGGGAAGCCCATACAAGGTTGAAGTAGAAGCATTTGGGTGGGATGGTGAGTAGAAGTGTGTCTTTCTCACATTTTGTGGTCTCCTTCTTAGAAGTAGGGGCTGTGTCTCCTGAGATGTTTCCTGACCTGCCCTGGGAAGCCTGTATTAGCGTAAAATTCTTTAAGTGGCTCACGTAGCACTTTCACCTCTCACGTGAGCTTTAACATCCTTTCCTGTGCATGCTCTCACAAGTGGGTTGCCCAGAAAGCATCCTGAGGCTTGGCCTTCATAGGTGGGAGGGTAGGGAATCTTTTGTATACAGAAGAGCTCAGCCATGTAATGGCATGAGCATGGTCTTTGGTATCAGGCAATTCTGTGGATGTGAGAGTTGGACCATAAAGAAGGCTGAGCACTGAAGAATTGATGCTTTTGAACTGTGGTGCTGGAGAAGACTCTTGAGAGTCCCTTGGACTGCAAGGAGATCAAATCAGTCAATTATAAAGGAAATCAGTGCTGAATATTCATTGGAAGGACTGATGCTGAGGCTGAAGCTCCAATCCTTTGGCCACCTGATGCAAAGATGCTGGGAAAGATTGAAGACAAGAGGAGAAGGGAACAACAGAGGATGAGATGGTTGGATGGCATCACCGACTCAGTGGATATGAATTTGAGCGAGCTCCAGAAGATGGTGATGGACAGGGAAGCCTGGTGTGCTGCAGTCCACAGGGTCGCAGAGTCAGACACCATGGAGCGATTGAACAACAACAGTAGAACTGGCTGCTTCCTACCGAGAGGCTGGGTGACCTTGAGAAAGTTAATAATTAGCTACCCTGAACCTTGATTTCCTTATTTATTAGATAAAGTTGTTAATGCCTTGCAGGATTTTTCTGAGAATTCAGTGTATCTAAAATGCCTGGCACACAGTAGGAGCACATAAATTATTGAAAACACCTCAATGGACTACCTTGATGTATTGTGTTAGCCACTTTCCACATGATTTCACTTGGTTTGATGAGAAGTCACATAGACTTGAAGGATAACTTGTCTGGGTCTGGGCTCTGGAATGGACAGCAGCCTCTGCGTGGGGCCCCTGGGACACTTCCCCATTAGAGCTTGATGAAAGATTCTGAGTCCAGAGAGCTTCCGCCCACACCCCTGGGGAGGTTGGAGTGGGACTCTGTGAGCCGACTGAGCGAGCACTCTCCTCCTCAGCTCTCTCTCTCCCAGAGGCAGAAAGGCCATCCCAGTTTCTTTTACACCCCAAACATCCTTCTTTCACGCTCAGACCCTGTGACGCCAGGTTTGGTTTCTGGCCTGGGGACTGTTGACATTGGAAAGGTTCCACCGGGCAGCTGAAGTTTTGCAACAGCGTGACACTTATGCCTGCAGACTTATCCTGTCTCCTTCCCTCCTCCTGAAGGTTTTGGTCCCTGTTTTTAAGGCTTTGTCGTAAGCTTATCTTGGTCAGGGTCACCCTCTGAGTACGTGGCAGGGTCCACAGCAGCCAGTTTGCCTGTTGAACTTCTGTTTGATTCTCGCCTCCTTTGTAACAGGACTTCTTCTTGCAACCAGGCAGACAACGCAGCTGGTGGCGAACATCCTAGAACTCGACAGCGAGCATCTTCTCCTATACACGCGCTGGCCAGAAACTCTGCTTTTATAAGAACACAGACTCTTGCTGAGACTTTGGTACCAGGGGCTAGTGATCAAAGAATTTCTTATAGTAACTAGATTTGAAAAAAAACAAAAAACCTGTAATCACTTACATGTTAGAGAAGAGAGTACAGAGTCCCGAGAAATGACAAAAACTAAGCTTTATCTCATCTTTCATCCATATCTTAACTGCTTCTAATTTTGCTACATGAGGACACGTTCCTACAGCATGTGATTTATAAAAGTTTTTTTTTTCCCCCTCTCTCTTTCTGTGTGACAAAATTCTGTGCTTTCTCCTCCGGGAAAATACTCTCTCTCAGGGAATGTGGTTGTGGGAGCCTTCACTCTGCTGTTCGTGCAAACAATGCCCTGAAGGCGTGTACTACAGCCCTTTTCCTCTTTCCTGGCCTGGTACCCACGGTGGCCACCTGTGAGGTCATTTGACCTCTCCCTCTCCCATCTTTCTTTCCTTTATCTTCATCTTTTCTAGTTAACGTCATGTTCTGATCTGACTTCAAGAGGCCCTAGCACCTGGCGCTGTGGATTCAACTCAAATGGACTGTGTCTTTCCTTCCTCACCTGTTTGCCTGGCAGACCTTCCTTCTGTCCATCTGCAAATGTAGCAGCTGCTGGTAACTCTGCTCCCTGGAGACCAGCCACCAGCGGGGACACAGGTGGAAATGCATTTCTTACATGTCTGTCTCGACCGTGACCCCTGCCCTCCTTGAATGTGAGAGTGTTTGCTTCAGTCACCATCCGAGTCACAAGTAAGCTGTTTTCAGCATCCTGTCCTGACCCGCCAGGGTCAGAACAGTGCCCTCCTAGGCCTACTTTGGTCTCCTCGGTCACCTTTCGGATACTCTTCCCTTCCCTGGAAGTTCCTGTCGGGGTTGATGCTCCTAGAACTGGGACTTGGGGTCACAGAGGCAATAGCACCTCCTGGCTGGATCCCCTACCCCTTAAAACCAGCGCTCTTGGCCTGCCCAGAAACCGCGGAGTGATGTAATGACCTGAGGCCTGGAAAAATAAACAGTTTTCAGGGAAACCAGCGGTAGCCGTTGTAAGCAAATACCCCACAGCCACCTGGAGACTTGCGCATGACGTGATTGGAAGGAAGAATGAGTAATCCACTAACGTTAGCAGCCGCAGATGGGGCTGGGCTGGTGTGCATTTAAAATATCTATATAAAAACAAATCCTTGATGTTTATGTCTATCACTGGCCTTCTGGATGTCTGCCCACGTATCTTCTGCAGGTGTCTTGGTCCGTCATGGCCAGTAGAATAAGAGCCGGGGTGGGGATGGGTGGTCATTCTTATGACTTTCTCTCTGACAACAAAGGCCTTTCTTAAGTTCTCCCTTTGCTAAGAGGATCTGAAACACATTTGGAGGCCCCAGAGAGCCTAGCCTCACAGTCCATTTCAATCTTGTTTTAAGATTAGCTTTCCCAGTCGCCTTGCTGGTTTACCCCATGCTGTCTGTTTGGAACATAGAGGCGCAGTGCGACTGGGAGCGGTCTGGAACTTGCGCCACTAGCAAAGATTTTATTGAGTTTGTATTCTTTGTGGTTTTAAGAGCAAACCCACCGCATCCTAATGTTCTACTTTTGGCCTCTGCTGCTGGAAAAAAAAAAAAAATAACCTAATCGAAGACCCTGCTGAGATAATTGTAATTGACTTCTTCCAACTTGTTAGAAGTCAGCTGCCATCTCTGCTTTGGTCTGAGCAGCCTCACTCTGTGTTTATTTGTACGACTTTGGAAGTTGACAGAGCACACCCATATGTGCCGCGTTATTGTTTGGAGGAGAAGAGTGCAGTTATGATACTTTATTTGACAAATTAAAAAAGATCTCTCTTCCATCTCCCCCTTCCACCACCCCTCCTTCGTTCTCACCTGAAGTTTTATTTGCTGGCTCTTGTCCTTAAAGGAAGAGCTTGTCAGGTCAAGGTCAGCGAAGTTAGAAAAACTACAGAGATGCCAACTTGCCACTTAGTACTTGTCATTGCAAAACCACTGTGAAGAGTTTCATATTCTTTTTGGTGGAAGGGTCATATGAGCATGAGTCAATTGAGATGGCGCCTTTTCTAAAAGGTGAGTGGCTGTGAGTCAGTGATGCTTTGGGGGAAAAGGTTTAAAAAAAGTGCCCGTATGCTATATTGGGACAGTCCATCCTAGAAGAAGTATCTTCTGTAGAATTTATATCTTGTTTCCCTCCAGTTCTCAGTGTCTGTCTGTGTGGGAAGACAGAGGGTACGACTTCAGACAATGGTGAACCATGCATAGCCATTTTAGGTGCCCCAGAGAGAAATTATTTAGACAGGCTGGTTGGTTTGTAATTTTCCCTTACGCCTCCTGACCCACAACACTTCATCCGAGCACTGGGCCCTATTTACAGAGCCTGCTGCACACACGCCTGTGAGTGGGTGTGTCGGGGACACGAGGCGGGCATTGTTAGTTTTGCTTGGCGGGGGTGGGTTCTAAGCCACAGGCAGTTGGACGCAGCATGGCCATGGTGGGAGTGGAGGTTGGGGGAGAGAGGCAGGGGGGCAAACCTGAAGGCCCCTGGCAGCCTCGTCCCGTGCTCAGCTGCTTCCTGGTTCTAGGGCTTTCCTGGGGGTGGGGAGCCTGAGCTGGCTCCTGCGCTGAGCGGTGGGAAAGCTCTGGCCTGGCTGTAGGATGGTCGCTATGGCAGTGGTCGCCTCTTGTACCCCTGCTGCATCTGCCTTTTTAAAGAGATGTATTGTTGTTGTTCAGTCGCTCAGTTGTTTCTGACCCTTTGTGACCCCCTGGACTGCACCCTGCCAAGCTTCCCTGTCCTTCACCATCTCCCAGAGTTTTCTCAGACTCGTGTCCGTCGAGTCGGTGATGCCATCCAGCCATCTCATCCTCTGTTGTCCCCTTCTCCTCCTGCCCTTGATCTTTCCCAGCATCAGGGACTTTTCCGCTGAGTCTACTCTTCAAATCCGGTGGCCAAAGTAATGGAGCTTCAGCTTCAGCACTAGTCCTTCCAATGAATACATAGGGTTGATTTCCTTCACGATTGATTGGTCTGATCTCCTTACAGTCCAAGGGACTCTCGGGAGTCTTCATATTATTTGTTTATGTTTGGCTGCAATGGGTCTTCATTGCTGCAGGCAGGTTTTTTTCTAGTTTCGATGAGTGGGAGCTACTCTTTGTTGAAGTGCTTGGGCTTCTCATCGTGGTGGCTTCTCTTGTTGCAGAGCTCAGGTTCTAGGTGCCTGGGCTCAGTAGTGGTAGCACACAGGCTTGTAATTGGCTTCTTCTGTCTTGCTAGAAGTCAAGTTGCTCCATGACATAGGGAATATTCCCAGACCAGGGATCAAGCCCACTACCCCTGCTTTAGCAATTGGATTCTTAACCACTGGACCATCAGGGAAGTCCACCACTGCTTCATTTTAAATGAGAAAAAGAAGCCCAGGCTAAGGGCCTTGCCCAGGGCTCCAAGCCCATCAACAGCTCTCATGTCAAGACCTCTTTGCTGTTATTCAGTCTCTAGGTCAAGTCTGACTCTGCGACCCTGTGGACTGCATCACGCCATGCTTCCCTGTCCTTCACTATCTCCCGGGGTTTGCTTAGATTCATGATCATTGAGTCAGTGATGCCATCCAACCGTGTAATCCTCTGTCATCCCTTAGATTAAAGGGTCATTTGGAGAAACCTGTTTCCATGGTAGAGGTGACCGTTTTAAATTCATGCGTATTCTGTGTCTATTCTCTCTGCGTCTACGCCTGCTTGATTCATACCTGAGCACAGTTTCAGGGGTTGACTTTGTTCTGTTTGTCAAGGGATCTGCTTCCTCCCTGCCCTGGCAAGACCTCTCCTTTTCTCGGCCACTGTCTGTTCCAGAAAGAGCTCTGAGGAATGGTTCTATGGGTTCCCCTCCTCTTCGGGGGGTACTTGGAGTCCCTGGAGGACTCTGAGACTAGGGGATTGATTGTCACGGCCAAGTGACAACTCAGTACTGGGCATGACGGGAGGGCAGAAAGCGGTCACAGGTGCTGAACCACAAGTGGCCAAATAAATAGAAAGGGCTGCTCCTTCAAACTGTCCAAGATCACACATCCTGCTGCATCTCCTCCCTGGAGACCACGTGTCCAGTCACAGGGCCGGCTCTTTGGAAACAGGAAGTCAATGCCTTCAAACCTGGTCCCTCCAGTCCCTCCTTTTGTTTCTGCAGTTTCTTCATCGGCCAGATTCTCTGTGAAAGTCCCCAGAGCACAAGCCACTCATGCCAACCCAGAGACTCCTGAGGCAGGAGCCATGCAATTTCTTACGCCTCTGGAATTTCATGTTCTGGAATTTCAAGGAAGGTTTTTTTTTTTTTAAACACACAGCTAGTTATTTTGTGTTCTCCTTCAGCATTTCATTCATTTTTGATAAGAGGCTAGATGGGTGTGAGGTATTTGAAGGGGGTTCAGGGTAATTGTAGACGACACAACGCTACTGTTTTCCTTGGTATTCTTGGCCCAGTGGGACAATTCCTTTTACAACATAGATACACTGCTCCTGTTTTTCAGGCGGGTATCGTGTATTGATTTTTCCTTTAAGAAAATGTACTGCTGGATGGTCTGAGGGTTGAGTGTGGCATTTCCTAAGATGAGTCAAAGGGACAGATTTTCTTTTTCTAGACTCTGTGGTCTCATCCCTCCTGAACTCCCACCTCCCCCCACCCCACACACACACTTGGCAGTGACTCAGTGGTGGGGGCCCATCTCTGAAGTGTCAGGCTAGCACAGAATCCTGCAGCTGGGGATGGAACAGCAAGTATTCAAGCAATAGCAGGGTTTTGGGGCTGTATATTCGGAACCTCCATTACACCTGGGTCTCCATGGTTCTCCTATGAGTGAGGTGCTGGGACTCAGGGATAGAAGTGGGGGAGGGTCAGGAAGGCTGCGACAGGGCCTTTGCCCTTAGGAGCTCGCAGTCTCGTTAAGTCCCAGTGCCCAGGGTGAGGAGTCCAGGAGGGGAGCAGAGGGAGGCCTTGCTCTAGGTGGGGCCCCCCAGGGAAAGCTCTGGGGATGGAGGAGGCCTGGAATGAGGGTAGGTTAGGATCTCGTGGCTAGTTCTTTCTTCTTGCTACCTCTTATGAAACTTTTCTGACCTTTTCCTGAGCCTGCCATGGTGCCAGCGCATACCCAGTCCTGGGGGCCAGGAAGTCCCCCGACCCCCTCTGCATCCTCTCTGTGAACCCCAATCTCCTGTGTTACCCCAGATCCCACATTAGATCTGAGACCCCAGGAGCACTGATCTCTCTCAGGACATTGTAGTCAGCCCTGTCTGCACCCCACTCCCCTGTCTGCAGTATAGATGGTGCTTGGTCGAGCCAGCCTGAAAAGCTGCCTTTAGTTCCCAGCTGATCCTCCCCTCGGAGGAGAGTTTCTGGTTCTTTCTCTGGGAAGATTGCATCATTCATTGAGGCATCTTTCCCAATACATGTTTCTGAGACTCATGACTCTTCTCAGCTTTTATGTGTATGGTTTTTCTATAAGATTGGGCTTTTTTCCTGGTCTCATTTTTCATAGGGACCCGGTGATGACTAATTTTAGGGGCCAGCTTGACTAGGCCACGGTAGTCAGTTTGGTCAAACACTAGTTTGGATGTTGCTGCAGAGGTATTCTTTTAGACATGATTAACTTTTATAATCAATTGACTTGAAGTAAAGCAGATGATCCTCTGTGGTGTGGGTGGGCCTCATCCAATCAGTTGAAGACATTAAGAGTGAAACTTGCGATTTCCTAGAAAAGAAGGCATGCTGCCTCCAGACGGTGACATAGAAATCCTGCCTGAATTTCCAGCCTGCTGGCCTGACCTATTGATTTTGGACTAGAGACTGCCCCATGACTCTTACCTGAATTTCTAGCTTGTCGGCTTGGAGCCAAATCTTTGAGATAAATCCCTCTCTCTACACATGTATAGCCATATCCAAATATACATATATTTTCTTTTTTTCTATTGGTTCAGCTTCTCTGGAGAGCCCCCACCACTGCCGATGCTCCCTGGCTGCTGTCTTCTCTCTCCTCCCGTCTCCCTCTGGGTCTCCATCGCTATATGGTTCCCCAGCTCTTTCTCCAAAGAGGTCAAGATGTGCCTGGCTCGTCAATACCTGCTCACTCGGGTGTTTGGTTACCCAGCCTCCCAGCTTTTCTGTCTGTTCCTTCCTTCAGCAGCTTCTCTGGAATGCAGCAGCCAGAGAGAAAGGCCAGCCCAAGGACCTGAAACTTGAATCTTATCATGTTTATGTTTGTTGGACATTTTTTTTTTAAGTAAAGAAGAAAAAAGAAACAGACGATAAAGAAGAAAATGTTCCCAGAAACAAAGGATAACTGTGGGCTAGCATGAGATGGAGGGTTAGCTGGGGGTTGAAACTGTCCACGCTCTCCATTGCTCCTAATTACCAAGGGTCATTGAGAGGTGCAGAGGCAGGGACTGGCCATAGCAGATGGGGCTGTTTCCCACACTCCTCCTGTCTTGGCTGGACAGCCGAGAATCTGTACCCTGGGCCTGCAGACAGGCTTTGTGTTGTCCGGTTCAGCCTGCTCTCTCTCTCCTCGGTCCCCTCCTGCCCACTCCCACCCAGGCGCAGTCTTCTGCTCCTCTGCTGTGTGATTGGTGGGAGGGCTGTGTGCTTCCCGGTGGCAAGAGTTGGTCCGTGTTGTCATTCCTTCCACGGGTTACCTCGCTGTTGTGTTTCTTGTCTCAGGCAGCCGGAGGTTTGTGAGTGACAGTGAGACGACCCATTGCCAGGTGGGTAATGCATTTCGAATGCATTGCCGGCTCTCACTTGTCTGCACTGTCTCGGAATGGATTAGAAGGGCTGAGTGTGCTTGAGTGCAAGAATGTGTGGTTAGGTATTCCTGAGTCGCCCTGAACAAGGCCTGCCTGTTCCCTCTCCCCCGAGCTTTATGTCTCCCTAGTGTTTACAGATGGTCCCAATCCACTCTTAGAGTTATCAGGCCAGACCTTCTAATCTTCTCATCTTTCCCTGAACTTCCCTGAGCAGAGACTGAATGTTTCAGAACAGTGAGTGTCAACTTCTGAGGAGCTTCCTTTCTGAACCAGTGGTCAGACCCTTGAAATAGGTCCCCTGGCTTGCATTCTGGAAGGTGACTTCTTCACAGCTGTCAATTTTAAGATTTGTTTGGGAGTGACTGAGAAGGGCAGAGGGTAGCAATGGCCCTAAGGATGGAGCTGGCTTCTGGGTCTTCAGGTGCAGAATAAGCTTATGCCTCTCGTCATGTGTGATCAGTATTTGCATGACCTCTGGAGGAGCACTAAAGGAATAATTGATTGATTGGTTGGTTGATTGAAGGGTCCAAGAGGGCTGCAATACTTGTGGGGTATATAATACTTATGGGATAATTTGATAAAGGGGATTCCCAGGTGGCACAATGGTAAAGAATCTGCCTGCCGATAGAGGAGATTTGACCCTTGGGTCAGGAAGATCCCCTGGAGGAAGGCACAGCAACCCACTCCAGTATTCTTGCCTGGAGAATCCCGTGGACAGAGGAGCCTGGCAGACTACAGTCCATGAGGTCCCAAAGAGTCAGACGTGACTGAGCAACTGAGCACGTGCGCACACACACTTTGATAAAGAGTTGAGCAAGACTGAGTGTTTCAATTATCTATTGCTGGGTAACAGGCCACCCAGAAATGTAAAGGCTTACAGCAAAAATAATTTTTTTCTTTCTACGGTGTTAGTGGTGGTTCCTTGATGGATCGTGGCTGCACTTACTCCTGAACTTGTCCGACTGGAGGGTCACCTGGGCTGGGATCTCCAGGATGTCCTCACCCTTACACCTGGTGGGTGGTGCTGGCTGTGGTTGGATCCCTTTGGTTTTCTTCCATGTGGCCTTTCATCCTCCAGGGGGATGGACTGGCTTCCTTATGGAGTGGTCTCAGGGTGGACTGCAAGAAAAGGCCAGTGGAAATTGTAAGGAGTCTTCAGGTCTAGATCTGGAAACTGTATACTATCACCCCTGTCCTTGCCACTGGTCAAAGCAACTCAGAGTCAGCGTGGAGGGTCTATCCAATGGCATGAATACTGGGAGGTACAATCCACTGGTACCATCTTGTAACTGTCTATGATGCCCAGTAAAAGAAAAACATGTTAGAATAGAAATCAGATTAGCCGATGGCAGTGAGAGCTGACATTTAAGAAAGATGAAGGCCATGGCCTGGGAACAGGCTGTTTGGGCTAGAATGCGGGCTCGGCCACTTCCTCACTATTGACCTTGGGGAAATCACACAGCCAGTCTGCTCAGTGACTACACTATTATTATAGTATAGTAACACTTACCATAGAGGCTCGTGATGAGTTTGAGTTAACGCAAGTGCCCAGTACTGAGCTGGGCACGTAGTAAACACTCAGAGAGCACTTAGCTGTTATAATTCATGTTACTGTCTGTCAGTGGTGGGTGAGTTACAGATTTGGCTTTAGGTGTTCTGATTCAGAGGCAAAGGGAAAAATATGAGGGTATGAGGTCCAGAGTGCGCTCTAACGGAGAAGCATTGTTGGTTCAGAAGAAGCAGTGCTGTGTCAAAAGGGTAAGTATGGGTTTTTACACGTTTGCTTTCAAATGCAGCAGGTTTATGGCAATCTGCAAATGGACTGGTTGGAAAATCTTCACACCATAAAAATAAATGTACTTTCCCCTAAAAGCAAATGATTAGAGGCAACAACCTCTGTCTAGAGTTCAACAAGACAGGCTTGATTGTCAGAGCCCTTGATCAGAGCCCCAGCTCTCCTCTTGCCTGGCGGAGTGAACTTGGGAAAATTCATGAATGTCACCTGGTCCATAAAGTGGCAAAGGGACTTCCCTGGTGTTCCAGTGATTAAGAATCTGTCTTCCAATGTAGGGGACATGGGTTAGATCCTTTTTCGAGGAACTAAGATGCCACAGGACAACTAAGCCCATGCATCACAGCCCATGCACCACAACTAGGACCCAACACAGCTAAATAAATAAATACATATTTTTTAAAAAATAAAATGGGCATAATAGCAGCACCTACTTCACAGGGACAAAGAGGTTAGGCAAGTGAAGTCCTTATTCTACTGCCTGGCACATGCTTCTCAGTGAATATTTGCTTTGACTATTATTAGTGTAAAGAGGATTTTAGGGGAGATTTTCTCTCTGTTGGAAGACAAACTCTCCGTGTTTTCTTTGCAAATGGTTAGTACAGTGATTACAAACCTTTCCGGCCTCTTTCTTAGAGAAGCACTTGGACGTGCAGAGATCATCATAAAGTAATAAGCAAGCAAGCAAACAAAGAAAAAAGTAATAAAGTAATAAACCCTGCGTTTAGCCTTTTCTCAAATTCCACTGCTAGTCCCCTAGTTTTTCCAAATTACCGTGCGTCATCATCTGTATGGTTTTATTCTCCGTGGAACTCTATGCAGCCTCTATGGAAGCGGGCTGCAAACATCTCAGAACAGCCTTCAAGGACGTCCAGAAATCTGTCGACAGCCCCCAGACTACGGGTTCCCACCTCTCCTCGACTGGCTCCTCTCCACATCCCTGCAGTCTCAGGATCCCCGATGGTGTGAAGTCAGGCCCATCATTTGCTCTGTCCCCAGGGAAGCTTTCTCCACCTCTGTTCACATCTCGCCTTCCATCTGATTTACGGCTTTAGAATGTTGGCCTGGAGGATCTTATAATTTAAAGTCTCTGTCAGAGGTTGTTACATGAACGTGGGGCCAGTAAAAAGCTGTTTTCTTTTGGTTTTGCTCATCTGTCACTTTGTGTGTGTGTGTGTGTGTGGCATGAAATACGAGGTAGGAAAATAAAGTTACCCACTTGGGGTTGGGAGAGCTGTTGAAACACTCTTGTGTAATCCTCTGGAAGGTGCCAGGCTCCATCCTAGCCAGGGGCCCAATTCAAAATTCTGAGTCTTCAGGCCAGGTCTCCCCAAAGGCCCCCTCTCTCCAACAGTTTGTGTCTCTTCCCTAAGCTGGCTCTAGGGGCAGTTCTGGTGGTAGTTATAACTGGGTTTAGAATCATAAGTCTATTGTCTGTCAACTGTTCTAAACTCCTGTTCATCTAGCCAAGGAGATTCTGTTCAATTTTGCTATGTTTGCATTATGAAAACAGTAATTCCTTTTTTCATTTTCCATATCAGAATTATATTTTAATAGCAAATATGCTATATATACCATCCGATATGTTTATGCCCTTAAGGAAATAGTCGCTCACCCTGAAATGAGAATTTTTCAGCATTTTTTTTAGGAGCCCAGAAATCATTTTCCCGTCATCTGACTTTCCTCTAAGACAGCTTTGCATCTCTGCACACCTACAGTCTGCTTCAACATCTGTCCAGTTCATATGTGTATCATTAACAGAGCCATTATTTCAAAGGGTTTGGCTCCATCAGAGTTCAGCTTCTGTTATTTTCATCCATTTGTTCAGTGAGCAGGATGAATCTGCACATTGCTGACGCCAGATTCCTGGCTCTCTGAGTGGTATTTTTGTGACACACTGTGAAAAAGTCACGGGATGCCCAAGGTGATTCCTGTCACATTCTTCAAGAGGAAAGTTGTGGATTACTGTTCATGAAAGAAATAAAGTGTTGATAAAGTAAATGAATAAAAAGAGAAATAAGTAGATTAAAAACAGTGATACAAGCTTATGATATGGTCCCTTTTATTGTTTAAAAAAAAAAAAGACCCACCTCGTGTGTGCCTATGTATTTACATGTGTGTACACGGCAAAAGAAAAGACCCTGGGTAGGTAGAACTTTGGTGGGATTAGAGATTCTCCAAATATTCCTTTATAAAGAGAAAAGAAACCCAATGCTATTTATTTTTAATAACTAAAAAAACAAACCAAAAAACCCCACATAGTATCAACAAAAAAACAAGAAAGGGAAGTCAGGCAGGTTGACTGGTCAGGGGCCGTGGGGTTCTAAAGCCCCCGGTGCACAGGGCACCCTGTAGTGCCTCAAGCTGGGCTTGACTCTGGGAAAGCTAGGTGTGGCTGTTCAGACACACTGGCATGGTTTCCAAGGCCGCTGAGTGCAGACACTTTCCTGTGGGAAGGTGTGTTGTGTAATGGAAGCAGTGTTGTGTAATCAGCTCAGCTCCATTCAGCCTCCTTTGTCCGGCTCTGATGGAGCCCTGGAAGGAGTGGGTTTGGGCCTTGTTTCTGCTCTTCTTGGGTGCCGGGCATCAGGGCATCTTCCCACCCTGAGGACGGTGACTGTGGCCCTGTCCTACGGGGTCTGGGTCTGGGAGAGTGTCCACACACATGGGCGTTCCTGCCTCAGCTGTCAGCTTGCAGGGCTGGCGCTAGGAGACATGAGCAGGGACTGTTCTGAAAACAGTCAGGAGATTCTACTCCCAGGCCAACTGAAGCTCTGATGAGGAGTAGCCCTGCCTCCCTGGCTGCCTTGCGGCCGCTGGAGCCTACCAGCATGAATGCTACTGCAGCCTGGCTGTGCGAGGGCCAGAGTGAGGTGCCCTGCTTCTCCAGCTCCTTGCTCAGGGCCGTTGTGGGGACCCGGCTCCCTGTGGTGATTCACCAGTCACATCGTCAGTTCCTGGGGGCCAGGCCGGGTCCTGGCAGGGAAAGCATAAGAGTGGGGAGTCACCACGGGCTGTGTCTTTTCTTGCAGAGAAAGTTCACTCGTGTGACCAGGAGAGGCAGAGTGCCCTGGAAGAGGCCCGGCAGAACCCCCGCGAGGGCATTGTGATCCCCGAGTGCGCACCCGGGGGGCTCTATAAACCAGTGCAGTGCCACCAGTCCACTGGCTACTGCTGGTGTGTGCTGGTGGACACCGGGCGTCCGCTGCCGGGGACCTCCACACGGTAAGCCCCCGGAGCCCGTCCTGCCCCTCAGATGGACCCTGGGGCAGGAGATACAGCTTCCTGCTAGCCTGGTGCCTCGCGTCTCCTGGATTTATTGTCCTGGCTGGGTGGGAATTGAGACACTCGGGGAGCAGCATCTCTGCTCGTGGGGAGATGAGGTCCTGGTGGAAAGACTTGGATATTGGATTCTGGTCACAGGGCTGGCCTTTTCTAGCTGGGTGACCTTGGGGAAAGGAGGTAATCTCTCTGAACCTCAACTCAGTCACTAGGTGCTATGGGTCAAAAAGATCCCGTGTGCAGACATAAGGGGACACCCCTTTACTTGAGTAGCTGAGTCGATGTGGCAAGATGCCTGAAAGGGTCTCTGTGGGGACGCTGATGCTGGGATTGCCCTGTGGCTAGTGGACAGTGTGGGAGCTATTTTGCCCTCAGCTCTGGGTGCTCTAGGCTTAGAGACCACACAGATCATTGCAGTGGTAGGGGCTGAAGTCGGCTCAGGTTCCCTCCTTACCCCCTGCCTCTCTCTCTTCTCAGCTACGTGATGCCTAGTTGTGAGAGTGACGCCAGGGCTAAGAGTGCGGAGGTGGAGGACCCCTTCAAGGACAGGGAGCTGCCAGGTAGGAGATGACACTGCCTCTTGCTGACATCCTCACTCCTTCCTGTCCTGCCACCCCCTCGTCGTGCAGAAGCAGGCCCGCCTCTGGGTCTGTTTCCTCATCTGTAAGCTGGCGTGGGGACGGACAGCGGGCAGGGGCATGGCAGGAGCCACAGGATCGGCATCCAGTCTGGCATTTGTCCCTCATTAGTCCTGAACCCTTAAACACATGGGTTCTCCTCTTTGCTCTTCCCTTTTTAATCTTTAAAATGTAGTCCTTGGCTTAAAGGGCTTCCTAGGTGTCGCTCTTAGTAAAGAACATTAAGAAACATGGGTTCAGTCCCCTGGGTCAGAAAGATCCCCTGGAGGAGGCCATGGCAACCCACTCCAGTATTCTTGCCTGGAGAATCCCGCAGACAGAAGAGCCTGGCTATGGTTCATAGGGCTGCAAAGAGCGGGACACGACTGAAGCGACTTAGCATGCACACATGTTGGCTTAAAATCTTACCCTCAAAAATGCTCCAGTTTTTTCTCTAACCTAGGGTGATTGGGTGGAGAAGGAAATGGCAACCTACTCCAGTATTCTTGCCTGGGACAGAGGAGCCTGATGGGCTTCTGTCTATGGGTTGCACAGAGTCGGACATGACTGATGCAACTTAGCAGCAGCAGCAGCAGCAGCAGCAGGGTGATTGGGACAGTGATCTGGGGCCTGTGGACCCTTTTCCCCAGGGCTGCGAAGAGAAGCTAACTCTCAGGGACAGGCTATCCTGCGGGGTGTGATAATGTCCGTTGCCAACTCTGTAGAGTGCCTTTGCAATGACCCTTGGTGGCCCAGCACTGTCCCTGGAGTATCACACAAGAGGCATAGGCAGGGGCCAGGGCCTCTGAAGGGCTGCTGGGCTGGGTTTCCCTTATTTACCGTGTTCTCTGCCAGTGAGTTACAATACAATTACTAAATATTGATGGCTTGAAACACTGTAGTTTTAATCAGGTCAGTGCTGATGGGAGCTCCCACTGTTCCCATCAGGACTCCAAAGGAGAACTGAAAACAGAGGCTCTTGAAAGTCCGGGGGTTCCCAAGTGAGGTTTGTAGAAATCACTCCGTCATGAGAATGGAGTCTAGAGACCAGGATGCCTCTGTCTAGCCATCACTTCAACAAATGTGAATCGAGATTTCACTGTGTGCCAGGCGCTGGGTATGTCTAGTAATCAAAACGGAAGTGAAGCTTCCGTTTGTGGGAGACAGAATATACAAATAAATGACTACAAACCATGAAGATGGTGACAGGTACTCTAAAGGGAAAGAGTGAGGTGCTGGGAGAAGGGCAGGAAGAAATCTGTGGCTTCACTGAGAAAGTAGCATTTAACCAGAGACCCGGGGGAACTGCAGAGAGAAGAGAATGAAATAGTTGGTGCAGAGAGGAGAGTTGTAGGTAGTGTTGAGGGACTGTTTGGGGCTGGCAGTCATGAATTTACAGGAAAACCATCTCTCCAGTGGTGTGATGGTGTTTACACCAGCAACATTCAGCTCTGGGGGTGTGGATCTGGAGAAGGCATATCTGTGCCAAGGTTCATCCATCCTTGGGGTTTTGCTGGAGTCCCACCACGAAGGATAAACAAAGAATTTGAGAGTACTTCTAAGGGAGGGTTGATCATTATAATCTAAGCTGGCTGAGGAGAAATTAAAAAAAACGAAGAGTTTCTTGGATAGGTAAACTAGTAGGTCCATTGGGTCAACGTTGACCTTGGATTGCTCTGCATTCCTACTGCCGTTTTAGCACCTGGTCCTCACCTCTGGAGTAGCCTGGTCTCACTGTACCACTTGAGTTTCCCAGCAGACTATGGACTTAATGAGGAGAAGAGCCCTGCCTAGTATATTCCTAACATATACCATAGTGCCTGAGTTGATACTCAGCAAAACTTTGTGGAATGGAAGAACACCGAAAGCTTTATTGTCCATGTGGTCTGATGGTCCCTTGTGGGCTGTGGGGAGAGGAACTCTGGAGGTTTATGACAATCATCTGGGGCTTCCCTGGCTCAGCTGGTAAAGAATCTGCCTGCAACGCGGGAGACCGAATCTTTTTAGCTGTGGACAGTTCCCCAAGTGGATTTGGCTGGACAAGAAGGACTTGGAGAGGTTGAGGAAACAGTGGTAGTGGAGGAGGGTGTTTTACTTGATCATTCACCCGGCACGTGCCTTCAGATCTCCCTTTGTCTTTCAGGCTGTCCAGAAGGGAAGAAACTGGAATTTATCACCAGCCTACTGGATGCCCTCACCACTGACATGGTGCAGGCCATTAACTCAGCAGCGCCCACTGGAGGTGGGAGGTGAGAGTGTGAGCAGGACTCAGGTCCAGTGGGACCTCGGGGCTCCTATCTTTTAGATGCTGCAGGACGCTGAGAGAGTGGGGAGGGCTTGGGTAGCGCAAGGGCTAGAAGTTGACCCTTTTCCTGAAACCATGTAGCTGTGACTTTGTCCAACCTTCTGCCAAAAATCTCACCACCCCTCTCCCCTTTCCAGTCCTTGGGAGTTGCTTTTCTCTAGCTTGTAGTTACCTGATTACAGGTAAGTCCAGGAGTGTCTGGGACTTCCCAGGTGGTGCTAGTGGTAAAGAACCCGCCTGCCAATGCAGGAGATGTAAGAGACATGGGTTCGATCCATCCATCAGGAAGATTCTCTGGAGAAGAGAACGGCAACCCACTCCAGTAGTCTTGCCTGGAAAATTCCATGGACAGAGGAGCCTGGCAGGGTACAGTCCGTGGGGTTCCAAGAGTCGCACACGACTGGAGCCACTTAGCATGGCACACACCAGGAATGTCTGGAGACTTCCAGCACTTTAGTGTCAGCAGTGTGTGCCTTAGAGTGAGTCCAGAATGGCAGGAAGTGGTGTGGGATGTGATGGGGACAGCAAGGAGGAAGTCTGGAGCACTTGGTGGTTTTGTCTTCTGAGGAGGCCGGAGCTGCATGCCTGAGAATCCCAAGGGGCTCCGAGTGTTGGGATTGGACACTACCATAGCCAGACCCTACCTAAATCAGGAGCTGATATGCTGACCAAGGCAGTCCTGACAGGGCCAAAATCCACCTGCTTCTTAACAACCGGCATCACCAGCGCTCACTGATTTGGGCCCGTTGGGTGGGTTGGAGCACGCATGCTCAGACCTACTGAACATGCATGGCACAACAAGCCCTGGGCTAGGGATTGGGAATCCAGGAATGTGAGGCGTGTCCTTATCTTCAAAGAATGCACCCAGTGAGAAGGAAATGGCAACCCACTTCAGTGTTCTTGCCTGGAGAATCCCAGGGACGGGGGAGCTTGGTGGGCTGCCATCTATGGGGTCACACAGAGTCGGACACGACTGAAGCGACTTAGCAGCAGCAGCAGCAGCAGCAGTGAGAATACTAGGCTGTGGACAGATACAAACTCTGTGGTAAGTGCTAGATCAGAGGTGAAAGAACAGAGAAGGGTTTGCTCATTCAGTCTGGAGGAATCAGAGAAGGCTTCCAGGAGGAGGTGACACCTGAACTGAATTTTGAAGGACAGGTGGGACTTAGCTAGTAAAAGGAAGAAAGCCATTCTAGGAGGAGAAGAAAGAACATCGTCACCCCAGGCAAGTGCACGGCCACAGTTCAGTATGGCTGGGCTGGAGTGGATGGAGGAAAGGAGAGGGTGGAGAAGACGGCAGTGGTGGTAGATGACGCAGAGAAGGAGGTGGGAGCCAGGCCCAAAGGGCCCGTGAGGTGTGCTTCGCATTATGAAGCCGGAGGGTGAGGCTCGGCAGAACTGGGCGGTGTTCAGGTCCCTGTGGCAACAGGAACTACCATGTGCTTGGCAGGAGCGGGCAGCCTGACTCTGAGTTTGTGGGGTTCACCAAGGAGGGAGGGCTGATTCCTCCGCACCTGCCCAGAGCCAGAACTGTCAGCAGGCAAGGAGTGCCACCATGAGACCAGCCCAGGCCCCCAGGCTGGTGGAAGGCTGACTGCCTCCGCGGCGATCAGCGCAACCGCAGGGCACGTATCTAGGGAGGGAAGCAGGACTCCCAGCACAGCTGTTAGCACTTCTGTGTCCCAAGGCAGACGAGGGCAGTGGCCCCCCACTTTTTTTTTTAAGCATGCAACTCTTTTCATTACATTCACAAAGTGGTACAGTTACCAGCCAAAATTCCACAACATTTTCATCAACCCCCAAAGAAACTCTGTACCCATTAACACTCACTCCTCAGTGGCCCTCCCCCAAACTACTACTACTATTACTAATCAACTTTTGTCTCTATGGATTTGCCTACTCCAGACATTTTATATAGATGGCCTCATACAGTGAGTGGCCTTCGGTAAAAACCATTTATGTCCCATCATGATGAATGCAGAGACTGCCTTGTAGACTGCCTTGTGGATTGCCACTCTAGGAAACCCCCTGTCTGGGGCTGCTTGCCCTCAGCAACTCTGTGGTCCTGTGAGCTCTGAGGCTGGTTTGTTTTGCTCACCTTGTGAATGGGGCCAGGCCTTCCCCACAGCAGGAGGAGCAGGGCACTGAGTCTGAGAAGATGGAGACAGGGTCTGACGGGTCGGTAGATGGGAACTGCCCAGAGGCAGTGCTCAGTCACGGGAGGTCTAAGACAGAGAGAGAAGTATCCTCACTTCCAGGAAGAAGGACGGGAAAGTATGAACAGGCGCATTCAGGATTGCATACCTTTTTGTTTTTCATGATTGGAATGTGAAAACATACCTGTTGTTTCATGCAAAAATGAGTATGAGCTATTTATGGTTTTTTAGAAGAGAGGGACTAAAGAAACAAGAAGGGCACATGGCCCTAAAAGTCCAAGATCTGGATCCTCTCCACTCACAACTCTTCTGGGCTGCTGGCTCTGAACCACCCCCTCAGGGAGTCTGCCTTGTGCTTGTACGTGGGTCCTAAGGAGAGAGGCAACGGCACCCCACTCCAGTACTCTTGCCTGGAGAATCCCACGGACCAAGGAGCCTGGTGGGCTGCAGTCCATGGGGTCGCTAAGAGTCGGACAAGACTGGGTGGCTTCACTTTCACTTTTCACTTTCAGGCACTGGAGAAGGCAATGGCAACCCACTCCAGTGTTCTTGCCTGGAGAATCCCAGGGACGGGGGAGCCTGGTGGGCTGCCGTCTATGGGGTCGCAGAGAGTCGGACATGACTGACGTGACTTAGCAGCAGCAGCAGCAAGGAAACTGCACTTCATCCTCCATCCTGTTTGCTTCTGCAGGAGGCCAGCCCTTGAGCCTTGCCTGGCCTCAGATCCAGGCAGGCTTCAGTGACAGGGAAAGCAGAATTCAGCTGGGTCCTGGGCCAGGGGTCAAAAGCACAGGTAGGCCTGCTGCCAGGGCAAGTTCAGATGGACGCTCTACCCTCAAATTGCAGGGTGAGGAAATTTTAACAGAAAATAAAAACTAAGAAGTTTATAAATGCATTTAATCCTAGTATGTCCTTAGGGAAGTGATTTTCTTTTTCTTTCCAAAAAAAATCTCTTTTAGGTATAATGAGAGTTGGAAGAAATTTTTTTTTTTTTTAATATTCTTTCCTAAACATGTTTTTCATTTTAAGCTCATATGAACTTGACCGTGTTTGGTTCTGATGAGAATGAAAGGTTTGAACTGCATTTGGTAATTGTGTTACCTGGAGGCTATACTTGTAATCAAAAGACAGACAAGATGAATCGAGAAGTAGTTTAGAGATCAAGGGAGTCGGGGTGGGCCTTGGGGGGAGAAGGAGAGAGGAGTGGTTACACAGGGGGGTAGTTGGTCAGGGTTACTGATTTTACTGCATTTAAATCCCTCTCAGATCTCTCTATTATATTGGGTTGGCAAAAAAAATCATTCGGGTTTTTCCATAATTTGTTACGGAAAAACCTGAGTGAACTTTGATGTCGACCCAATGTTTAGGAAAATCAAGCCCTAACTCTGACCGTGAATTGGCTCTGGAGTATGGTCTTGATGGCGCTCACCCTCCTTTCGTATGCCACTGTTACTGTTACTGTTAGGTCACTTCAGTCGTGTCCGACTCTGCAACCCCATAGACAGCAGCCCACCAGGCTCCCCCATCCCTGGGATTCTCCAGGCAAGAACACTGGAGTGGGTTGCCATTTCCTTCTCCAGTGCATGAAAGTGAAAAGTGAAAGTGAAGTCACTCAGTCATGTCCAACTCTTATGGACTGCAGCCCACCAGGCTCCCCCGTCCCTGGGATTCTCTAGGCAAGAACACTGGAGTGGGTTGCCATTTCCTTCTCCAGTGCATGAAAGTGAAAAGTGAAAGTGAACTAGCTCAGTCGTGTTTGACTCTTAGTGACCCCATGGACTGCAGCCCACCAGGCTCCCCCATCCCTGGGATTTACTACCTCCCGTCATTACGTGACAGCTGCCGGTGGTCCTTCTCAGGTGTTCAAACAGGCCAAGCTCTCACCACCCCAGGGCCTCCCATGCCAGCTGCTTCCTCAGGCTGGAATGTGAGTCCCTCATCTTCCCCTGACTTGCCCTGCTGTTCCATTTAAATATCACCTTCTCAGTGACCATCCAAAGGAAAGGAACAGCCCTGTCATGGCAGCCCTTCTATCATGACACCTCTTTCCAATTTTCAGCCTAGTGCTATGACTACCTGATGTCTTGCTGGTTTGTTTATTTGTATCTGCCTCACCCCACCCAATGAAAATTGAAGTTCAACGAGGAAAGGGACATTTTTCACCCTCTTCCCTGCTTATTCCTGGGACTCAGAAAAGTGCCTGGCATACAGTAGGTGCTCAGTAAACGTTTGTTACATGAATAAATAGCCAGAAGGGTTGGGAGGTAGATGGATGGACCCCTGTCAGGCACAGAGAGGGATGGCTCAGTGAGGCCTCTTTTCCTTGGCACACGTCTGAGGGTCCAGCAGCTACTTCAAGACTAACTATGGGGCCAAACCCAGCCCTGAAGTTCACTGCCACCAGAGCTTTACGGTGCCCTGGCTGGGCCCACCGGCCTTGGGCACTGTGTGAACAGCCCCTGCTCAGGCGCTTTTCTAGGACAGAAGAGCAAAGGGAGGGGAGCAGGGCCGGTGAAGAGAATTAGGGAATCCAGGCTGCCTGGGCTTAGGCCTGGGCTCTGAATTCAGGCAGAGTTGGGACTGCAAGCACGAGGTCAAGGAAGCCACAGCTGATCCCTCCTGCATCCTCTCAGGGTCTGGCAATTAGAGCTGGACATCAGCTGGGGCCAGTGGGAAGCAGTCTTACTTAGTGACGTTGGAAAGAAGGGACAGGAGGACATTTGGGCTGAGTAGAAGAGAGGGTGTCTTCGTCCCAAACTACCACCTGTCAGGCTTGGAGGTTTTAGCTTTGCACAGCCTCTTACATCTCACACCCAGTGTAAGCTCTGTGCTGGGTTCTGGGGACATGCAGGGATACAGACTTGGTTCCTGGGCTGGAGGAGCTCCTGGGAGAAGAGCTGTGTAGTCACGTGGGTGCCCTGCAAAGCCAGTGTGATCAGAGGCAGATGAAGTCATGCAGGCAGGAACTCAGGGGAGGAAAGCACGTGCGAGAAGGCTTTCCATAGGAGGTGATGTTTAAGCCACATCTTCACTTACGAATGAGACAATGTCCTGACCTAGTTGGACCAGGAGTAAGAACTTCCCAAGGACCCTTGGGATAGTGAGGTATGAACAAGGTAGGATCTGTGGGCTTCCCTGGTGGCTCAGATGGTAAAGAATCTGCCTGCAATGCAGGAGACCCAGGTTCGATTCCTGGGTCAGGAAGCTCCCCTGAAGAAGGGAATGGCAACCCACTCCAGTATTCTTACCTGGAAAATCCCATGGACAGAGGAACCTGGTGGGCTACAGGCCATGGTGTCACAAAGACTTGGACACAAGTGAGCAGCTAACACACACACACATACATACACACACAGGGTCTGTGGAAGGACTCATGAGCAGAGTTTTAGGCTTGGGAGGCAGGTTGTAGGAGATGAGGCTGTAGAACTGGGCAGAGCCCAGACCCTGCTGGACCTTGTGATTCATGCCAGAGAGGCTGCAGGGAGTCATGGAGTTAGATGGGCATTCCTATGGGAGCTGGACGGGAGGGGTGCTGGATGGGGCAGGAAGGTTACAGCATCATCTGAGTGGAAGGTGATGAGACTGTGGACTAAAGATGTGAGGAGTAGGATCATCTACTGAAGTTCAAGTAATGAAATCAGTAGGATTTGAAGACTTGTCGGATGTAGGGAGTGGAAGAGAGAGATGTCTGCTTCCTTTTCTGGCATCTAGCTTGATTTGGGTGGGGGGAGGGGAAGCAGTGTGGCCAAATTTAAAAATAGGCCGCATGAAAGGGGTACCCATGGAAACATCTGTGGCTAGAGCCTGAGAGGGAGCAGCCTGCAGGTTTCATTGCATGTGTGTCTGACTCTTGGCGACTCCATGGACTGTGTAGCTTCTCAGGCTCCTCTGTCCATGGGATCCTCCAGGCAGGAATACGGAGTGGGTCGCCATGCTCTCCTCCAGGGGATCTTCCCAACCCAGGGATCGAACTCACATCTGCTGCAACACCTGCATTGCAGGTGGATTCTTTACCCCTGGGCCACAGGGGAAGCCCACAGGTATCATTAGATGATAGCTTTTCTCAGTAAAGGGTTGCTGGATCATTGAATTATGCTGTTGGTCCTTCCTCCTGCAAGAAGCAGAGCCCTCCTCCCCCACCCCATAGATCGGCCTTCCTAGAAAAAGCCAACATCGGGAGGAGGTGGGCTGAGCTGCATGAGCCTCCCAGCTCCTCACATGGTCCTGCAAGGAGAGGCCCTTTGTCTTGCGGCTTCCTCCTTCCTGCCCAGTGTGGTTACTTGTTGATGGTCTTGCAAGGAAGAGGCTGAGAATGTGGCTGACTTGGCATTTCCCAGCCCCACCCTGCCCGCACAGCTGGTGGGGCCTGAACCCAATTCCAGATGGGGCTCCGTTGGTCTGCTTGGCTTGGCTCGTGCCTCCAGGCCATCCCACCTCACCTTGTTTAAAACTGCTTGGGACAGCAGAATCGGGCCCAAGATCTCGGCCAGCACCGGTTTCCTTGTGGTAAATGGGGCTGGCTCTCCAGCTGTGCATTGCAGCCAAGGCCTGGCTGGGCTGAGGCTGCAGAAGCGACGCAGTGAGGGCTGCAGAGGAAGGGCGGCACCTGCCGATTCTCAGTGTGGGAGAAGACTCGGTGGGGCCAGTCCGGGGAGGGCCCTGGCTCTAGTGGTTTTCCTTCTCCCTGGAGGTGGGAGGCACGAGGACGGCTACCAAAAAAGCCCAGAGGCAGGGCTGACACCAACATTTTACTGGCTCTTCACACCATACCTGAGAAGACTTGGCTCCTCTGCACACCCAAGGAGCCCTTTTAATAGAAGTGGAATTTTACCTGCAGGGAGGCCCATAGCAAGGACCTGGGTGTCACTGTCAGGTGATCTAAGGAGCCATTATTGGCTCTAACGTTAGGTCCTCAACCCTTGCCCAATGAGCAGCTTTGATGACCCCAGCAGGGTTTCTGTGTGCGCGGGTACAAGAGAGGTCAGAGTCCATGCCAGTGCAACCCTGGAACTGGGAGTGCAAGTAGCCTGTGTTTTTGCAAGAGCTGGAGGGGTCAGTGGGGTGTGGCTTTGAGGTCAGTGGCAAATTGTGGGGAGCCTAGCTGTGATGAGATGGACTCCAGCAAAGACTGTTGAGAGATTCCTGGGGCCTCGAGGAGGCCATCTTGCCCCACCCCTGCACTCCCCTGGGAAAATCCCAGCCACTCCTCAGTTAATGGAGGTGCCCATCTTTAACACATGCCCACTGCCAGTTTGGCTAAATCAGGACTCCTGATAAGTCTCACTCTTAACTAGTTCTTGTATGAAGTATGGTAGTTTGGGAACTTAAAGCTGCTGTGAAGCCAGAAACCTCACTTTCAGAGCTTTGAGCCAGATGCCTTCTGTAGTTTTCTTTCTTTTTTTCATTATGCTTTGCTGGAAACATGAAAACTACTCCCAGGATCCTTCCAATTGCTGTTTTTTGTCTCATCCCACCTTCTTGCAGAAGGTGCATATTCTTCTAGGGCCATGACTGGAGTCTCTTTCCCTCTAGACAAGGGTTCTTAACTTGAATGAGGTTTGGAGCACCTATAAAACCCCTAAAATCTGCAGAGTTCTGGGTGCACGTGCATTTTAGAGAGAGGGACTGTGGCTTTGTTTGTGTTCTCTGAGGGTCCATGATCTCCCCCAAGCTAAGAAATTCTTGCCTTAAATGCACTTGGAGCTTGGCCTAGACAAAAGGTTGGATTCCAAAGCAGGACCCTAGCGCTGCCCAGCTATACATGTAGAGCTGGGCCCTGTTGTCTGGGGAAGGATACAGCATGGGTTCTGGAAGTCAGAGGAATTCAGAAGCAGAGAGCCTCGCACTAGCTGGGGAGAAGGGAGGGAAGAGGCAGCCTGTGGGCTGCAGCAGAGCTCTGGGAGCCAGAAGCAGGCATGGGGGGCCCTCGGAGCACCTCTCCTGGGCAAGTGTCCTCAGTGGGGGCCAGGGGTGGGACATGCAAGGGGTGTAGCTGTCTGAAGTCGTGGCTGCTCCGGGCTGGGAGGTCCTGCTGGGACTGAGGAGGGCAGAAATTTGGCACTCCAGACCAGGGAGACAGGAAAGGGAAGGGAAAAGAAGCAGGAGCCAAGTGACAGTCATTCTCTAGCCTGAGACAAAACTCTTAGAGGTTGTCGCCTGGGGAGAAGAGCCGCTTCTTGCTGCAGACTAGCCCAAAGGAAGGTGCAGGGAGCCCCAGTCACAGAGTCTCCGAGAACCGGGCAGGCAGGCGGGAGCCCAGGAACACGTGCTGGAGGCAACGAGCCTCTCCTGGCAGGGCGTCTGGGTGGGATGACCTCATCCCTTCCCGTCTCAGCGACTGAGGCTTTATTATTCCAGCCTCTAGGTAGACATGACGCTATGCTGAGCCTAAAGGTTAAAGGAAGAGCTGCCTTCACCAGGAGCGCTTGTGGCCCCTCAAGGGAGGGGCTGAGGGGGAAAACCCTGATCCCCTCCCCTGGATGCCTTAGAAAGCTTGGAGGGGAATAACTGGAGCAGCTCCCCTGGGGCCCGTCCTGGCTCTCCTCCCTGGCCCGGGTCTTCCCTCATTCAGGGAAAGTTGGAGGCAGACAGGGTGCTCTGCAAGGGAGCTGGCCACTCTCCCTCCTGCTCCAGGAGCATCCTGATAGAGATGTTTCTGGGGCCCTCCTGGTATATGCCCATCAGGCTCAAGAGTGAATATCGCAGTGAAAATAGAGGAAGCTCAAAACCACCAAAATACCATGTACTGGCAGAGACGACAGCCTGAGCCCTGCCAGTTTGCAAGCCGTTCCAAGCCTGGTTTCTATGATGGACCTAGCAGATTCCCCAAGAGCTAGAAGCAGACAGTCCCTCACACCTTCCCCAGGTACTCCCTGCTCCAGACATGTCAGGATGAGGTCCTGCTGGCTGATCTACTCACTGTGCTGTCTTGGACCTGGTCCAGGGTGCCCAGTGGGGCCTGCCCAAGACCGTAATCCACTTAATTAGGAATGGGCATTCAGCAGGGATGCCTGACTTTTTTTGGTAATGAAACTTCTTTTTCCCTAAATGGTGAGGTCACTTCGGGGGGTGGGGGGGAGGGAGTTTGCTGGCTCATTCATGGGGGAGGGGTCAGGGTTGTCCCTTCCCTCCTGGAAACCTCGGCAAATTCCAGAGAAGAACCCCAAGGCATTGCAAGTGCCTTGAATATTTTTCTTACTAGGTACAGCTTCGAGTGTGCTGGCAGGTCCTGAATCCCTGCTCTAGGACCCTTGGTGTAGTCTGTCCGGTTCCCTGCAGACGATGGGCCACCTCAGCCTCGGTCCCCCAGCCGAGGGAAGGTTACCCAGGGCTTTAAACACAAGGTTCTGGACCACATTCACTCAGTGCCAACCCTGGCAGCAGGAGCCATGGGACTTGTGTGGCTCCGTTCTCCTGGCCAGTCACCCACTCTAGAACAGGCTTATCACTGGCTTTTAAAGTTTTCAGTATTACCTAGCACTCTGAATCCTTTTGGGGAAAAAAATGAGGCATGAATAAGTAAAATGAATGGGTAGACATTGTGTACATTACACAGGTAGCCATTGCTCTTGTCATGTTACAGTCAGGGGCCGTGTTAGACGCAATCACTGCCATGCATCTTGAGCCCCAGGAAGCTTTCTTGGTTACTCTAGGTTACTCTGCTTCTTAGCAGAATTCCCCAGGTGTTCGAGTTAACACGTGGTTTCCTGGGTCTGCCCTCTGTTAAGAGCTCTGCATGGAGAGACTCAGCGTTAGTAGGTCTGGTCTTGCCAGCTATAGAATCTCTCTTTGTGTCTATCTCAACTGCCTCCTTCTCTCAATTCCTACCGCACTTGGTACCCGACAGCGACGGCCCACAGGAACTTCACACTTCACGTTGAGTTGTTGCTGCCTGGTTTCACTCTTTTTGACTCTGTCTTGCCAAGACAACAGTTTGAAGCCAGGGGCTACTCCTGCTGCTTTGGAAGCCCTCCTAGGACCCAGCCTGGGCGCTGAGTGGGTGATACAGGCTCCAAGCTCCCTTCACAGGTGCACTCATTTGGGTGTCAAGTTCATGTGTGACGGCACTTTGTGCGCCAGCCATACTAGGCTAGGAGAAGAACAGTTTGGATCCCTGTGGTTTTCTCAGGTGAATGAGATCCGGTCGATATGTCCTGAGCATTCCTCTTGCATGAGAACATCCCTAGCTATGGTGGAGGGTGTGGCAGGTTCACCTAGTTGGGGATCCCCCAGAAATGAACTGCCCGGGCTGGAGGCTGGAGTTGGAAAGAGTGACTTGATTCTGCGGCAGGCTGAGCGGAGCTGGGAGGGTTTGGGCTTAGAGGAGCCATTTCTACCTGGCTGCCTGCAACTCTTGACATCTGAGCATGTGGGAGAGGCTTGTGGTGGGGCTGGTGGTTCCTGCAGGATCCTGAGTGAGGCTTGGGGGTGGGGTGTCTGCCCGTGGCCCAGGTTCTCGGAGCCAGACCCCAGCCACACCCTGGAGGAGCGCGTGGTGCACTGGTACTTCAGCCAGCTGGACAGCAACAGTAGCAGCGACATTAACAAGCGCGAGATGAAGCCCTTCAAGCGCTACGTGAAGAAGAAAGCCAAGCCCAAGAAATGCGCCCGGCGTTTCACTGACTACTGTGACCTGAACAAGGACAAGGTCATCTCACTGCCCGAGCTGAAGGGCTGCCTGGGTGTTAGCAAAGAAGGTGAGTGATCGCCTGTGCTCCTGGCCCTCCAGGACTTGCCCCTCCTGGAGGGAGGGGACCAAGGGAACCCCACACCCCCACCCTGCAATAGATGAGATTCCCAGGTATGCATTTATTCAACTACTTACTGGGAGTGCACCGTGCTTTGCACTAGACACCTGACACAGTGGAGGAATGGAAGGGTAAGTTTCCTATCCTTCCACAGTCTATTGAAGAGACAGATGCTAAGGTATTTACATACACTGGGGTAGGTGCCATGAGGGTGTATTAGGATACACCGGGCTGCAGTGACAAGTAGAACCACACATGTAATGGCTCAACACAGTGGAAATTGGTTCCTCTTGCCCATATAGTAATTCACCATGATTCCAGGTCCTAGGGGGTGTGTGTGTGTAGGGGAATAGTGGAGATTGCTCCAGGTGCAGTCACTCTGACAGCCAGGCTGAGGATGACTCTGCCAACTTCATTCTGTGACATCCAAGGTCACCCTGTGGGTCTTCTTCCTCCCCAGTCAGCCGAATGGCGTAAACGCTGGAGCAGTGCCCATGGGCCGGGGTAGATGGGATACATCACCTCTCCTATTTCACTGGCTGGATCTCCATCACTAGACCACACCCTACAGTGAGGAGGGCTTGGGGCCCAGGAAGAGGTGGGGAGCATGGATTCTGGTGGACACTTGTGATGGTCTCTGTCACAGTGCAGCAAGTGCGGAGTATTGTGGTAATATACCTAAGGCACACACATCTGCTCAGGGTCCATCAGGCTTGGACATCTTCAGGAAGGAAGTGATGTCTTGCCCGGAGGTCAGCCAACCATAGCCCATGGGCCCAGTCTAGTCCACAGCCTGTTTCTGTACAACCTGTGAGCTAAGAGTGGCTTTTCTATTTTTCATTTCAGTTCAGTCGCTCAGTCATGTCTGACTCTTTGTGACCCCATGGACTGCAGCATGCCAGGCCTCCCTGTCCATTACCAACTCTCAGAGTTTATTCAAACTCATGTCCATTGAGTCGGTGATACCATCCAACCATCTCATCCTTTGTCATCCCCTTCTCCTCCTGCTCTCATTCTTTCCCAGCATCAGGGTCTTTTCCAAAAAGTCAGTTCTTCGCATCAGGTGGCCAAAGTATTGAAGTTTCAGCTTCAGCATCAGTCCTTCCAAGGAATAATCAGGACTGATCTCCTTTAGGATGGACTGGTTGGATCTCCTTGCAGTCCAAGGGACTCTCAAGAGTCTTCTCCAACACCACAGTTCAAAAGCATCAGTTCTTCAGTGCTCAGCTTTCTTTACAGTCCAACTCTCACATCCATACATGACTACTGGAAAAAACATAGCTTTGACTAGATGGATCTTTGCTGGCAAAGTAATGTCTCTGCTTTTTAGTATGCTGTCTATGTTGGTCATAACTTTCCTCCCAAGGAGCAAATGTCCTTTATATTTTTAAAAGGATGTAATTTTCAAAAAATAAGACTATGCAACCAGGACTGTTGCATGTTGTCCATGGTCCACAAAGCTAAAGTGGTTGCATCTAGTTCTTCACAGANATCTTTGCTGGCAAAGTAATGTCTCTGCTTTTTAGTATGCTGTCTATGTTGGTCATAACTTTCCTCCCAAGGAGCAAATGTCCTTTATATTTTTAAAAGGATGTAATTTTCAAAAAATAAGACTATGCAACCAGGACTGTTGCATGTTGTCCATGGTCCACAAAGCTAAAGTGGTTGCATCTAGTTCTTCACAGAAAAGCTTGCCGCCCTTGTTCCGGACAAATCCCTGAGCAGTGAGTAAGAGGAAGCTGAGCTGAAAGGTCGTGGAAGGAAGGAATGTTCTGAACCGAGGCAAGTGAAGAGTGAGGCTGTGGAAGTGGGGAAGGAGAGTTTTAGAGGAGCTGAAGGACGTCAGGGTGACTGGGCTGCATGTTTAGGGGTGGGAGGAGAGGGAAGGCGGCAGGAGGTAAGGATGAGAGAGTTTAATTATGTAAGGTCGATGAGAAGCTGTTGAAGGGACTCAGTCAGAGAAACGATAGCATCAGTTTTGGTAAAAAAAAAAAATTCTTCTAGTGCAGTGTGGGAAACGGATCGGGGGATGAGTGAGGGCAGAGACCCAATAGGAGGCCAGAGTACCGACCAGGCAGGAGATGATGGAGGCCTGAGTTAGGGAAAACCCAGTGGGTGTGTAGAGTACTGGGGGAGGTGACTGGGTAGGATTTCAGGGCTTGGTGATCGAGTGCAGAGAGGGATGAGGGCTGGCGTGGGCAACTAGATGGCAGGCCACTCACTGAGACAGGTGGCATGGGAGGAGGAGCAGAGCGGGTCTGTGGGGGAGATAACAGACATGACGGGGGCCTGTCAAGGTGGCTGCATCCCAGAACTTAGAGAGTTGCAGTGCAGGTGACGGGTCTGGGCTGATGACGCCGATTTGGGTAATTCTGACTTGTTTGGTGCCAAGAACTGCCTTGAAGGAGACATAAGGGCTTTTCCTTGTTCTAACCCTTGGTTGATAGGGTAAACCCAAAAGGTAGCTGGGGAGGTGGCTGAGGTACCCAGTCTTGGGATCTGGCCCTGGTTCTGGGATGTGTGACCCTGGGTGAGTGACCTGTACCAGCCCTGACCCTGGAAGGTGTGACCCTGGGTGAGTGATGCTCATCCCCAATCCATTTCCCACACTGCCCCAGAAGAATTTTTTTTTTTTTTTTAACCAAAACAGATGCTATCGTTGCTCGGACTGAATCCCTTCAACAACTTCCCATTGCCCTTATATAGTTTAAACTCTCTCACCTCCTGCGGCCTCCCCTCTCCTCCTGTCTCTAAACACGCATCTCAGTCACCCTGACATCCGTCAGCTCCTCTAGGCGGCCCTGTCTGATGAGGATGCCTGTCTGTGCCCCTCGACTCTTGAGTCCCCAGGACATGGTGCAGCGTCATGGGGCAAACCCTGCTTCAGCCACAGACCAGCTCTCTCATCCAGGTCAAACTAGTCAACCATCCCAGATTTCCGTTCCTTCATCTGAAAGATGGAAATAACCATAGTATCCGCCTCACGGGGCCATTGTGCTGATACCCTGAGACAGCGAGTCAAAGCAGTTGTCGAAGGCATTGAGGGACCTCCGTGAAGGTTCCATAGATAATACTATTCTTCTTCATGAGACCGTCGCAGCTGTCAGAAGCACTGATCACACTGCATGCAGTCCACGCCCCTGATTTTCCCCTGCCATCATGGGTGTGCCTTCTTAATTCCTAACCTCAGGCACAGTGCATTAGATCCTGGGCAAATGACGAAGGGCTGGGAGAGGGATGTCCTGTGTGGTGACATTACGCTTTGGTACACTTGGAATCTGTGCCCATTTCTCAGAGCACAAGCTGGGGGCCAGTATTGGAAAGAGACTCCCCAGTGTTTGCGTTGACCCCCAGGCCCACCTGGAGCACTTGTGAGCTCAGTAGGTTCGGAATCATGGAGCTCCACCGGAACTCTGCCCTTGGTTTGCTTCCTGTGCTGGTAGTTCAGGTCCACACGGCACACAGCAGCTAGTGGGAGGCTGGGTGTGCTGACCTCAGGTCCACGCAGCTCACAGAGGCCTCCGGGCTGTCCTCTGAAGCTTTGCCAGGCACCAGGTGCGCAGGACACAAAGGAAGCAGACAGCCCTGGCACTTCCCAGCTCAGTAATCTTTAGCAAGATACCCAAAGTCTCTGAGCCTCAATTTCCTCATCTGCAAAGTGGATATGACAGCATCTGCCTCACAGATTTGGTGTGAAGATTTCACAAGCTGGTGCCTGGTTTGCGGTGAATGCACAGAGGAAATTAGAAATAGTCGAGGAACACGAGAGAAACCAGTGGTAAAGAACTCTTCTGCCAGTGCAAGAGATGTAAAAGACCCAGGTTTGATCACTGAGTCAGGAAGACCCCCTGGAGGAGGAAATGGCAGCCCACTCCAGTATTCTTGCCTGAAGAATCCCATGGACAGAGGAGCCTGGCGGGTTACAGTCCATAGCGTTGCCGGACACGACTGAAGCAACACAGAGCGACACAGCCCTGGGCTGCCAGCAGCTTTGCGGGGTCTCTGTGCTCTGGGAGCAGCAGAAAAGCCACCTGGGTAGATTGTCTGCAGGGACTGAAGCAGATGTTGGCCATCTGGTGTCGTGCGCTGCCCTCTGGTGGGCTGAGAGGGGCTTGCACACCTAGTGGGGGGCAAAAGTCAGGTGGGGCAGGACATAAGAGTTTGGGGGTGAATGTAGCTTTGGGTCCCAGGGACTGAATTTTGGGAAATGCCCCATGAATCCAGGCATTTCCACCCACCAGACTCCTCACTGGGGAGCTGACTGCCCAGCACAGTGTTCTCAGGGCTCTGTCTCTTTCTTAACTGGTCCTTCCCAGTTTATGAAGCGCAGTTATCAGGATCAATTTTCACCACCACGTGAGGCTGGAGACAAGTCCTTCCATTGAAAAACCCACCAGCTCTCCCACTGACTTGCCCGAGGCTGCTGCCTAACCCTGAACAGAAAAACCCTCTCGAGTGATGGAATGGATATATGTATTTGGAGTCCTCCCAAAAGTGTTTTAGTCGCTCAGTCGTGTCTGACTTTCTGTGACCCCAGGGACTGTAGCCCATCAGGTTCCTCTATCTGTGGGATTTTCCAGGCAAGAATACTAGAGTGGATTGCCATTTCCTTCTCCAGGGGATCTTCCAGCCTCAGGGATTGAACTCGGGGTTCCTGTGTTGCAGGCAGTCTTTACCATCTGAGCCACCAGGGAAGCCCAGAGTTCTCTTAAACCAGCTCTAATTTCTTGCTTATTCCTCCACTTCTCAGTAGGACGCCTCGTCTAAGGAGTGGAAAACCAAAGGGCAGGTGGAGAGACCAGGGAGGCAGGATGGATCATCAGACAGCTAACCTTCGGCGTTGCCACGGCCCAGCCACATCCCATGTAACATAAGTGGTGCCCATCGTGTTTGCACTTTTAATAACTCTTATTTGTGTGTTTTCTTTTTCGGTTTCATTTTTAAACACCAGTCTCTAATACCGCAGTGGGAAAAGGAAAGGGAAGAAAGACTGTTTATTCTCTTTTATTGTTAAGTTTTTCGTTCTGCTACTGACAACTTTTAGGGTTTGGAGGGCGGGGGCCTTTCTGGGACTGAGAAGGAAGAGATTTATATACTGTATATAAATATATATGTAAATTGTATAGTTCTTTTGTACAGCTGTTGGCATTGCTATCTGTTTATTCCTCTCCCTCTCCCTGCTCTGAGCTCTGAGATCTCTGGACACACAGCCCCACTCTCTAGAACCCAGGACTGCATCCCCGGCCAAGCTGGATTCCATTGTGATCACAGTGCAGACTCCGTGGGTATCTTTTCTGGTGGGAGGAAGGGGCCACCTTCTGCCGTAGCTGTCAGAGCAGCAAGTCACTTGGCGGTTGACCTTCTCAAGGGAGGGAGTGGACACTGTAGGACAATGGAAGTGGCCCCTGGAGCGAGGCCCATAGCCCTCACAAGTCCCCATCCTCCAACGCCCATGTGGTCAGGCCATCCAGACCCCCAGGTGGCCCAGACTCAGTGGGTGCCTGAGTCTACAGTGTCGTTGGTGCCTGCTGAGCAAATTGCCCTAAGGATTTGCGTTAGGGTCCCTTGAAACATTTCCAGCTACGTTTAGCATCTACTACATTTAAAGCCGGAGAAGGCAATGGCAACCCACTTCAGTACTCTTGCCTGGAGAATCCCAGGAACGAGGGAGCCTGGTGGGCTGCAATCTATGGGGTCGCACAGAGTCGGACACAACTGAAGCGACTTAGCAGCAGNTACGTTTAGCATCTACTACATTTAAAGCCGGAGAAGGCAATGGCAACCCACTTCAGTACTCTTGCCTGGAGAATCCCAGGAACGAGGGAGCCTGGTGGGCTGCAATCTATGGGGTCGCACAGAGTCGGACACAACTGAAGCGACTTAGCAGCAGCAGCAGCAGCACATATAAAGCAGGAGAGGGGAGGGAGAGAAGGAGAAGACACCCCGCGGGACCTTTTGTCTAGTAGTTAAATTTAATATCTGAGCAGTGGAGGTAGAAGCACAGAAGGCCTGTCCTGGTGAGTGTGGTGCCCACCCAAGGCTTCTCACCTCTCGCACACCCATGAATGAGGCTTCCTGAGACAGTGCCTGATGCCGAGGTCAGGCTAGGCAGCTGCTTCTGCAGTCCTCCTTCTCCCCTCCTGGTCTCTGGTCAGCGTAAGCCCGAGGGAAGAGTTGTGTCCATCACCTTGTTGGTCACTCAACCTTTTCTATTTTTTTTTTTTAAACTCAGTACGGAGGTTCTTCCTGTTTTCCTAAATGCTCTTACGGGCTTCCAGGCTTGAGGCCAATTCCAAATTCATGTTGGGCCTGTTACTTCTGCATCCCTTGGAAGTGAGGACAGAATGGCCCAGCCATGGGGAAATCCAGGCCTAGCTTCCCACAGGTGTTTTACTGATTCCAACGTGGACCGCCCAGCCTTCTGGTCATACCCCAGCTTCCCCTTGCCCAGAGTAGCAGGGGTAGGGGCATGCCCATCTGACAGTCATCCAACAAAGAGTGGCAGCTGACACCGAGCCCTCCTTCCCGTGAGCAGCCATCGCAGCAGGGAGGGAGGGTGGGCAGATTTCCGGGACCGGCACCTTTGTGGATTATTTTTGGAAATCCCGGCCGCATCTCTGTGCATCTCCCATCCCATCCCATCCTCTGGCTGGAGAAGGTTCTTGCTGTCCTAATGAAAGTCCCAGAGGTTGTGTCAGGGTGACTGGAGACCCCATCCCAACATGGTAGGAGGGAACGAGAGCCCTGGCCCATCAGTCTGGACCAGAAAGCCCGGTGTGCTGGCCGGGTGGACCTTCCAGGAGACCTCAGCCTCCTTCCCTGCCCTGAAGGAAGCGCCTCTGTGAAGAAAGCTGGAAACTCCCCAGGACATCTTCTCTCTCACACACCTGTGGAGGCTGAGTTGTGTGGTTTTCCTTTGTGAGGAGGGAGGGAGACCGTTTGTAGCTTGTTTTATAGAAAATAAAAAAATGCGTAAACCTGGGTGGCGGTGGCCTCTTTCTTTGGGTGGCTCCCTTTATGAATGCTTTATGGAAAGCGTTCATTTCCTTAACGTTTTAGTTGTTTACTGTGGCCCGGGTGCCCTCCACTCTGATCCTAGGAAGTCTGAGGGGCTAGACCAGAAAGGGAACAAGAAGTGGCCATGAGGTGGTGCCCCGCTTGCAGTGAAGACCTTGATCCCCTGGGCCCTTGCCTACAGTGCCGCTACCTTGTTTGTGACGCTTCCTCTGACCTGCCCCATGCAGCTAGCCCTGCAAGCCATCAATTGAAAACAGGGGATGTTGCTGGTGGTGCTTGGCGGGCAGGGCTGGGGGAGCCCATTCCATGGCTCAGGCTGATGGGAGTGGGCATATTGGCTGTAATCCTGAGCTCAAGACCCCAGGCTGGGAAGCAACTGTAAACAAGGAGCAGGCCCCAGTGGGGTTCACACCGTCTGTGCCCTAGTTTTGTGGGGCACGTATTCAGGTCAAGGCTGATGGTCTGGCTCACTTTGCTAGAGGCCTTCAGCGTGGACACTGGCAGAGATGAGGCTCCAGACTGTTTCTGGTGCTACAGATATCTTTCCCCTTTGCCTCCCTCTCTGCACAAGCAGCTGTGTCCAGAAGTGGCTTCCTCTCCCGCCTCTGAGAACTTCCTTCTGCCACCTCCATCCCCTTACCCTTTGCAGGTAAACAGAATACAATGCCCTTGAAAATGACCCTGCCCTCAGCCCTTTCTTTAGCTAAGCATTCCTGGGAAAAGATCTCAGCCTTCAGATGGGGTCCGCAGGTTTCCCTCGTCCAGGGCTAACAGTGAGCTGCTGTGTCCACGGGCCCTGAACTAATACCCACACCAGCCCAGTGCCACAGGTGTCATCCCCATCTCACAGGTGTGGTCACAGGCTCAGAAGCTCAGTGACTTGCTGGGTTGCACCAGGCTGGGAAAGGCACNATGGGGTCCGCAGGTTTCCCTCGTCCAGGGCTAACAGTGAGCTGCTGTGTCCACGGGCCCTGAACTAATACCCACACCAGCCCAGTGCCACAGGTGTCATCCCCATCTCACAGGTGTGGTCACAGGCTCAGAAGCTCAGTGACTTGCTGGGTTGCACCAGGCTGGGAAAGGCACAGCCAGGCATCACCTTCAGATCTTCCCCTCCAGGCCCGGAGCTCTGCCCACTGTGGGCTGCCTTCCTTCTGTCTACTAGAACATCAGCCTTCTCCTTCCTTCACTCTGTGTGGCTGTATTCAGCTGTGAGTACATTTTTTTTTTCTTTCTGCATAGTTTAGAGTCTTATTAAAAAACCACTAATTTGCAGGTGGCTATCATGGGCTTTAGGGATTGGGAAGAGAAATAAGGGAAGTGTTTGCTCATGCAGGACCTCACTGGGAGACTTGGGGTTGACCCTGCAGCCCTGTTTAGGCTTCCTCTGCTTTCTCCAAAGACGAGAGGGCCATTCCTAGTGGCAGTCAAGGAAAAGGGAACTGTAGACCCATCCTGTTAATACCTTCACCCGAAGGCTTCTGAGTCATGCTTGGCCTTTGTGGGGAGGGGAAGACCGGGGACATTGTCAGTTGGATATCAAGAGATGACTGCTGCTGGGGTCCCTCAGATACTATAAGAGGGATCTCCAGGCTGGTACTCATCCCTGGTTTCCCCAAGGGTCTGGGAATCAGGCAGCACTAGACTCCGGTAGGGAAAAAACCCAGAGAGAGCCAGTCTGCTCATCTGACCATTTATTCCAGGTTGCTGAATGACCCACAAGGCCATTAGGTGTGCCCATCAAGGACATGGAAGAACTTCTTGGAAACCTGATCATCTGGCATTTGACCTTTTTCTCTGCCCATTTTACAGGGGTGACAGGCAAAATTGATCTTTTTCATGCAGTGATACCAAACCAAGCCGTCATTCTTGTGGCCTGGATCACTATGCCCCTTTGTGTGACTCTCATGAATTAAACAAGGAAGGGGCATGACTTTGCTTATATGCCTGTCAGGTGTGTGACACAGGTGTCTCTTGTCATTTCTTGTCAAAGCTGACCCATCCCTTATACTCCTCTGTGCCAACACTTTGTCGGGGCAGCCTCATCCTTCCCACCTTGTGCGCTGCTCCCCTTCTTCCTGTAGCTGCTCTGTGAAGGTCCTGTTGCCTGGCGTCTTCCTAATCAAAGTTTTGATTGTAGCTAATGATCCACCATCCCGTATGTGACGCATACACTAACCCTGGTCATCCACACGCTTGGCGGTGGAGGGCCACTGACTGCTTGGATGTGGTGTCTTCACTGGATGATGGGCACATTGGCGAATTACTCACAAGAGTCAGGAGGGACCAGGATAAAGTGCAGTAACACACATCCTGCTCCCTACCCACTTAAGTCACAAAGGCATTCATCTCCCTCCTGGAGCATGTCCATCACTCGTTAGCAAGGGGTGCTTCTTGTCATCAGGGACCCAGGTTGAGGGAGGCTCCATTCTCCTTGATTGTGAAGGCAAAAAAAAAAAAGAGAGAGAGAGAGAACGTGCTACATTGTACCNGTCACAAAGGCATTCATCTCCCTCCTGGAGCATGTCCATCACTCGTTAGCAAGGGGTGCTTCTTGTCATCAGGGACCCAGGTTGAGGGAGGCTCCATTCTCCTTGATTGTGAAGGCAAAAAAAAAAAAGAGAGAGAGAGAGAACGTGCTACATTGTACCCTGGTTCTTAAAGCTTCCATCTGAAGGTGCCATGTCACTGTGTCCGCATCTCAATGACTACAACAAATCACATGGTCCCATCTAGCTCAAGGGCAGCTGGCAAGTGCCCGGAAGCAGAATTAGTACTGTGGGCCTTCAGCTCCCCAACCAGGAGTCCAACTCACACCCCAGCATTAGAAGGTGAAGCCCTAACCACTGGACCGCCAGGGAGTCCAGAGGCATCTGTTAACAGAAGTAGAATTAGTATTTGGTGGACAACTCTGATGACTATCACAACATAGATTATCTTTGTATTTTCCATATTGATGGGAAAAAATCTGCAATTTTTACATTATCCAAGAATAAAGAGACTTGGCTTTCACAGTTTCCACAGTGCATTTTATGTCAATGACTTCTGACATAAAGGTAATGATCATTAGGGTAATTGCTGGGAGCCAGCATGAGGAATCCCACCCGTGACAAGATCATGCGGCAGAGATCTGATGGGCAAGGTGAGTCAGATCTCAGGTTTTCCCCCTGGTATTTCCTAAGCATGTACCTCAAAAATAAGAATATACCTGCCTTATTGTATTGTACTTTTCCACTCTGCTGACACACTCTGGAAAAGATTAAGTCAGGGCTTTAGTCTTCTGCATTTGAAAGGGTGTTTCAATCCCAAAACCCCTCTGATGGCTTTCTAACCTGCCTGCAGGACTCATACAGCTGCGCATGTGATTGTTNCCTGGTATTTCCTAAGCATGTACCTCAAAAATAAGAATATACCTGCCTTATTGTATTGTACTTTTCCACTCTGCTGACACACTCTGGAAAAGATTAAGTCAGGGCTTTAGTCTTCTGCATTTGAAAGGGTGTTTCAATCCCAAAACCCCTCTGATGGCTTTCTAACCTGCCTGCAGGACTCATACAGCTGCGCATGTGATTGTTTGAGGCCTCCCGACTGCGGGAGGCAAAGGAAGCTTAAAACATCCTAGGAATGTAGGGGCTTCCGAGGAGTCAAAATCATTAGAATAGGACTGATTAAAGGTTTCATTTGTTGAGCCAATACTTGCTGCCAAATTTTCATATCTTTTATTTGTAGATATAATTAGTATATAGAAAAACAGGTAGTAGACCTGGTATTAGCAATATTAGATCTTTGAGTTAAATACTTTCTTTGTTATAACCCACTGCACCTTTGTTCTACAGGAATGTAACTTTATTTAGTACTTTGAGGGTAATGCAGAGTAAAGAAAAAACACTCCTAGGGAAAAGGAGTTTTCTGGTTGATAGACAATTATCCAGGAAGAGAGCCATAAAAATGTTAACAGGCCTCTTGGCCAGAAGATAATGTAAACCATGTGAGAACTTTTGTATACGGGAGGGTATGCAAAAAGAAAGCCTGATCTCAATGAGGGTCAGGACTGCTGCCCCTGCATAACTCTGCATATTCCATTATTTCTTTATGTACAACTTGGGGTATATAACCTGATTTTGAAAAATAAAGTTTTTGGAGTCTTGCACCGATGCTGGTCTTCCCTATGTTGTTCTTTTCTCCCCTTTTTGGGCTGAATTCCCATCTGGAGTGGGGAGGCTCACCACGTCTACTTACTTGCCCTGGCTTCTAAGATCCATGCGAAAGGAAGCCTAAGGCGGGGCACCCTTCAATATTCAAGTGGGCGCCAGTGGCCTAACGTAGATGGTGCAAACCTCTTGTCTCAACGTTTTATTGGTTTTCCCCATAAACCAAGTTATTCAGCCTCCTTTTCTCCACCAATATTTCCTACTACACTATCCATTTCTAATCTCTCTATATATCTGTAGTTAAACAAATTTTTTCCTAGGATGCTGACTCTGTTCCCGCTTCGAATTCCCTGGATCTACCGGGGCTGGACCCCAGCAGGTAATGATCATTCTCTGTTGTGGGTAAAGCAGAGGTTGAATGCAGTTTCTCTCCCGTAAGCTACCACGCCCCACCTTGGGGAGGGTGGGGTGGGGGTGGGCTAGGTCTCAGGTAATTATACACGCCCCGGTGCTGGAGAACCTGGAGAGGCACCATGTAACTCTATGTGAAAGCAGCTGAGGAACTGCAGCACCCTGGGGGTAAATGTGACATTTTTGCTCTGCCATCCTGGCTCGCAGCTGTGCTCCACTGCATCTTCTTTCCTCAGGGTTCAGTTCAGTTCAGTTGCTCAGTCATGTCCGACTCTTTGCAGCTCCATGGACTGTAGCATGCCAGGCCTCCTTGTCTATCACCAACTCCCAGACTTAACCCAAACTCATGTCCATTGACTCAGTGATGCCATCCAACCATCTCATCCTCTGTCGTCCCCTTCTTCTCCTGCCCTCAATCTTTCCCAGGATCAGAGTCTTTTCAAGTGAGTCAGCTCTTTGCATCAGGTGGCCAAAGTATAGGACTTTCAGCTTTAGCATCAGTCCTTCCAATGAATAATCAGGACTGATCTCCTTTAGGATGAACTGGTTGGATCTCATTGCCAGTCCAAGGGACTCTCAAGAGTCTTCTCCAACACTACAGTTCAAAAGCACCAATTCTTTGGTGCTCAGNGCAGCCGCCTGCGCTTAGTGAGCCGGCCCCGCAGCCACCTGCGCTTCTCTCCCGGCAATCTTGATTCCAGCTTGTGCTTCATCCAGCCCAGCTTTTCTCATGATGTATTCTGCATATAAGTTAAATAAGCAGGGTGACAATATACAGCCTTGACGTACTCCTTTTCCTTGTGACACCTTGGGCAGTTCCCATACCTTCCAGGTTATGTCAGTTATTCACCAGCTCAGTTCTGCCCAATGACAAAGCTTCAGTCTCCAGTTTGGTTTAGCTCCTCCTTCCCTGTCTGTCTGTCTATGAAAGTCACTCAGTCATGTCTGACTCTTGGCGACCCCATGAACTGTATAGTCCATGAACTTCTCCAAGCCAGAATACTGGAGTGGGGAGCCTTTTCCTTCTCCAGGGGATCTTCCCAACTCAAGGATCAAACCAGTCTCCTGCATTGCAAGCAAATTCTTTTCCAACTAAGCCCCAAGGGAAGCCCAAGAATACTGGGGTGCCCAATGGTGAACTGGCAGCCCAGCAGCTTGGAGAAGAAGAGCAGGGGGGTTCAGTCAGTCTCTGAGACAATTCTTCCTCCACTTTATCCTGAAGCAGCTCTCCCGAGATGATGGGGAAGGAAGGAGGGAAAGGAAAACCATGAGGGTCTCTCTCTCTCTTTTTTTTTTTTTTTTTTTAAGGTATTTTTGATGTGGACCATTTTTTAAAAAAGACTTGACTGAATTTGTTACAATATTGCTTCTGTTTTATGTTTTGGGGGCTTTTTGGCCTTTAGGCATGTGCGATCTTAGCTCCCCAACTAGGGGTCCAACCCACACCCCCTGCACTGGAAGATGAAATGCTAACCACTGGACAGCTGGAGAATCCAGGGGGATCTTTTTACAGACAAGAGTCGTTCCCCTTTCTGCTCATTGTGGCAGCTTCTCAGGTTGGCGCTGCTTGCCTTCTGGGTGGTAGATACTCAAATATTATATGGAATATTGTGGGGCCATGCTGGATCTGGGTGCCCTGCCCCCTCCCCCCCATACACAGAACCTGTGTGTGGGAAGTCCAGTTCTTGCTTGAACTTTTCCACACTTCTGCACACCAATGCATGATGCCATGTCCACTTTGCTCCTAGGACCTCACCTTGGGTTTTAGACTTGAATTATAGATCACACCTGGCTCCCTTCTGGGGAGTCCATTCACCCATGGGAAACTCACACACCCTTGCTGTACCAGTTGGTGGGAGTGCAGGTTGATCCTTATCACCTCTTCTCTACATCTCTCCAACTTCTCCCCACCCCTGCTTCACTAGATAGAGGAGGCTGATCAGCAAGTTGCCTGCATCACAGATGTCCAACTGGGAAAAGAGATCAGACCAACAGCCAGCTTACATCCCCCATGAACAGTTCTCTCAGAGCCTCCCTGCTTTTTCATCTTTAAGGAGGAGATGAGCCAACCCAGTGTTTCTTATTTGTCTCCTTCCACTCACTCCCTCACCCTTCTTTTATAGATTGGGCTGGGGAAGGGTGGTTAGTTCCAGAGCTATTTCAAGTGTCATGCTCTCTTAGTGGAGGGTATCAAGGCCCTAACTGTTGGGATATTTGGCATCTCTGTTTTCTTCATCTTGGGCCCTAAGCATTAATTCTGGGGAAGGAGAAATTTTTTGCTCCATCACAGTCCTATGATGGTGGGTTTAGTGATGAATGCAAGGGAAGAGGAACCCAGAGAGAATCTCTGGTTGCTCCAATTCCAGTCCCAGGGACCTCATCCTCTCACCATCCCAGAGCCCTAATTGAGCCTGCTGCTCTAGACAACTATGCCCTCAGGGTGTTGACCCCAGGACCAGACAGGACCCAGGGGACCAATTCATCTCCACTCCTCCAATGGGCTCCTATGCTATATGAATACATCATCTAAATTCCCATGAGTGACCCATTTCTTTAATCCCCTGTGATGCTGGCCCAAGGAAAGGAATTGGAGCTTTTTAAGGGGAGTACTTTCAGAGATGTGCTGCTGCTGAGTTGCTTCAGTCATGTCTGACTCTTAGCGACCCCATGGACTACAGCCTACCAGGCTCCTCCATCCATGGATTTTCCAGGCAAGAGTACTGGAGTGAGGTGCCGTTGCCTTCTCAGCAGAGATGTGCTATGTAGCTGCAAATGGAACCCGAGGTTTTTCAGTCCCCTATCCTCCCTGACTCTCCCATGTTTAGCAACTCTCTTCTATAGACATCTCTCCTTCCTATTAAAGACATAGACTCTGCTTTCTGAGGGGCTTCCCAGCTGGCATTAGTGGTAAGGAATTTACCTTCCAATGCAGGAGACTTAAGAAACGTGGGTTCGATCCCTGGGTTGGGAAGATCCCCTGGAGAAGGAAATGGCCACCCTCTCCAGTATTCTTGCCTGAAAAATTGCACGGACAAAGGAGCCTGGCAGGCAACAGTCCATGGGGTCGCAAAGAGTCGGACATGACTGAAGTGACTGAGCATGCAGGCCCACTGCTTTCTAAGGGGTCACCCTTGAGACCCAATAGAGCCATGCTGGGCAGAGAGGACTCCAGAGTGTTTAATTTGACTCCCTTGTTCCTAGGTGCCTTTAAAATCCTTGGCCTGGAGGAGACCTGGACCCAGCAGATTCTAAGACTAGAGAAGTCTACTTGCTTGAGGCAGGAAGATTGGGAAGGCAGCTCTCTCCTTGAGGAAGTTGGTAGGGAGTCAGCAGGAAATGGTGGGGAGGACCCCTGCGCAGCAGCAGAAACCCAGCTAAGGCGAGAAGTCTGAGTCTATATAGATCTGGCACACTTCGTGTTGTTACTTTGCCAGAGTCCTGGACTTAGAAGATCAGCTTTTCATCCTGCTTCAGCCGTTGAACTACCTTTGGTTTCAGGTAACTGGCTTCACCTTTCAAAGACTGATTCTTTCTGCCTGGGCTCTTTGCTCTACTGCACACAGGGCAGCTGGTCTCGCACTGCAGGAGGTTTGTGTCTTTCAGGGGACAAGGAGGCACACAGAGAGGGAAGACATGCTGAGCGTCCTCAGAGGAAAGTGGGCAGATACAGGATGGGGAGATGCAACAAATGCACCTTTAGGAAGTGGGACGAGAGTGAGAAAGCATCCTTGGAGGGAATCCACATTATGGGCCTGCGATGGTCAGGAAAGGAAGGAAAAAAAAATGCAGAGATGTTTAGAGAGGAAATACGATGCAGGCAGAGCAAGAGGTGAAGCCACCTGCGGGAGAGGGAGAAGAGAGGCAAGAAGGAAATCAGGAGCGGCTGAGAGAGCCCTGAGGGAGGGTCGTGGCTGATGAAGAGTTGTGAAAGGCTGAGCTCAAGAGACAAAAACTATGATGGGGGGAGGAAGGGAGGGAGAGGACTAACAGGCCTGGAGCAAGGGTGGAGGAGGAGGGTTTGGGAAGAATGAGACATCTCCAACTGGAAAACAAACTAGAAATAGGCTGAGGTGTCTCTGCTGGACTGTTGGAGTTTGAGGTTTTCACACTGGTGACGGAGCGCTGCAGGGCAGCATGTGGGCTATTTTAAGCAACTTCAGAATAGACTCTCCGGAGAATGGCGACTGCTCTGGAAATCTGCTAGGGAGATTATTCTGGTCCTAGACTCAGCCCTTCTCAGGTATTGGAGAAGACGCTTGAGAGTCCCTTGGACTGCAAGGAGATCCAACCAGTCCATCCTCAAGGAAATCAGTCCTGAATATTCATTGGAAGGACAGATACTGAAACTCCAATACTTTGACCACTTGATGTGAAGAACTGACTAATTAGAAAAGACCCTGAGGCTGGGGAAGATTGAAGGCAGGATGAAAAGGGGACGACAGAGGATGAGATGGTTGGATGGCATCATCAACTCAATGCACATGAATTTGGGCAAGCTCCGGGAGTTGGTGATGGACAGGGAAGCCTGGCATGCTGCAGTCCATGAGTTTGCAAAGAGTCGGACACGACTGAGTGACTGAACTGAACTGACTGAGACTCAGCCTGGGTCTCTGCTGCACCCAAGCTCCTGGACACTTCCACTTGGGTGTCCCAAAAGTCTAGAAAACCTCAGTGTAACTAAACCTGTGCGTGCCATCTCCCTCCACCTCTCCTCAGGGCTAGGCATACCAGCGGCCACTCCCCCAAGCCTGGGACCCCACAGCCCTGCTTCTCTCCTTGCTCCAATGTCCTTCCCCGGCTGTCCATCCAGCTGGCCACCATATCTTGTGAATTTCCATCCCAAACTCTCTCTCCCCAGGGCCTCATCTCCACCCCTCCCGCCGCATTCCATCTACTTCCATCAGTGGTGGATAGCTGTCAGTGGCTTCTGGTTTCCCTCCGTCTATTCCCCAATTCAACCATCCTTCAAAACACAGACAGCTCAGACTGCGCTAACAAAAAGGCAAATCAGATCATGTTTCCTTCCTGCCGAAAGTCCCTCAGTGGGGTGGATGGGACACAAATTCACATGTTGAAGCCTTAACTTCCAATGTAGCTGTATTCAGAGATGAGCCCTTTAGGGAGTTAATCAAGGTTAGATGAGGACCTGAGACAATAGTACTGGTGTCCTTATCATAAGAGGAAAAAATACCAGAGAAAAGACCGTTTGATGACAATGAGAAGGTGACCATCTGCAAATCAGGAAGAGAGGCCTCCCCAGAAATCAACCCAATCAGCACCTTGATCGTGAATTTCTAGCTTCCAGAACTGTGAAAAAATAAATTTCGGTCATTTAAGCCACCCAGATTGTGTTAATTTGTTATGGCAGCCTGAGCAGACTAACACAATAGATTTGGAGATAAATATAGTTGCCTTGGGGTTTCCCAGGTGGCAAGGGTGGTAAAGAGTCTGCCTGCAATGCAGGAGACATACGAGACACGAGTTTGATCCCTGGGTTGGGAAGATCCCCTGGTGGAGGGCATGGCAACCCACTCTAGTATTCTTGTCCGGAGAATCCCATGGACCAAGGAGCCTGGTGGGCTACAGTCCATAGGGTCACAAAGAGTCAGACATGGCTGAAATGACCTACCACCACCATAGTTGCCTTAATTTAGCCCCCAAAGCTAAACTTCTTGATTTGGTTGTGATCTTCAACCACTCCTTCTATACGCACTTTTCCTAAAAATTATGCACATCGTGTGATGTTAGCAGGCTACACTAGTATATGTACAATTAAACCCTGCTGCTTTCACACATTGAGTCCACGCCTCAATCATATTATAATACTCTGCGCCCCTTGCTTTTCAATGTCTTTACTTCTCATGTTTCCTCCTGAGATGACAACATCAATAATAATACAAAAAATTACAAGTCTACTAGGCAGTGCAATGTATAAATTACATCAGTTATACAGTTTAGTCTCCCAAACTCTAGACTAGCTAATACTATTCTAACTATGTGATGGAGTGAAAAATACAAGACTTCCACAACTTTAGGTGATGTAGTCAAGGTCATTCTGCCAGTGATATGAGAGCAGGACTCGATTCCTTGCTTGCTTGCTGCTAAGTAGTTTCAGTCATATCCAACTCTGTGCAACCCTATGGACTGTAGCCTGCCAGGCCACTCTGTCCATGGGATTCTCTAGGCAAGAATACTGGAGTGGGTTGCCACACCCTTCTCCAGGGGATCTTCCGGACCTAGAGATTGACCTAGAAATTACTTTGCCAACAAAGGCCTGTATAATCAAAGCTATGGTTTCTCCAGTAGTCATGTATGGATTTGAGAGTTGGACCATAAAGAGAGCTGAGCACCGAGGAACTGATGCTTTTGAACTGTGGTGTTGGAGAAGACTCTTGAGAATCCCTTGGATTCTCAAAGAGATCAAACCAGTCAATCCTAAAGGAAATCAGTCCTGAATATTCATTGGAGGGACTGATGCTGAAGCTGAAACTCCAATACTTTGGCCACCTGATGTGAAAAACTGACTCATTGGAAAAGACCCTGATGTGAGGAGATGATAAGAGTATGAGATGGTTGGATGGCAGCACCAACCCAATGGACATGAGTTTGGGCAAGCTCTGGGAGTTGGTGATGGACGGGGAAGTCTGGGCCTCTACAAATAAGCCACTCTGAGCTCTCCATCACTCCTTCATGCAGCATTGCCAAACTGCCTGGGGATGTACATCCTCATTTGTCTTCCTTGTGTAGCTAGTTCTGGTCCTTCGAAACTTAGCTCACCCAGTCTGACTCCTGGTGCTTCCTCCTGAATACTTCCAAACCACCCTGATCTTACCCCAGTCATAGTCCTGAGCTTTCAGGAGGAATATGGTGAAAACCGGAGTGCCTGTTTGAGAGTCTTTTCTTAACTTGTCACTGGGGAGTGGTGAACTAAATCTTTGAGCTGGTGAAAATATTTTCTTTGTCTGATATTTTAAAACTACAATGAGGTATCACCTCACATGGATCCGAATGGCCATCATCAAAAAGTCTATGAATAATACATGCTGGAGAGGGTGTGGAGACAAAGGAACCCTCCTACACCATTAGTGGGAATATAAATTGGTACAGCCACTATGGAGAACAGTATGGAGGTTCCTTAAAAAATTAAAAATAGAACTATCATGTGACCCAGCAATCCCACTCCTGGGCATCTATCTGGACAAAAGTATAATTTGAAAATATATATATACCCCAATGTTCATAGAGCATGATTTACAATAGCGAAGACATGGAAGCAAGCCAAGTGTCCATTGGCAGATGAATGGATAAGGAAGATGTGGTATACATATACAATGGAACATTGCTGCTGCTGAGTCACTTCAGTCGTGTCCAACTCTGTGCGAACCCATAGATGGCAGCCCACCAGGCTCCCCATCCCTGGGATTCTCCAGGCAAGAACACTGGAGTGGGTTGCCATTTCCTTCTCCAGTGCATGAAAGTGAAAAGTGAAAGTGAAGTCGCTCAGTCGTGTCCGACCCTCAGCAACCCTATGGACGCAGCCTTCCAGGCTCCTCTGCCCATGGGATTTTCCAGGCAAGAGTGCTGGAGTGGAATATTACTCAGTAATAAAAAAGAATAAAGTAATGCCATTTGAAGCAACATGGATGGACCTAGAGATTATCACACTAACTGAAGTAAGTCAGATAAAGGTGAGTATTATGTGATATCACTTATAAGTGGAATCTAAAAAAATGATACAATGAACTTATTTACAAAACAGAAATAGATATATAGACATAAGAGACATACTTATGGTTACCAAAGGGAAAGGGGTAGGTGATAAACTAGGAGTTTGTAATTCAAATATACATACTACTATATAGGGAAGAGATAACCAACAAGGACCTATTTTACAGTACAGGGAACTACATTCAATATCTTGTAATAACCTATAATGGGAAGGGATCTTTAAAAAGTATATATATATATATATTTATATATAAGGCTGAATCTCTACTGTACATCTGAAACAACACAAAACATTGTGAACCAACTATATTTCAATACATTTAAAAAAAGAAACTAAGATTAAAACAATAACAATCATTATTCTTCTGACTAATTTTTGAAACTACTCCAGCATTACTTCCTTTTAGAAAGAAACCCCAACTGCTCTGTTCATTATACGCTGCTTTAGAATCAAATGCTGCTGCTTCAGGCTCCTGGCAGACTGCCCCTCTGACCACCGAAGCGCATGTCCTTACCCAAATTACAATCAATAATTCTCATGTCTATTACTTCAGCTAGATCAAGGTCAGCACCTTAGACTTAGAATAACTTGCAAACCTAAATGAGGGCAGTAATATGAAAACATTCGAAGGATGTAGGAGATACACTGAGATGTTTATATGGGAAGAATTATGCAATTAGCACATTTAAGAAGAAAACCAGATATACAAACAGAAAGATACTGTGGTTTGTCTTTAGAGAGCAGTACTGAACATGCATATTTGAACGTATGATGAGATGTACCTGGTAAAAGGGAGAGAGAAATTATAGAGCACAGTGGTCTGGAGCAGTAAATCTCACACTTGAGCTACGCGTTGGATTCCTTTGGAGGGCTTGTTAAACACAGTTTGCTAGGACGCATGCCCAGGGATCTGGAATCTGGGATGAGGCCTGAGAATTTGCATTTATAATAAATTCCATGTGCTGCTGATGTCACTCATTTTAGGACTATACTTTGAGAATCATTGGATTAGAATGTGGTTTCTAGTGTCAGAGGAACCCAAGTACATTCTGGTGCTTCTAAGAGGTAGTTGGGTGACTGTGAGCAACTTGCTTGTCTGCTCCGAGTCTCAGTTTCTTCATCTGTAAAACGGGGATAAAAGGTCTTTCTCATAGGGTGGCCACAGTGAGGTTCAGTGAGGCAATGAGGATAGAGTACTGATACTTGGCACAGTGCCTGGTACGAAGCTGGGGCTCACTCTCTGTGAGTCATCTTCCTCCCCTTCCTTTGCATCATCAATGAACTCCGGCACTGGGAAGAGACTGGAAAATTGCCTACTTGGATACATGAAAAAAAATCCAAGACCTTGATAAGTTAAGTCATCTTCTGCAGATCAGACACCTAGCTTGTGATAGAGATATAATTAAAACACTTGGCTCTTAATTTAGTATTCTTAATGGAGCTTAATTTGGCACATCTAAAGAGAGATATGACATATGTGAGCAGAAAAGTCCATTAAATGTGGAAGAAGAAGTGTGTCTACTGTGATGTTGAGTAATACGTCATGTCAGCATCTAAAATATGAGATGTTTAGGGAAAGGTATGCGCTTCCCTTGTGGCTCAGACTGTAAAGACTCTGCCTGCAATGCAGGTGAACCAGATTTGATCCCTGGTTCAGAAAGATCCCCTGGAGAAAGGCATGACAGCCCACTCCAGTGTTCTTACCTGGGGAATTCCATGGACAGAGAAGCCTGGTGGGCTACAGTCCGTGGGGTCGCAAGAAGTCAGGTATGACTGAGGGACTAACACTACTGCTACCATTAGGGAAAAGTATCGTGAAATTTACTCACTGAGGCAGTGAAATGAGATGTAAATAGCCTGATGAGATATACATCCCATTGCAGAAATGTGTGATAGAGGCTGTATTAAGATAATTCCTTGAGGAGAAGGGTGAAGGGACAGTTCAATGTCAGCAGCAAAGCCATGTGATACACCAGGACAGGGAGGGGAAGTGGAGACAGCACTCACTATGGGAATCTGCTCCCCTCCCCCACACCACCCCCATTCCCAGCTTTGCTATGAACTAGCTGTGTCCTTGAGCAGTTAGCTTTCCCTCTCTGGGCCTCTTCAGCATTCTCACCTGTGAGTGCTTACTATATGTCACGCACTTTGCCAAGTCTGTTATCTCATGAAGTCATTGCAACAAGTCTGTATGCTATGCTGGAAACCTGCCTGACTCTCTACATCTGTTCTTCCCCTTCACTGCTGCCTGCTCTGCCATGGAGGGCTGGCTTGTGAGAATCGCAGCAGTGGAATTCTAGTGTCTGGATAAACCAGGAGTCCAGCAGGAGGTGGGAGGGTGGGAAGGGAGGAAGGAGGGGTATTTTTTCCCCTGGTTCTTTTCTTAGGTTTGCCTTGTACTGATTGGATTTCAACTGAAATTGCTGCATGATGGTGTGGTCACTCACCTAGAGCCAGACATCCTGGAGTGCAGAGTCAAGTGGGCCTTGGAAGCATTACAATGAACAAAGCGAGTGGAGGTGACGGAATTCCAGCTGACCTATTTCAAATCCTAAAAGACGATGCTGTTAAAGTGCCACACTCAATATGTCAGCAAATTTGGAAAACTCAACAGTGGCCACAGGACTGGATAAGGTTAGTTTTCATTCCAATTCTGAAGGCAATGCCAAAGAATGTTCAAATTACCATACAGTTGCACTCATCTTACATGCCAGCAAGATTATGCTCAAAATCCTTCAAGCTAGGCTTCAGCAGTACATGAACTGAGAACTTCCAGATGTACAAGCAGAAGAACAAGAAAATCAAATTCCCAACATATGCTGGATCATATGAAAAAGCAGTGGAATTCCAAAAATCATCTATTTCTGCTTCACTGATTGTGCTAAAGCCTTTGTGTGGATCACAACAAACTGAAATATTCTTAATGAGATGGAAATACCAGACCANCAGAAGAACAAGAAAATCAAATTCCCAACATATGCTGGATCATATGAAAAAGCAGTGGAATTCCAAAAATCATCTATTTCTGCTTCACTGATTGTGCTAAAGCCTTTGTGTGGATCACAACAAACTGAAATATTCTTAATGAGATGGAAATACCAGACCATATTACCTGCCTCCTGAGAAACCTGTAGGCAGGTCAAGAAGGAACAGTTAGAACTGGACATGGAACAACAGACTGGTTCAAAATTGTGAAAGGAGTATGTCAAGGCTGTATATTGTCACCCTGCTTATTTAACTCATATACAGAATACATCATGTGAAATGCTGGGCTGGATGAAGCACAACCTGAAATCAAGGATGGCGAGAGAAATATCAACAACCTCAGACATGCATATGACACCACACTAATGGCAGAAAGAAAAGAGGAACCAAAGAGCCTCTTGATGAAGATGAAAGAGGAGAGTGAAAAAGATGGCTTAAAACTCAGCATTCAAAAAACAATCATGGCCTCCAGTCCTATCACTTCATGGCAAATAGATGGGGGAAAATGTTGAAACAGTGTCAGATTTCACTTTCTTGGGCTCCAAAATCACTGCAGATGGTGACTGCAGCCACAAAATTAAAAGACATTTGTTCCTTGGAAGAATAGCTAAGACAAAACTAGACAGTGTATTAAAAAAGCAGAGACTTCACTTTGCCGACAAAGGTCCGTATAGTCAAAAGCATGGTCTTTCCAGTGGTCTCATGGATATGAGAGCTACACTGTAAAAAAGGCTGAGCACCGAGGATTGATGCTTTTGAACTGTGGTGCTGGAGAAGACTCTTGAGAGTCCATTGGACAGCAAGGTGATCAAACCTGTCAATCCTAAAGAAGATCAACCCTGAATATTCATTGGAAGGATTGGTGCTGAAGTTGAAGCTCTAATACTTTGGCCACCTGATGTGATGAGCTTTTCCTGATTAGAAAAGACCCTGAAGCTGGGAAAGACAGGGCAAGAAGAGAATGGGGCAGCAGAAGATGAGATGGTTGGATGGCTTCATTGACTCAGTGGACATGAGTTTGAGCCAGCTCTGGGAGATAGTGAAGGCAGGGAAGCCTGATGTGCTGCAGTTCATGGGGTTGCAAAGATTCGGACACAACTTAGTGACTGAACAGCAACAGAAACAAAAGCTTACGTACATGATTCTCTCCTTCTCAGTCCAAAAATCTCTCCTCCCCTGCTATTTGAGCCAGGAAGTGGCAGCAGTCCCACTGCTGCCAGCCCTGGATTTTCAATACTGTCCACATTTTTGGATTATTCCAATTTGAAAATACCATTTATTTCTATTGGGATTCTGACCGACACAGGACAGAAGCTGGAAGTGGTTCCAGGAAACAGACTCATAAAATGGAATTCTGGGTTTGGGTTGGCCATGTATTTGAGGAGTCCAAAGATAACTTCCTGGATGAGGACGAATGAGACAAGGCTGTTCATGGTAGATGGTAGGATTGTAATTACCCAGTTTATCAGAAGGTAAAGCAAGGTGTTTGGAGATCAATGTGTTGTAGCACTTAGAACAGTAATAAAAATGGTGGAGCCACCCAGCTCTTTTTATGGCCTTAAAGATCATACATAAAGAAAAAGACAAATGAAAATTATGAATATTTCCATAAGCAACTGGAAATCCTCCCAGAAAATTTTAAAGGAATACTTCCTCACCTGTAGGCACTAGGAGGATAGGAATATGGACCAAGCCCAAGTTACAGCATCAGTTAAATACACAACACCAACCCACTCCTGTATTCTTGCCTAGAAAATCCCATGGACAGAGGAGCCGGGCAGGCTACAGTCCATAGGATTGCAAAGAGCTGGAAATGACTAAGCATGCATATTACATATCTTAAGGACACAGGTAGGGAAGGAGTGAAACCAAGTAACATGAGACTTTAACTGTGTAGAACTGGGCACCTTATCCAAAAAACTATACAAATTAGACTTACAAAGCAGCTATTTAATTATGAACATTGAAGAGATAATTACAGAACCCAAGCCAGTCCAGTCAAGCAGGCACCAGTAAGCTGTAAAAACAGGTGGCTTAGATGCTTGTGGGCTTCCCCTGGTGGCTCAGAGGGTAATGAATCTGCCTGCAATGCAGGAGACCCAGGTTCAGTCCCTGGGTCGGGAAGATCCCCGGGAGAAGGAAATGGCAACCCATTCCAGTATTCTTGCCTGGAGAATCCCATGGACAGANGATGCTTGTGGGCTTCCCCTGGTGGCTCAGAGGGTAATGAATCTGCCTGCAATGCAGGAGACCCAGGTTCAGTCCCTGGGTCGGGAAGATCCCCGGGAGAAGGAAATGGCAACCCATTCCAGTATTCTTGCCTGGAGAATCCCATGGACAGAGGAGCCTGGTGGGCTACAGTCCACAGGGTCGCAAAGAATTGTACACGACCGAGCAACTTCACTCACTTAGATGCTTATAGCAACTGTACCTACAGCTTTGCTGCCTCTTTTTCAGCCATACTGTGGCTTCACAGATAGTTTCCTGTGGCCAGTTAATAAATAAGGGGAAAGCATGAACCTAATTCTTGGGTGGATCTACAGTGTACCAGAACCAGCCAAAAGTGGAGAGCACCCTGCTATAGCCCCACTGAGATGGCCCTCAGAGACCACAGTGGTGGAAATTCTCTCGGGGCCAAACTTCAGGCAGATCATCTGATTGCCCATTTTAGCCTGAATTATGAATCTACACTGATTCATGTGCTGTGCTGTGCTGTGCTTAGTTGCTCAGTCGTGTCTGACTCTTTGTGACCCCATGGACTATAGCCCATTAGGCTCCTCTCATGGGGATTCTCCAGGCAAGAATCCTGGAGTGGGTTGCCATCCCTCCTCCAGGGGATTGTCCCAACTCAGAGATTGAACTCAGGTCTCCTGCATTGCAGGTGAATTCTTTACCATCTGAGCCACCAGGGAAGCCCACACTGATTCATACACAGTGAAAAAAGGGTGATAGGCTCCCTGAAGCTTTGAAAGGAAGGTAATTGGTGACGCAGAAGTTTGAAGATGTGTATATGTGGACCTCAGGAATGCTGCCCAAAGTGTGAAGATGTTAGTGCCTACCTAAGAATGATCACGGTAGTAGAAGTTCTCAATCATCAGCTGGACAGGATGACTCAGGCTATAGATCTTAGTTGGCCCCTTTCTCCAGCTGTTCTGGTGGCTTGTTCAATGGATTCATCCATAAAATTGTCCATAAAGAAGTTATGCTTGAGTTTAATAATTGGATCTCCTCACTGAGGCTCATTTGGCTCTTGTCACTGACAACCTGCTAATTGCAGATGTAATGATAAGCCCTTGATATGATGTGCCCTTGATATGTTCCAGGAAGATCAGCTAGTTACCTGGGTGATTACACTGAATCATTCTCATCATAGAAGAGGTAGCAGTTAGTCTTTGCAAGGAGCTGAACACAATTTCTGGGTGTGTATTTGCCCATAGTCTCTCTGCTAACATCATTTATGGACTCAGGTTGCCTTATCCATTGCCATATATCTTTTATAACACAGTCTTTAATCAGAGGCACTAACTTAGCACACTTCCTATCACTCAAATATGGTTGACTTGACATAATACTGAAAGGACCTGTTGCAGGCTCACTTACAGCACCAACTAGGAGGTAATACCTTGTGAGGTTGTGATGCTATCCTACTGAATGCAGTGTATGCTTTAAATGCTTCTCTGGTGGCTCAGCTGTAAAGAATTTGCCAGCCAGTGCAGGAGAGGAGTAATGGGTTCAATCCCTGGGTTGGGAAGATCCCCTGGAGATGGAAATGGCAACCCACTCCATTCTGGCCTGGAAAATCCCATGGACAGAGGAGCCTGGTGAGCTACAGACCTCCATAGGGTCACAAAGAGCCGGACGCAACTTGCTAAGTAACAACAGCAACAACGTGCTTTAAATTGGGAACCAGGATAGTGTTGACTTCTTCCAGACAGGATGCAGTGGTCTGAGGACTAAAGAGTGGAGGTGGGGTGCTCCCTCTCATCATTATGCCTGTTAATCTCCTTGAAGAATTTTACTTTCTGCCCCTATAACCTTGGCCTCAGTAGGTCTGGCGGTCCTAAAGCCTAAGGGAGAAATGCCTCTACCAGGGAACACAGTTTCAGATTATTTATATCAAGAAGGCAAAGAAACTCACTGAACTGGGTAGGGTGATTACCCCAGTTATTTAGGGGTACCTAAAGAGAGTAAGAAGGACTATTTTGGAACCTTGGGATTCATTGTGGGTGCCTTTTCATACTCCCTTTCCTGAGAATACCAATCAATGAAACACTAGAGCAAAACACCAGGATTTCAAATTTTCTGGGATGGAGGTTTGCGTTATCACACCAGGTAAAGGACCTCATCCAACTGAAATACTGGCTGAGAGTAATGGGACTTGGAACGGTTGGGGAAAGAGGACAGCAGGACATGGTAGAAGATGCGTGTGCAGAGACTATGATTTCCTAGTAGCAGTAATACTGCACTAAGTCTTACTCTGTAAGACAGAATATTTTAGGGTGACCAACCATCCCCACTCCCCAGGACTGAAGTGTTTCCTAAAACATGGGAACTTCAGTGCTAAAACCAGGAAAGTCCAGGAAAACCCAAAACAAGTCATCCCATTTACGCTCCTCATTTCTTTTAATCAGCACTATGAAAGTAAACAAACATGTCTTACACACCTAACAGGTGTAAATGAAGATAATAAGCAGTGACTTTGAAATCTGGTGAGCCTACATAGTTAAGTCCAGCTTATTTACTTGCTGGATGACCTTGGGCAGACTACACGGCTTCTCCTGAAGCTTCACCTCCTTCGGTGAGTCTGCAGACATTTCTGTACACCATGACCCACTTTAGTATTAGCAAGGAAGACTCTCTATGGGCTGCTCTCCCTTTCTGTGTCACTGTTTCTTTGATGCCAAACATATCTGCCCCACTTCTCCAAAGTCCAAGGGGCTTGCCTGACCTGGGGATTCTGGTGCCCCTTGGCTGTCCCTTTAAATCTTAATCTCTGTGCACCATGCAGGCCAAGAAGCCAGAGACCTGCTCCTGCTACAGAAGCAAGACTATGAAGGGCTTTTCTCCACCTCCAGGGAGCCTGCCTGGACCAACATAGAGAGGGACGGTATGTTGTATGATGTGGCCTGAGGTCATCCATCTATGCCCTGGAACACTGCCAGGCTCCTGGAACATGTCAGACCCCAATGGCACCAGTTGTAAGGGATTTTGCCACAAAGCATTATTGTGAGGTGAAAGGAATATTTTTAGGGTATGTGCTAAGTACAGGGCACTATGGTAATTGCCTTGAAAAATGGCTCATTTAACCTTGCAACAACTGTACATCTGGGTTGGAGAAAATAAAGTTCAGGGAGGTTAAAGTCACTTGTTTAAAAATCCCCACAAAAGGTAAAAATGATACAACTGGGGTTCAACCCCAGAGAGTACTGGAGGTTAGCACCACCATGTAGAAGTTCAAATGGCAAAACCCAAACCTTGACCCCATAGTAGGTGTCACAAGCACAGGTGGCTCCGGGGACCAGAAAGTCCTGTGAATGAGATTGGAAGGCTGGATAGGGACTCTTGGGAACTGAGAACTGAGACCCTGTCAACACGGGGTGGCCACCAGTCAGCTCCGCTGGAGTATTGCCATGAAGGAATGCTCAGCTGGTGTGGCCGGAAAAGTCAAAATTCATATTTTTACACAAAATGCTTGTTTAAAGACACTGAAAACTATTCTACTTTAAAAAAACATTGATCATGATGTACGGCAGAAGCCAACACAATATTGTAATTATCCTTCAATTAAAAATAAATTAAAAACAAAAACATCAATCTTGGTAGCCCACTCCCCCATTTCCGGGTAACCATCAAAGGAAAAAAAATACACGGATCAAATGCATCACACTGCTGCCCAGCAGGTTTAACTCCTGCCCTGCACAGTCATGGAAAGAGAAAAGGATTGAACAAGGAGTCTGCTGGAGGCCGTGATCACAGCAGAAGAGTGAACTACCTCACAATGTGGGAGCAATGCCACTCATGCAATCTGACCTTGTCATAAAGGTCACTGGGGTGGCCACAGAGTGACAACCAGCTCCTACTGTGTTTCACCTGATGGAGAAATTGGGACCAACCTGAGACACAGCAGAAAGGTTAGAAATTGGATTCATTAGATTAGAAATCAGAATCCGAGGATTTTGAGGCATCAAAGTAGTTTACCTTGGGTCACCTCCTTTCCAGATTCTTAAGAATGATGAATTCCCTCCACATTTATGAGTAAAGGTTAATCTCATTTCTTATAAAGACAGTTTGATTCCCCTGTTCTTTTCTGAACATGTTGTAAATATCATATGGCATGCCTTCTATGAGCAGTTTTCTAGGAACCCTTTCCTAAGATGTCTTTTGAATCACACCCCCTCATCATGAATTGTGAATAATTAGACTTATTGACCCCAATTAGTTTATCACAGTGAAATTTCCCTTTTTGGAAATTTTCACCAGTTTGACTCTTACTGGGTCCACTCAGCTGCCCCTAGAAGGGGTCCTTGCTCAGTTAAGGATGGGGACAAAAGGAGAAGGGGACTGAATTAGGTCAAGAGGGCTGGCTTCTCAGCTATTCCTCCTGGACTCTGGCTGCCTCCCAGGGTCCCTTACTGGAAGAATGGCCTTCTGAGGGGCTCATCCTTTGTTCTGGTGTCTATCATGGAAGGCTATGACATTCTGACTTAGAATTAGAAGACTTGTGTTTATGACCTGTCTCTTACTATCTGTGTGCTCCTGGGCAATTGTTTAACCTCTAGGAACCTCACTGATAAAATGAAAATAATATCTACTTCTGTGGTTCTTAACCAACTTAAAACATGAAAGGTTTGTAAACTACAAAGCTCCAACATGGACATAGGTCAGATTGCTTTTGGCCATTGCTACTAAAAATACCTATCTTTAATCACCAAGGGGTTGTGGCAGAGGTAACCATTCACAAAAAAAATCATGTCTTGTACCATAGAATGGTTATTGGGAAGCGGCAGCCCAGCCAGAACTGTACTTCCTATCTCCTTTGCATTTTGACTAGGTTGAAGTGAGTAACCTTTACTAAAGGAATATGAGCAAAAGTGATGAGTAGCTCTTCAGAGCCAAGGCATGAGAAACGTGCCTTCTCTAATTTCTTTCCCACCTACGACCCGAGGAAGAGGATCCAAAGCCTCTGAGATTGGCAGCATCGAAAAATGGGAGAAAAGTGAGTTCTTGAATCCTTGCCTGGAAGAAAGCCACCTACTGACTGAGACCATTCTCGCTGGATTATTATGTGAGTGAGAAACGCTAAAACGTTTTGTTAAGTCCCAACATCCTGGGGTTTCTTTATTACAGCAGCTAAGATTGCTCTAAGTAATAAATGAATCAAGGGGATGGGAATGCTGTAGCTTCGCCAGGAAAAAGTGCTGAGGATCCCGTGTGCATAACGGCTGGCTGTGTCTTTTCCACACTAGCACACAGGCCGATGAAGCCAAGGGATTGCAAAGGACATCTGCTATGTTCCATCAGATGAGGTCGGTGGACAGTTTAATTACACACACACACAGATGCATCATAGATGTCTCTGTATGTGTATTCTAGAATCCCAGTGTTAAAGCTGGAAGTAATGAGCTTCAGAGGGCATATAGTAAAACCTTTTTTGTAGTTCAGGAAATGGAGGAAGGTGACTTGGCCCAAGTGCATAGAGCTACTCAGTGGTGGCATCTTAACTCGTACCAAGTCCTGAGACCTGGTTCCAGGTCTCTCTGGTTCAACCCAGCTTCTCTCTTGACGAAGTCTAACATCTGGATAACCCAGGAATGACTCATGAAAGGGGAGAGATGGAGACAAATGGATTTTATGATTCTGCATCTACCATTTCATTGGCTAACAGGCATTTTTCACTGTCACTTTTGTGGCTGGCAAAAAAAAAAAAAAAATGACTGAGGCTTGTAGCCAAACCCTTTTCCTGGACTGCTTTGTGTGTGTTCTTTTGCGTCCTTTTAAATGCTATCCTCTAGCCACAACAACTGTTGCTAACCCATGACTCTGCCAGGCCCTGGTTCACCCCGTGCCTTCAAGCATGCTGTTTCTTCTCGAATGTTCTTCATCACCAACCCCCTCACCAAGATAAGTCACTATTTATTCTTCTTCCAAGATGTTACCCACCTATTCCATTTCCTGGGAAGTCTTCTCCAACTCCTGCAGGCTGAAACAGAGTTTCTCTCCACTGCGTGCTGTGAGACTTTGTCTGTCCTACCTTTTGGCCACTCACGGCGCAGAACTGGACTTCTCATTCCCACCTTGATGGCTCATATGCATCAAAGCCTTCTTCCCATCCCTTAACTTTTGGAAAGGGTGACAGTACGTGCAAGGCAGTGGCTGCCCTCGTCTCCTCCCCTGAGCTGTTCAGACCAGAACTGGACGCCTGACACATAGTAACCAGGCTGCAGGCACTCCTGCCATTTCGACAGAGCCTTCTACAGAGGGCTCTGCCTTTGCGGGATGGCCCCTTTTGATGAAAAATTGGCCCTGTTTCCTCCACTGAGAATGTGCATTCAGACTTTAAAAGAGATATTCCAGGTTGCTGTAGGGAACAGAGCTGTGAGGTCACAGCAGTGTGTCAGGGCCATGCCAGATCACGTACAAGAGGAGCAAAGCAAGAGCACGCTGGGAGAGGGAGGAGGTGGACAGGCCTGCGAGGGAGAAGGAGCAAGGATGGGGACACGCTGTGAGCTGAGGGACATGGAACGTGGCCTCAGTTCCTGAGGGCTTTCAGGCCCCTGTGCTGTGTTCCTGCCTTGGGTTCCCCAAGAGGCCCCCACCAAGGCTTCGAAGTAGAGCTCCTCTTCATTTCCTGAACGACTTTAATGGGTTTCTGCTTCTTGTAACCCAAAGAGCCTTGGTTAAAGAAGTTCTACCTCCCACTCTGGACCGTGAGTTTCTTGAGGTTAGAAACTCTATCTTCCTCTTCACTGTAGCACCAGAACAATCTCAAGGCACACATGGTATCCAGAATCATTTGTTGAAAGAGTCACGAGTACATGAATGAATGGATGTGCCCATTGGTAATAAACACAGGATGCTGTTTGTCTAGCTGGAGTCCCTGACCCACCAGGCCTTTCTAATACCAAGAGCTCTTTCCCCTTTAATCATCACGGCTCTACCTCTCATGTCCTCCAGCCTCTTAAAATCCAGATTTTGACAGGTGACATTTCCCTGAAGCTTTTGTTTGCTTTAAAAGTCCTAGGTTTGGCACACTGGCATCTGAAGAGATGACAGGTACAAATGGGAGACACAAATAGGAGATGGCACCTTCATCTCAATCACTGCAGCCCCAGAAGGAACCCAAGGTGGCCCCCTGGCCCTTTTCCTGAAGCAACATGGGGAGAAGCAAGCTGTCTTCAGAGAGATATAAGTATAGTTTTTATTTTTTTTTTAAAACCAACCCAACATTTCCACTGGCAACTGTCAACATAGCTTATGACATGAACACGGTTTCTTTCCCAGTTATTTGTTTTCTTAAAAAATGTGTTTAAAATTAAACAGGTGTTTTTCATTTCTTCTTTTCCCTTAAAAAATGTATTTATGTCAATGCAGAAAGCCTAAAGATCTGTGGGCAGTCTTTCAGTGATTATATGTGTGTGTGTGTTTTAAAGCCAGGTCCTTTCAAAATTTGTTGGGAAAAGGACTATAGGGCATGGCAATCTCTCTATAAACCCAGACTCCATGGAATTATGGCAGCTAAGATTCCTCCTACTAGGGCAAGAAATAGCCCACAGGCTGGAAAAAGAGCTTCAAGAGGTTTAAAACCAAGCAGGAATGTGGGGAAGATGAGGAATTCCAATCTCTGTCCTGTGAAAATGCTTTCAAATATGACCCGAGTCCAGGAGACGTGAAGTCCCTCATTTTCTTACGAAGTTCTACGTTTTTGCAGGAAATCAAGAAATACAGTCAAAGCTCTTAGTCTGGTGCATTAGGAAGTGAGGGAGTGGTGAAGCTGACGTCTCTCAGAATCAGACATTTTCAGTATAATCTTTTCCCGACAGATCCCACTAGGTGGACATCGCTTCTCTCCTGCCTCAGATACAAAGCCAGAGATGTTCTAAAAGGCATATAGCCCTTCTGCCTTCCTAGCTGCCCTCTGTCATCATATTCTATTTCTATTTTCGTCCCCTATCTACCGTTTGGTGGTCTTCCTGCAGAGGGATAAACATCCAGACACTGATACAATGAGACAGACAGAATCTGAAAGGCTCGGGCAGGGAAGTGCACAAGGACTTCTTGTTGTAAGCTGGATCTTAACAGAAGCTTGAGATAAAGCTCTTCCTGCTCCAGCCACAGTCCCCATTCTTACTGCCCTCGCGGGTTTGCGAACTTACCCACCACCCAGACACCACAGTCCATTCAAGAATGCAGAGGAGAAAAGGAGAAAGGGGACAGGGACTCGGTGGGACAGGAGACAGCTGTTACCCAGGGGAGAGTGGGGGAAAGGGTGTGTCTGAAAGTTCAGGCCTCTGCCCGTCGGCTCAGACCTTGAGCTCCTTCGCAGCACCGTCACCACTAACCTCAGAAAAGACAAGGTGGACAAACAGACGATGAGCAAAACCTGGTGGGAAAACAAAAGCAACCACGATACTGACGACAATGAAGAGACCCCCGAGCCAGCCACGGGGACAGGACTCATTTCCATGCCTCGTGGGTGGAGTGAGGTGGCGATGTGTCAAACTGGACAGACAGGAGAAACCCTGTCCCCCGCCGAGGAAAGTTAGAAAGCAAAGGAATAGTCAGAAGAAATGTGCGAGGGAAGGTGGAGAGAGGGTCTGACTTTGCAATGGGTCGGGGACACGGCGGGGAGACGGGCTGGAGGTGGATCTGTTGCTGTTGTTGGTGTGGATTGAATTAAATATTTTGCCAAGTGGGTGTTTCCTCTGTTCCACTGGACGGATGGACTCTGCCCTTTCAGTTCACTGCCGGGGCCCAGATCAGTGACGCTCCAGTGGCTCGGGTCCTGAGGCTGCCTCTCCGGGGTGTGGCTCGTTCCCCAGAGGTCACGGGTGGGGACGCACCCTTCTCTGGGGAAGTTGCAGGCCTGCCCAGCCAGAGGCCTCGTTCTGTGACTCAGAACCCCTTGATGTAGCAGTAGGCCTCCAGCGTGGCAAAGAGTATGTAGAGAAGCCACAGGCTCACAAAGAGCCAAGTCGTGGCCAGCTTGCAGCCACGAGGGCCGCCCAGCTCCCCGCCCAGGTGGGGCCGCCGGCGGTACAAGAGCACGCTGATGCACACGAACGCGAAGATGGTGAAGAGAGTGACGGAGAAGGCCAGCGTGCCGGCCGACACGTGGAACTCCTGTCCCTGCAGGGCCCAGTAGATGGCGGCCACGGACCAGGCCAGGCCAATGCCCAGGAAGACATTGACGGCGTTGCTGCCCGTGACGTTGCCGATGGAGGCGTCTGCGTACACGTCCTGGATGGCAGCCGCTTTGCTGGCAAACGTATCTGGAAAGAGGCAGAGACAGTGAGAGCCGGTGGGGAGGCTGAGATGCGGAGGGCCTTCCATGGAGAGACCAAAAGGCAGCCGGGGCCAGCAGGCTGAGCCTTGGGAGTGAGAGGCAGGGGCCTGGGGGCTACTCCCTGGTCCACTGTTAATAAGCTGTGTGGCCTTGGGCTGGTCACCTTACTTCTCTGGGCTTCCTGTTCCTAATCTGCCTGAGCCTGAAAGGTTCCCAAGGGCCCTTCTGGTCCTGATATTTACTGAGTGGCTTTTATTGTTCCCTTCTGCCTACTTCTTCTGTAAGAGGGGGGGGTGGTTTGCTTTCCCATATCTCCCAGGGAACTCTGACATCCAAGGAAGCTGCTTAGAATAAGTGCCTGATTGCCCCTGTCACATGAGACATTTACTTTCCAAACAGACTGTGATTGAGCCCGTGGGCTTAGCATTGTGCTAAGGGCTGGATTTATGGGGACAGAGGACACATGGGGAGATACAGGGACTAACGATGGGGATATCCATGGGCTCAAGAATGACAGGCCTCAGGATTTGCAGTTAGCATACAGAGCACAGGGCCTCAAATGCTATTGGACTTTAGATGTTGGTATGGATTGTAGGCACTGGAAGGCTGGCCAGCCATCCTTTTATTTGACAAGTTAGGAAAAGTAAGAGTCAAGGAATCTACTCAAGGTAAGTTAGCAAGAGATTTGACCTGAAAACCTTCATCCGAGAGCCCTTTCCATAGCTTCACCTGACATCCAAACAGCTTCAGCCAAAGCCACAAGTCAGCTGAGTGGACCACAGCATCACCTTCAAGCCCCTAATGCTGCCAGCTATTCTCTGCACCCACTGCAAGGTCTTGGACAAGCTCCAAGCTCTCCCTTGCCCAGCCTGCCTCCTCATTGCCAATATTGTCCCCGAGAAAACCTCTTGCCTTTTCTTGCCTATAACCTTGCTTCTTCTTTTTTAAAACTTCTGATCCTCTGCAACTTCTTCCCACATCTGTTCCTTTTACCCATATCTGCTCCTTCTCTGATAGTTCCTTGGAGCCCCAGAGAACAGAGGTAAGTCATAGGGTATCTCTCCCACAAAGCCTTCCCTCAATTATCCATTTAATTTCCTACCACTCCATGCATTCCAATGATAGCCAAACCTTTTGCATTATTAATGTACAAATAATTCCACTGGTCTGTGCTGGGGTCTGGGAAGTGGCTTCTCCAGAGTGTGATGCAGACTCAGTTACTCCAGAAGGATATGCTTTCTTGGCACAAGAAGGGTTTCCAGCCAGCAGAGTCCCGTCTGATGAGATTTGGCTCAGCCTTTCCATAGGAAGGGGCTGTCTCTGTCTTCCTACCACAACTGGGAGGCCAGCTCCTTGGTAGGAATTTGGGGTTCAGACACCCTGGAGACTCCATCTAACTAAGTAAGGAACCTGAGCTAATGTAGCCCCTCTCTACCTGCTTACCCCTGCTTGCCTTCCCAGCCCAGCCGAGGTCCCCTGTTCCATGCTTGCTCAGCGCCTGTACTTTTTCATCATCAAACTTATTGAGATGATTTGAATGATCATAGTTGAATGTGGTCTCCTTCACTAGATTATGAACTTCATGTAGAGAGGGAATTGTGTCTGTCTTGTTTCCCATTACAGTTCCGGCAACCAGCACAAAACCGCATCAGGCTCAGCAAGCATTTGTCTGATAAATGAATAAAGGCGTATCTGTTCCTTTTCATCTCTAGGTGTTTATGAGAAAAAAAAAAAAAAACGTGGTTCATCATATGAAGAGCCTGTGAAGCTTCCTTCACCGGTCCTGCTGGGAGACACTTGGTATTTACCGGTGTCCTAAGCAGAGGAGGCTTGCGGGCCTTTCTTCTGCACATCTCCAAGCAGGCTGATCTGCAGCCAGAGGGAAATGGCCTATTCATCTGACGCGGAGGTTAAGAAAGTGGGTCGCTGACCTCAGCACGTGATTTAACCTCTCTGGGCCTCCGTTTCCTCATCTGTCAAGTGGGGATAAGAACTCTCCTTATTGAATAAGGTTTGGGTGAGGGTTACCGGGTAACCTGTGAAACGGGTAAGCTGCTTAGCATTCATACCACCTGACACATCAGAAGTGCTCAAGAAATGTCAACAATCATTCTTAATGGTGGCAGGGGTCCCTTGGGTTGACCTTCATGCACCTCAGAGGCAGAGGCTCTGTTGAGCTCAGATCTGAGATGGTAGGGAAGATTATGAGGCAAATCGGAGGGCTCACTTGAACCAGGTAATATTCTCTCTGCTAATCGAAGCCCCCCCTCACGCTCACCTGGCACCGAGGTGCCAAAAGCCACAAAAATAACAGCCGTGACCGAGTCCTTGAGGCCAATGGTGCAGCCGAAGTGGGAGGCCAGGTCCCCGATGATGGCGGTGAGCATGCCGATGATGAGGATGGAGACAACGAAGCAGGCCCAGCCGTGGCAGTACTCTGTGGGGGGCACGCAGGCAAACAGCACCTTCCAGAAGACCGTGAGGAAGTGCATGACGTAGTCAAAGCAGGACGGCAGCCTCTCCTCGCCTGACTCATCCTCATCCTCGTCCCCTGCTGAAGGCAAGAAAAGCGGGTGGCGGGGTCAGATCCTCANTTCTCTCCTACTGCCTCCCCCAGGATTGGACTCCATCAGGGCTCTGCTGACATCTTCTTGACAGAGAATCTATCGTAGTGAAAAGGGGTCCTCAAATGAAGAGGACCCATAGGCATTCATGTTTGGTAAGTCTCTTGAAGATCACAAGATTTATCTTAGGTCACTCTCTGTCCTGAATGGTCTTTATTGGGGAGGCTGAAAAGAAAAGCCTCTTCACTGGTAGAATAAAGTCATGGATAGACTTGCAACTCACTCTTCTTGTCTGGAGAAGACTGCCTTCTTTTAGCCACCCTGTGTGATCCTTTGTCCAGCTTTCATTTGCACAGAAGTAGCTAGGGACTATGGAAATTGGTGAGGCTAGTTGATAACGGCCTTAGGTGTCAGCTGCGTCCAACCAATCATGAAGATGTGTAGTAAATGCAGAAGGGAGATGGGAATGAGGTAGGGTAGACACTGAGACAATTTCTGAGACTAGTCCAGGTGGCAGGAACACAGTCTGGGAAGCCACGGAAATCACTCTTTTCTTCCAGCACTCCTCGGGAATCAGACTCATGGCAACATCATATTAGGTGGCCAAGAAGAGAATGAATAATGGAAAGCAGAGAGGGCTTTTGCCTCTCCAGCACCAGGTGTGACCAAACCAGTATGGGCACAGAAACAGATCTGTAGAGAGAGCCAGAGGACAAGGGGAACTGAGCAATCATTCATGTCTCAGAAGAAGATCTGGGCACAAGCCTTTGGGAATGTAGTGGCTGAATATCTTGGATCTGTCCTTGAATGAAAGGCTTCACGCCGTTGTCATGTGACGTAGTGGCAGAAGCATCATGTTTTTTGACAAACAAGTAGATCTCACTGTTCTATCCTCCATGAGGCTCCCAGCAGCACATGTGTCCTGAAGGGGAGTCTAAATGACCCCCTCTTGACATTTCCCAAGAGCATTCTTACCCACATATACTCCTCCAACACTTTCAAAGGTGTAGCTTCCAATCGTTTTCTTCAAGGGAAGAAATCTTTCCTGACATCTACCTTGGTTGCAACATAATCAGTCCCTTAGGCAGGTATCCCAAGATGCAGGTCCTGAGCAAAGGAGGAGAGGAGGCCACGTCTCTGGTGTGGGAAGAGGGTTATCTNACTCCTCCAACACTTTCAAAGGTGTAGCTTCCAATCGTTTTCTTCAAGGGAAGAAATCTTTCCTGACATCTACCTTGGTTGCAACATAATCAGTCCCTTAGGCAGGTATCCCAAGATGCAGGTCCTGAGCAAAGGAGGAGAGGAGGCCACGTCTCTGGTGTGGGAAGAGGGTTATCTCAAGACCTGGGTAATGCTCTCATTTGCAGACGCCAAGCCAAGGCTGCCTTCTGTGAGCTGTCCAACATCTGTTTCTCAAGGATCAACACCAACCACGCCATTGAGAGTCCCTCCTATTGGGAAACCCAAAAGGCTATACTCTGGGCCGGCCCAATGTCAGTCTTTTTCCAGGGCCTTCTGGCTTGTGCCTGTTTGTGCCTCCAGGATTTCGATACCTGGAGTTAATCACTTTACTTTTGCAGACTCTATTTTCTGCTTTCAGGACTGCATTACCCTAAAGCAGTCAGAATNAAAAGGCTATACTCTGGGCCGGCCCAATGTCAGTCTTTTTCCAGGGCCTTCTGGCTTGTGCCTGTTTGTGCCTCCAGGATTTCGATACCTGGAGTTAATCACTTTACTTTTGCAGACTCTATTTTCTGCTTTCAGGACTGCATTACCCTAAAGCAGTCAGAATAAAGTATCCCACCTTGGGCTAGACAAGAGGTAGAAGGAGATGGGGTGGGATGTCAAGGGAAGGATGAGCAGCTCAGGGTTCCAGATTGCACAACTACCTTGGAAGCCAGCTTTCCCTCAGAGAGCTCCCAGAAGTGTGACCTCTGACAACTGGTTTACCTTTCCACGTTTTGCTCTACCCAACTGTGAAATAGCCAGATAAAACACTTACCTCCATGAAGGGCAAAGGGGCCCATGGGCCACTCTGCAAGTGAAAAACCTGCCAAGCACTCCACGGAGGTTGGGAGATGCAGCAGAAGACTGTGAAAGCATCACTGCAGCACGGGATCCAGCCCCCACCCCAGCCCTCCCCCATTCAATCCAGGCTAGAGAGAGAGGAGGGTAGAGGGAGGAGAAGGCAGGGAAGGGGCACAGGCATGCACCGCATGCATTCCTCTCATCTTCTCCTCCCCATCCACCAGGGAGCTGGCACATTTGCAGGTGACTTTGAGTGGGGTGGGAACTGGAGCAGGGGTGGGTGGTGCAAGAGGAAGTGCAGGGGACATTGGTAATCAGATAATTGGAACACAAGGCAGATGTAACTCAGCAGGGTCATAAGGAGTCGAGGCTGCACTGTGCCCAGGAGGTGAAAAAGGAGGACTTGGAAATAAGCTAAGGCTAAGAAGGCAGAGATGATACCGAAACAGGGTGAGAGCGAGAATACAGGAGGGAAAAGAATAAAAAAAGTCCATTGGTCAAAAGGAGGAAGGAAGAAAAAGAAAATAGCGGGGAGGGGAGAAAAAAGTATAGTTGCTTTTTGTTCTTGTTGCTTTACAGCTTGTTTAAACTTTTTTCTTTTTGTTTTGTTTGTTCATTTTTTTTTTTTTTTAAAGAATCTCACACCTGATATTCCACGTTCCATCCATTTCGGTTCACCAAGGACAATGAAGAAATTCTCTTGCCTTTCGTATTCCTCCTCATCTACTATTTTAACCCTTACGGTTTTCCTGTAGGGACAACAAGAGAGAAAGTGTCGACTGGGTCGGTAGGTTGGTTGGTCACCCGGAGCACAGCCTTTAAAATCATTCCCCATCACTCTTGGCACATGCAGCCCAGTCCCGCCATGGTGGCTTTTGACAGGACTCAGTGGATTATATTGTTCTATGTCAAAAATGGTCTTAGCTTTTATCTCCTTGGTCAGAGTTGTCCTTAGGAGTGAGAGGGAAAGGGAGTCAGAAGGCAAGGGAAAGTGGACAAAGGAAGGGACCCATGAGGATGGGAGGGAAATGGGAAGGAGGAAGGGAGGTGATGGTGGGGAGGAGGCATTTTCGATCCTGCTGATGGTTAGTACAGAGTGAGCTGGGCAGCACATTCCATTGGGTGTCACATGGTAACTGGCATTTCTTTGGGGAGCAGGTGAACTGCTGGCCTATGGGAGTGGCCTGGGGCTCTTCTACAACAAAGAATGTCAGCAGTATCTAGCTAGGGGCTTGTTTCCCTTCCTTGTGTCTATACCCACTTCATATGGGAGCCTCATAAAGAAAATCTTAAGAGGAAAGTATTTTTGAGGCAGGGAAATCAGAGAGAAAGAGAAAGGAGGGAAAGAAGGCAGAATTCTATCATCTTCATTCTTTACCTTATAGGGGCTTTAGTGGTGGGAAGTAAAATAAATACGTATTAACCACAACATGACGTGGGACTCCTTTAAGAGTTACAGCTGATGCATTCCTGAACAGTGTGATGAAAATGACCCAAACCATCAATTCTAAATCATCTTTGGACCTCTATCACATGGGGGTGATGTGTCTCAAGGCTGGCTGCCTTAAATGCAGATTATTAGGCAGCAGGGGGACATGGTGATGGAGGTTTCTGCTCATTTCTGGGTATCTCAACAAAGCATGTGCTTACTCACTCAGTCATGTCCGATTCTTTGCAACCCTATAGGCAGTAGCCTGGCAGGCTCCTCTGTCCATAGGGATTCTCCAGGCAAGAATACTGGAGTGGGTTGCCATGCCCTCCTCCAGGNGTGATGGAGGTTTCTGCTCATTTCTGGGTATCTCAACAAAGCATGTGCTTACTCACTCAGTCATGTCCGATTCTTTGCAACCCTATAGGCAGTAGCCTGGCAGGCTCCTCTGTCCATAGGGATTCTCCAGGCAAGAATACTGGAGTGGGTTGCCATGCCCTCCTCCAGGGATCTTCCCAACCTAGGGATTGAACCCAGGTCTTCTGCATTGCAGGCAGATTCCTTACCATCTGAGCCACCAGGGAAGCCAAAGAATACTGGATTGGGTAGCCTATCTCTTCTCTAGGGGAATCTTCCTGACCCAGGGATTGAACCGGGGTCTCCCACATTGCAGGCAGATTCTTTACCAGCTGAGTTACCAGGGAAGCCCCAGCAAAGCATAATATCTATTAAAACCAAATCATATAGGAAAGCAAAGTTTCCAAGAAAATCCCTTCCTTTCACAGACTGGCCTGAGGCTGGTTAAGGTCCACTGTCATTGGAGAAGTTGCCATGTGGGCCTGGATCTCTCTGTGTGGCTTCTCCTGGTCTTTCATGGAACCACAGTGGTGTCAAGAAGTCCTAATAGTGAGCCCTAAGTGTTATTTTCTGCTTTCTATTTTGTGTTTTGTTTGTTTTGCCTGGGACCTAAATGCTCTCTAAAGGGTAAAATGTGCTAACAAACAATAGTGTAAAAAGCTTCTTTAGAACCTCTGATGTTCCTGTTCCATTCTGAAGACAGGCTCGGCTTTATCATCTATACAGTGNATAGTGAGCCCTAAGTGTTATTTTCTGCTTTCTATTTTGTGTTTTGTTTGTTTTGCCTGGGACCTAAATGCTCTCTAAAGGGTAAAATGTGCTAACAAACAATAGTGTAAAAAGCTTCTTTAGAACCTCTGATGTTCCTGTTCCATTCTGAAGACAGGCTCGGCTTTATCATCTATACAGTGTTAGGCTGATCTAAGGTGCTTTGTTGGGCACAGGACTTGCTGTGCATTTGTGGTGTGTGTGTGTGTGTGCTTGTGTGTGACCTTTTGAGCACTTTCTGGACATCTTTCCACACCTTGCTCAGTGCACCAAAGACAAATATCATGATTGTCAAGAGGCATTTTCTGGGACTCTCTCTCACACTAGATGGGGTACCCTAGGGCTGTCTACAGGATGTGAGTCCAGCCTGTTTTTCCACTGCAGCGACTCTGCTGCGGGACGGGAAGTGGATGCTTGCTCTGTGACCCAGGGCACGGTCTGGAGGGACATAATTGATGGCTCTGCCCTCCTGCACAGTACGATCCATCCGAAAAAAGGATTTTCTGTCTTGTCTCTTGGAGGCTGGGGTGTATGGGGCCATTTAAGTCGAAGCAGAAGCTCCGCCCACTCTGAGAAGTCCTGTGACTTCTTGGGGGAGCCTCCCCTCAGGTCAGAATCTCCCTCCCACCTTCTAACTGCCTTCACACCTTGATGCCCTTCACAGGGAAAGCAGTGTGACAGGCAGGTCTTTGATCTAGACCTAGAACTCAAACCTGTACTTTCAGCTCAATCAAGGTCAGGGAGAGAAAAATATCCTTGCTCGCAGGGATATGACAGTTAAGCAGCTCTCAGCTAAAGCCTGTCTTGAGGAATGGATGAACCACAAATAGAACCCAAATCCAAATATATTGATCGTTCGTACCCAGGGACTATCAGCTTAGCCCTGAGAAGAGCTGCCCCGTGGACCTCGGCTGAGCTGAGCCGGTGTTCCAGGGCTGCCCTTCTGCCTGGAGCTGCACTATCTTTTCCTTCCTTGCATCCTAAACCACTCGGGAGAAGCAGAGAACTGCGTATATGATACTCTCGGGGCTGTGGCTGGTGCTCGCTCGCTCTCAATTTTTTCCCCATATCCAGTTCCTCATCCCACAAAAGTTACCGCTGCTCCTGAGCATCCCTCTTACGGTACCATGTGACAGGCTGGCAGTTGTTAGGACAGAGCTGGGTGCAGAGAGAGGAGAGGGAGAGAGGGAAAGAGAGGACAAGAAAGGAAACAGGGACAGTGAACCAGAGAGACAGAAGACAGGGAAAGAGAAGGCGACAGATGGGTAGGAAAAAAGGGGAAACAAGGGGAGAGGAGGGTGTTAACGTTAGTGTGCAGGACAGGGTACTACACCTTTCTGAAAACTCATATCCACCATGCGGGGGCCCATCATCTCAATGAAGTAATTCTTGTTTTTCTCATACGCCTCACCATCAATTACCTTGATGTGAATTGTTTTGCTGTGGATGGAAAAATAAGGATCATAAGCAAGGAGTAGACTGAGGGGCTAGCCAGCCAGAGAAGAAACGGGAGGAGAAAGAAACAGGGGAAAGATGCAGAAAGGTCAAAAATCTGCCCCAACACTATAGGAGCACAGAGGAGACTGGTTGCCCCAGACTGCCTTCCAGCCCCACTGGACTCCTCCCAGGCTTTGAGTGGCTTCACGGCATTATTAGACTGGAAGACGCTCAGGCTTTGCAGTTAAAGGATCTAGGTTCTAATCCTGTATACACTATGTGACCTTGGACGAATAATTTCACTGCTACACAAACAGGCCGAATAACACTAACATCATCCCAGGGCAAATGTGAGAGCTGTGAAATATACATATAAAGGCTCAGACATTTAGGTTCTTCTAAAGCATTTCCTTCCTTATTCTGTCTTGCTTTTAGAGCAAGAGAGAACTAAAAAAAAAATTTTTTTTTCTTTTGAAATCAGCTGATACTGACTTGAAAGGTTTATTTTATAGAAAGGGCAGAAAGGGCAGTGTGTGGGGGATGTTGCTGGCCCGTGGGAGTTTTGCCTGGAACCGATCCCTTTCTCTGTGTTTGTGACTATCACAGGGAAGCCTGGAGGGCCGTTTGGCTCAAGTCACACCTTCTGGTAATTCACAGCAGTTGTCAAACACTACTGATCAGATCTGCAAATGAGCTTCTGTTGTCAGAGGAACACACTGACTGGATCACAGGAATTCTGACTCTCTGAATTACGATTAATTCATAAATCCTACAGCGATCTTGTGATGAGCACAATTAAGTTGTTTTTTCTGCTAAAAGTAGTTGTTCTGTTAAACATTGAAAAACAAAAACCAATTTCAGGAACCCTGTTTTGCATATTTTTTTACTTCAAAAAATACATATTACCAGGAGCTTCAAAAACAGAAGAGGTCTTGAGCCGCTCCCAGGCTGTGCTTTACTGGGGGGATGTTTCCAGATCAGACCCCAGATACTAAGGGGGAGAGACATTGCGGGATGAGGGTGGGCATGGAGCTGAGTCTCCCCTCAGCGGTGGGAGAGAAGGGGCCACAAAGGAGCCCTGCTCAGCTGCCCCAGGTGATTGTCCTTTCCCACTCAGGTGCCCCGAGGCTTGCCCTTTGTGGAGGAGATGGAGGCCTTCAGCTTCACCCTTTATTATTTAGCATAAAGTAGGAATATGGCTAGGTTGTGACTTGGAACAACCTCTCTTCTCTCCCCTGCTTTCCCAAGTCACTGTTAGAACTCTGGATGTCTACGGAGCTTCCACCGGCCACACTGTCGATCTTGTGGAACCAGATGTCGGTCCATTGCTCCTGCAGTGAATGCCCCTGCCACTCCACGGCTTCAAAAACAGGCTCCAAACTCTCATCACTTGTCACACCCACCCCAGTCACAGATTAACCTGGCTGGTCACCAGAGAGTGCAGGAATGACCTACTGGGGTCACTGAAAGGCCACAATACTTTGGCCTTCTCTCCTCCAGGGCAGTGGGTTTGTATCAGAGACGGTGACCTGGAGTCAAACCTCCCCCCCGCCGCCCCCCGCCCCACCTCTCAGTTAGCTGGGTGACCTCAGGCGACTTGCTAGAGCTTGCCAAGTCTCATTTGTAAAGTGGAATACTAATACCTCTTCACAGCGTTCCTAACTGAGATAAAGCAAAGCACTTGGCAGGTTGTGCGTTGCCTAGTAAATGCTTAATAAATAGCCACTATCATTACTAAGAGTAATAGAACCCCAGTTCGGTGCACCAAGAGTAATATGTAAAGAAATTTCATCTCCAGTTATTGAATCAGAGGATAAAAGGGAAGTCAAGAAATAGAACTGGCGATCCAAGAGGTAGCACAGGCTGGAAATAGAAGTCAAAGTCAAGAAGGAATTGGACAGAACAGGATCATAACTGCCAGATGGGTTCTTAGAGGGGCTTGGAATGCTCAAGTCGCATGGAGAGCAACTCTCATATTCTCCCCCAATCTGGTTTTGTGTCCCTGCCAGTGACAAGTTGTGGGCTGGACAGAACACATGTCAGGAACACAGCCTGCCTTGTGCTTGTTTAATTTTCAGTGACTGGATAAACAGAATGAGAGAAGCCATTGACAACTTAGTTGAAGACAGAGAAATGAGGCCAGACAACAAGAAGTGGCAAAAGAGCTTTGGCTGAGCGAGGAGGAACCTCTAGTTGGAAGGTGTCACAGGGGAGGAGGCAGGATGTAAGACTCCCTCCCTGAGATTGCTTGTAGGGAAGGCACCACATCTGCTTGGGCTTAAGACATTACCTGGCCTGGAGAAAACTGAGAAAGTTCTCAGTTCTGCTTAAGCCACAAATGAGGCCAGACGAACATTTACATTTATTAAGGGTCACCAGCCGGGTCTTGAGTTCTCTTTCTAAGCTTGTTCTTCTCCATTTTAGTCAATGGAACCATCATCTATTTAAATCCAGAATCGCCTGATTCCTTCCCTTCACCTCATCCCTTCCCATTGACAGCCCCGCCTCATGCCCACCTCTGACCCTAAAACATTTAATTTATCACCATCTTCCCTCTGTTATCAAGACCTAGATCAAAACAACATTACCTGTCCCCTGGTCTTTGCAATAGCTTCCTAAGAGGTTTTCCTGCTCCTGACTTTGTCGTCCTTCTTCAATTCCTTCCCTGCTTGACAACAGGGTTATCTATTAAAAATAAANCTGAAGTTGAAGCCCAGCATTTCAGCAAAGGCTGGAGTTGGGTCCATTCTGACACCACATTTTTTTCTTTTTAATTTCTTAAATTTGTTTTTCAGCCATACCATGCGGCATCCGGGATAGCTCCTGACCAGGGATCGAACCTGCCCCCTGCAATGGAAGTGCAGATTCTTAACCACTGGACTGTCAGGAAAGTCCCTTGACACTACATTTTCAGAGGTAAATTGGAGTGCACCCCGAACTGGGTGACTTAGTTGATGAAGACACCATGTTTCAAATTAATTGACTAATATTTAATAGTGCTTACTTCTGCCAGGTACTGTCCTCTTTGGGCACTTCATTAGAATTATCTATTAGATAGAATGATTAGAATTCTAGAATTATATATGAGATTATAGAATTATTATATTAGCTAATTCACTCTTCACAACAAACCCATGAGGTAGGTACATGCCAGACAAGGTACACAGATCATCTCATTTAGTTAGGCGTCACCACAACCCATGTAGGTATGTACTATTTTTATTGCCATTTTATAGATGAGGAACTAGAGGCCTGGGCAAGTTAAGAGACTTCCTAAGGTCACAGTTAAATGAGTGGCAGAGCTGGGATTTGAACTCAAACAGTGTGGCTCTAAAGACTGACCTTCTAATCAGGATTGGATATGTGGATCCAGAGGAGAGGTGTCTGCTTGGGCAGGAGATGGCAGCCACTCCAAATGGTTCTGGGGCCATCACAAGTGGTGTGTCCAAAGGGCCGAGGTCATTGGCCAGAAGGCAGACCTCAACTCTACCATATACCATTACATCAATGAGATCAACTGATTGAAAAGGGAATGACCACCCCTTTTCTGGTGGTATTCAAAAGTTGGATGATGACCATGCCACAGGAGGTCAAGGAGATGACCTGTAAAGAAAGATCAGCACTCAGTGGTGTGCTGGTAAACCTGTTCATTGGGGGGGAAAAACAACAACCACCTTGGTTTGGGGTGATGTCTTCCATGGTGTAAATACTCCCACTATAGTAAATTTTAGGGTACTAGTAGTTTGAACAACCAGCTTGCAAAAAGCTTAAACACATAACAATCAGCTCTTGTGAACTGGCAAAAGCCAGTTCCAACAGACCCCTGACAGTTTCAGATTCTACCAGCACTTTCCAGAGAGGTTGTGATGAGAAAAGGTAGTTCTGATTAATTTACAAATTACTTTACTACTTGCGACTGTTTGCTCAAAATGGGCAGCTATCTTAAAGAGCTTATTCACATAAGCCTTTAGGGAGAAAAGGCTCAGGGATTTGGTTTTTAAAATAAATGTGGGTGGGTGACAAGACTGTGGAAGGTTGAATTTCTAAAATGCCCCATCTCACGTGGAGCCACTGCTGATGGGCACTGCTGATGACCATCCATTCAGGTGATGGTCTTTGTTGTGGTTTGACTTTGTTTTGAGGAAAATATTCTGGAGTAAATTTTAGTCTACTGTCGCTAATTTGTTTTAGAGGAATTTTGTGTAAAAGAAAAGGATCATTCTGAACTTTGCAATGGTCCCTTATACATTTTCTGAGAACAAAAATGATCAGTTATGTGAAAAGATTTTTCAATGAGGATGCCAGCATTTTATGAAAAACCAGAACTCATTAGATGAAAGCGGTTATTGAATCTTTCAAATATACTTGATCTGCACAAACCATAAGCATTTTTCTCTTAAACTGGAAATAAATCTTTATCTATTAGAAACAATGTAGCTAAAATATGTGAATCTGAAGAATTTTGTTGCCAATACTTAATGGCAAATATACAAATCAAAGTTGGTAAAAATGTAAAATAGCATGAAAAAAATTTGCATTATATCAGATTTGAACATCTAGTAAGATTCACATTTATACTAGGTTTTCAGCATTGTGTTCTTCTGCATTTTTTTTTGTTTTTATTAAAGGTTTAAAACAAGCAAACAGGTCCCATCTTAGTACAACATGTATATCAATTATATCTCAATAAAAAATAAAATACAATATTCCCTCAATAAAGTCCTACCCTAATTCCTGGAGCCTGTGAATATGATATCACCTCCTCATGATGTTATGTGATATGTTATGTTACCTTAAAATAGGGGGATTATCCAGGTGGGCCTGACCTAATCACCAGAGTCCTTAAAAGCAGAAAGCTTTGCTTCTGGCTGAAGGAAAAGGTAGGCAGAGGACTTCATGCAGGAATCTCTTTGAAGCATAAGGAGGATACAGCATGCTGTTGAATGATGGGGGGCACCCCGTGAGCAGAAAAGCAGGCAGCCTCAAGGAGCAGGCTAGTCTCCGGATGACAGATAGCAAGGAAGGGGGCCCCCAGACCTAAAGCCACAAGAAACTGGATTCTGCCAGCTTCCAGAATGAGGCTGGAAGCAGACACTTCCCCGGAGTTTTCCAGACAAGAGCCCAGCCACCCACACATTGATTTCAGCCTCAGGAGATCCTGAACAGAGAACTGAGCCAGGCCACGCCTGGACTTCTGAGCTATGGAATTGTGACTTAGGTATTGTGTTACATCTCTAAGTTAATGACACACTGTTTCACAGCAACTAATATGAAAGGCTTTTTAAAATTCTATGAAGTCGGGAACTGAGCCAGATGATCTCTTGGAACTGTCTTGCAGTGTCTATTTTGTAATCGAACTACTTTGTCCTGATGGAGAGTCACTGCTAGGCTCCACAGCGCCTTTATGCAAAACTGAGACAAGATACAGCCTTAGAGATACTCAGCTTGGCAAGAAGAAAGCTCCTTCCTCCAGCTTCCAGAGCAGTAGGTCATGTCAGACAGCTGAACTTGGTGTGGAGAGTGCTGGTTGAGTTTTGAGTCTCCACTCAAGGGTCTTTATGCAGTGCACAACCTGTACAACTATACATGGCAGCCTCGCTTGGCAGACTCTTGCCTGATTGTTCCACACATGTGCTTGAACCAACAAGAATACGGGACAGGTGGATTTCACTGAATAACTTTCTGCAGCCTGGGGAGTGGCCAGAGAGATGGGAGGATGAGCAGGCAGGGAGGTACAGAGTGGGAGGGAACGGTGTTTGGGTGTGTAAGGAGGCGCGTGCACAGGATTTCTGCTGCTTCGGCATCTATGTTGGACCCTTCTGAAGAGCCTGCTGCTGTGTGCGACTTTTACATACTTATGGATAGCTGGGCTGATTGGAGAAAACCTATAAGCATGGGTGGCTTCCCCTAGGCAAAATGTAGAAGCGTTCTGTTTCCACTGACAATTAAGACCGGACTGCTGAGCAAGTCGATGGGTGCACACCCACGTGTGAAGACTTCGTGTGCATCCTGTCCATTTGGAACTGTCTGGGCTCATTGCTGGGTACCACAACTCATGGCCGACTCCTTCCCTTTTCTAATCCCCTGCTTTCCCCATACCCGAAGAACTTCTTACCTGGGGCCACAGGGAAAAAGACATCTGAAATGACTGCGTGACTATGAACTTAAGGCTTTAGGGTATGTTTAGAGCCAGAATAGTGCCAAAAGTCCCAGTGGGGCCACTCATTCTGTTTCCCATAGGTCAGGACAAAGTGAGAAAATCTTTTAATGCTTTAAAAATATGGTCTTCTAAATAAGCACCCTTTCCTTTTTTTCCCTTTGTGTTTTCTCTTTATTATAACTCAAATAAAATATTCTCAAAGATCCATATGGTATTAAAGCATACAAGGCAAAACATGGAACTCCCTCTTTTCTTCCCCCATCCTTTTCATTTCTTGCTCCTCAGTCAGCAGTCTGTCTGCATTTCTGGTAGACACCCTTTCTTTGGAAGGCTGTCATGTCTCACAGGGCAGTCCTACAGGGTAGAAAAGATTATAGATTTTTATCTCTCTACCTTTTCATAGAGGATATAGACTGGACCCTTCATTCCAGGAATTAGATGTTCTCTGGAATATCTATCCTCCACACACTCATCCATCCATCCACCCACCCATCAATATGACCACCTACTGATCAAAAGCATGTTCCTGCCCTCATGAAGCTCACAGTCTGGTGGTGTGAACATGTACAGAAGGTACCCTTTTTTCCCCTGACCAATGCTTTTATGGCATTTCCATGGCAAAGCAGGTAATATTAAGCTCTAGGAGACACTTCTCAGTGGAGGCATCAGATTGCACTCCCCAAGCAGTGCAAATCTGTCTTGTTTTGAGATGCCACAAACGTCAAGGAGGCTCCTAAGCTTGCCTATGTCTCATGGCCACCACGCAAAGATAAAAGTCTATGTGTGCACATGCTCACACACATGCGGAAAAGAGCTCCTCCCCTGTCCAGCTGCAATGTCTCTGCTGGGAGAAGAGTGCTCTTCAAGCCGCCATAAAGATTTCTCCCCCTCTGCTGCCCTATTGTAGGGAGTGTTTCATGCTCTTGACTGTGCGTTTGCGCGTGTGCTAGTGAAACTATCTATGATGGGGGGCGGGGAAAGGTTAGGTACAACCCACTGTACACTGGAGGAAGAAGCTGGCCTTCTTGAAAGAAGTCTCTGCAGGAGTCTTACTTAGTTACGCACAAAGGGAAATTCAATTTCCAATCCCCATTGGTCTCACGCGTGGGTCTCAGTTCTACATGTGACTCGGTTATTTACAGCCCTATTTGGGTCCCAAGTGTGCCCTGCCTCACCCTAAGAAAGCAGAAGGGAGAGAAGGACAACTCACTGCTGCAATTCTCTTCCTCTTCTAAGTCAATAGGAGAGAGTAAAAAAAAAAAAAAAAAAAAGAAACCCATCAATGATCTGGGAATAAACCATTTCTGTGACTTGAAATTGATAAATCTCTGTCTTGGAAAGGCAGTGAGAATAATCTCTAAAATCATTTTATTTAACAGTGTGTCTCCTCCAGCTCCAAAGAGAACAAGCGACTGATTCATAGCTTTGGGGACACTGGGTCTTTCTGTCTTATTTTCTCTCTCTGCTGGGGATCTCATTTTTTCAGGACAATTTTGATTCAAGCAGAAAGGAGGAAGTTCGTACTGTACAGATGTGAAATTTCAGGTCCAAGGAAAACCTTCTAATAGGAAGAGAGAGGAGCTTGCTTCTCAGGACCTGAGTTAAACACAGTCAAAGCTTCACTTTCCACCTCACACCCCTGTCCACTGCAGCACTTAAAAAGCCCATCCTCTGGTGGATAATTTTTAGAGATCCCAGTGAAGCGCAAGTTCAGGAAAGATTACTGTCCCAGGTCTAGGCAGAGAAATTCCTTCAAATTAGGGACTTAACGAAATGGAAGGTGAGCTGCTGGTCCTACTAGAGTCTTCATGACTGATTTAATCCAGAACTAAACTAAGGCTGAGCTGCAGNAAAGATAAAGCAAAATTAACCTATGCAGGGGAGAAAAAGCATTTTAGGACTTTGGGCAAATGGCTTAATATTTATGAGCTTTCATTTTCTTATCTGAAGATGGGTACAATAATAAAACCTACCTCATAGGGGTTTTGAGAGGATTAAATAAGGCAATGCAAGTAAAACTCATAGTATATGAACTGGCATATAATAAGCAGTCATAGATTTCACTTGATTTGATGATGGTCTATTGTTATGCAGCTAACAGGGGGATCATTCCTTCTGGGATACAGTTAGAAGAGGGTGAGATGATTGGGAGTTTGACAAATGCTGATCTGGAACCAGGCAGAGCATTTTCTGCACTCCACGGTCTGGCCTGAGGAAAAATTACAGCGGGCTGTTTGTGCCCGGAGGGGGCTAGATCTCCTCAGCATCGCTCTTCACCTTCTATCATACGGACCTTAGCCTGTCTTAGGAAGTCTATTGGGAAACGAGGATTGTCCTTCCCCTGAACCTGCTGCTAAAGTGTTGGCCACAGGCCTCTCAGAAGGTACGTATGAGTATGTGTTAGTCGCTCAGTTGTGTCCGACTCTTTGCAACCCCATGGACTGTAGCCTGCCAGACTTCTCTGTCCACGGAATTCTCCGGGCAAGAATACTGGAGTGGGTTGCCACTTCCTTCTCCAGGGGGTCTTCCCAAATCAGGGATCAAACTTAAGTCTCCTGCATTGCAGGCAGATTCTTTACCATGTGAGCAACCTGGGAAGCCCCAAAGTGTCTGTAGCTCAAGGCAATATTCTAGTTTCCTTACATCTAAGTCCTTTACCTGGGGTTTGCTTCTGACCGGAGGAGGAACAACTTTTGCTGCCATGATGGGCCAGGCAGGCAAAGGTAACGTTTCCTATTATCAGAAGGTAACTTTCTCTATATGCAGGTCAGGAAGGAACAGTTAGAACTGGACATGGAACAACAGATTGGTTCCAAATAGGAAAAGGAGTACGGCAAGGCTGTATACTGTCACCCTGCTTATTTAACTTATATGCAGAGTACATCATGAAAAATGCTGGGCTGGAGGAAGCACAAGCTGGAATCAAGACTGCTAGGAGAAATATCAATAACCTCAGATATGCAGATGACACCAACCTTATGGCAGAAATTGAAGAGGAACTAAGGAGCTTCTTGATGAAAGTGAAAGAGGAGAGTGAAAAAGTTGGCTTAAAGCTCAACATTCAGAAAACTAAGATCATGGCATCCGGTCCCATCACTTCATGGCAAATAGATGGGGAAACAGTGGAAACAGTGGCTGACTTTATTTTGGGGGGCTCCAAAATCACTGCAGATGGTGATTGCAGTCATGAAATTAAAAGATGGTTACTCCTCGGAAGGAAAGTTATGAGCAAACTCGATAGCATATTAAAAAGCAGAGAAATTACTTTGTTAACAAAAGTCTGTCTAGTCAAGACTATGCTTTTCCTGTGGTCATGTATGGATGTGAGAGTTGGACTCTCACATGTGAAGTAAGCTGAGCGCTGAAGAATTGATGCTTTTTGAACTGTGGTGTTGGAGAAGACTCTTGAGAGTCCCTTGGACTGCAAGGAGATCCAACCAGTTCATCCTAAAGGAGATCAGTCCTGGGTGTTCATTGGAAGGACTGATGTTGAAGCTGAACCTCCAATACTTTGGCCACTTCATGTGAAGAGCTGACTCATTGGAAAAGACCCTGATGCTGGGAGGGGTTGGGGGCAGGAGGAGAAGGGGACGACAGAGCATGAGATGGCTGGATGGCATCACCGACTTGATGGACATGAGTGTGGGTAAACTCTGGGAGTTGGTGATGGACAGGGAGGCCTGGCTTGCTGCAATTCATGGGGTGGCAAAGATTTGGACACGACTGAGCAACTGAACCTTCCCTATTATCCAACCTTGCTCTTGGTCCTCTCCTGGGGTGGGAGCTGAGAGTGATTGCATAGGCGGTTCATTTGCATAGTTTAAGCTCATATTTTAACTGGTCAGAGAAGAGCCTTCAAGGGTCCTGGTTGATTTCCCTGGGGAACGTGAAGAGGCAATGGTGTCAATTTGTCCTTGGAAGAGCAGTTCTCCATGGGAGGTCAAGGAGAGGAGGCAGCATTTGAATCCACTTCCTTCCAGCCCGATCCTGGATGTTCCAGTAGACAGAGGTGCACCCCTCCCCCACCCATCCACACCTTTTACTGTTCCCAGAGATGCAACAGTCTGATTTCACGATTAGTTGCAATTAGCGCCAACTCCTGGCCCGCCCGCACTTCCGCGACTTCTCCTGCGCCTGCTCCCTTGCTCGGTTGGCCTGGCAGGGTGAGGCGGGCGGGTGGGGAGAGGAGTCCATTTTCCCTTCCTAACACATCTACCTGCCCTTCCTCCAATCGTCACCTCTCCCCACTTTTCAGGACCAGAAGGTTTGCAGACAATGCTCATTTCCAGCACAACGTTTGAATCTTCCTGTCCTAGTAGTGGAAATAAAATGAGCTTGGGAGAACTAAGTTCACAGGAGCGGGGTGGGGTGGGGCGGGCAGCTGATAAGAGTCAGCCCAGCATGCCCGTGGAACCCTCAGTTAACAACATGCTTGTTTATACTGCACATCTGTGAGCTGCTGACTTCCTGATGATGTTCAGGGCATGCACAGTCAGGCAGAGTCATTCACCTGAAATGGAAGGCGGTGACACTCCGGGTGATAAAAGAAAACCTCGTGACAATGACAGTCATATAATACTCTTTGAAACTCTACATCTTCCTGGAGGGCCTTTTAATCAAGGATTTCAAAGCACATTTCCCAGCTCTTGCCCATTCATCTGTACCACATCCCTGGAAAAGACCCCGCAGGTAGGTAGCAGAGTGCTATAAATAGACTACTGTATCATTATCTTTGATGCGAGCACTACGTATTTAGACAGCATTACTCTGAAGACCTAAAGGGCTCCACGTACGTTTTATTATCCAATTCTAACTCATTCATACGGCAGGCCTCGTATTTGCTGCCTTGCCGGTAGTTTGGAAAAGCTTTGGATCCAGAGAAACTCACAGCTTTCCAATGCCTTCTCCCTCCTCTCCTGCACCTGCTTAATTCAGGACACTTCCCAATTCTGCTCCTGGTAGCCCTAAAGAGCCAGTACCACAGCTTCACTCGCCTTGTTTACATTAACACACACTTGGGCCAGCGACACCAAGGGCTGTAAGAAGATATAATGCATTTCCATCGGATTTCATCTGGGTCTAAGGTGCAGGGATTTGAAAGCTTCATTTATATAGCTATCAGACTTCATGATTTTTATGATGAGACAGGACAGGGTACACTGATCACGTAAGCTCATGGTTGAAGCTGAGTTATTAGTACACCACCTTGAAAATGGACATCACCTTGAAAACTGACCAAGTGAATTTTTTTCATTTGTAGCAGCGTCTGTATCTCCCTTACACTGATACCATCAGGGAGGTGATGTACTTCTGTTATGTACTTATAAATGTTGCAGTTGGAAAGAATCAAGCGTGTAATTATTTGCTTATTTGTCTTTTCCCCTGTTCTAAGCTCTGCAAGGGCTGGGGCTGTATTTGTTTTAATTGTCTCTGTATCTCCAGAGTCAACCACAAGTGAGATGCTTATAAAAATATCCATTGAATGAACGGATGAGTGATGGCACGAATCACAGTGAGTATTCTCTGGTTTAGGGCTTCTAATCATGCCCTTTTTGTACAGGTTTAAGTTCTGTTTTAGGGAATCAAAACAGCTTCCACTCCCACTCCACTCCATCATGTGCTCTGGGTCACTCTCACCATCGTTTCCCTCTTCATCCTCCTCCGGCCTCAAAGAACACACAGGGGCTGCAGGTAGAAGCCACATCCTTCCCTCTCCTCCCTACCCCTCACCCTACAACTAGACTGAACCTCATCCAATGATTTAGTTGAGTTCTGGATTCAGCTTATTTATATGATTATCTCAAAAAGCCCAATGTCCCCAGAAAAGTCTCTAGCCTGCATCTAATATATGGTATGGCGGGAAAAAACACATAAAGTCTAGGGTCCCAGAGAGAGGAGTTAAAAATTTGAGCGCGAATGCTTACAGCTATATGAACTTGGCCAAGTTCCTGACCTCTTTGAGCTTCCGTGTCTTCTGTAGTAACGTGGAGGTGACACCATCCACGTGGAGGGGGAGGGATGTGGGGGTCAAATGCTAAGACACAGGCAGCAGGGTCGGGGATGGCCATTCCCCTCCTTTCCTTCTCCCCTCCACCCTTCCTGGACTCATCCTGCCTCCTGGCTGCTGCGCATCCTTTGGCTGCTCCTAGTTGTCACCCCCTAGGTTTTAGGCTCTGTGCTGGAAGTATTGAGACTCAAGACTATATTTAGATGCCTCAGCTCTTTTATTTTTCACACCACTGTGTTGCTATGGTGATGGTGGGGGAGGAAGCAAGGAGGACAGCCTGAAAGGAAAGATGAAGCTGTCGGGAAGATCTGTGAGTCTGGCTGGAGGGGGATTCTCCCACTGAGCTGATGCCTGCCAGGACCCCCACCTGTGCACGCCATCAGGAGGCGCTGCATGGAAATGGGAGGAGTCACTGCCCAGGAAATGCTCGTAAGAGGAGATAAAACTGACTGTTGAAAACTGCTCTCTCCACTGACCCAGCCCAGACTTAGCTCCTGGAGCCTTCCTCAAATGACTTCTCTACCAGCTGAGTCAGGAGGTGGCTGATGGGGTTGGTGGAGGAATGACATTAGTGATGTCGGGCTTGGAAGATGCTCAGATCAGACTCCTTCCCAGGGAGGAATGTCCCCTTTCTTGTTGCTGAATTTTGAGAAATTCTTGTCCTCAGCTCCGAGGGGTTTGGAGGAAGAAACAAGAGAATCCAAGGGAACCCCACTATAGCCCAGGCTCACACATCATGGATTCAGCCCATAAGGAAAACCAAAGTCACACAGGGGCAGAAAGGAAGAGGAGGGTTTTATTCACATGCAGAACTCCATATACTGACTGGATTTGAATGTGGGCATGGCAGGCTCAAGATGATGCAAAAGCTTCGCCGCAGAACGGTCAAGCGTTCCTAAAGCTGTGATCACACACCATCTCGCTGGATCCTCCAAATGGCCTGGTGAGGCAGGATTATCTTTACAGGAGGAAATGACACAGAGAGGCTGGCAACTTGCCCAGTGGTTGATAAGTGGCCGCTGATGGATGGCAGAACAGGGATTTGAACCCAGGCCACCTGGACTCCAGACAGTTGGTAAGCCATGGATTCTATGGAACCTGCCATCAGGGTCCAGATGAGGCCAGAGCCACTCTCTGACCTTGGTGGGGCCATCATTGTGTCTCACATGCAGATGGCCACCCCAGGACATGCAGCAGAGAAGCCAATTCTGACTCCTTGATGGAGCTGTTTCTTTGACTTCCTCTTTGTTGCTTTTGTTCTTATACTCACACAGAATGGCTTGCCTCAGAGAATCTTGCCCCTCTGCCTGACCGTTAAAGTGCCTTTGTTCAGAACCCTGTCCACCTGTGGATGGCAGGAAAGAAGAAATGAACACATCTCCTGCCTGAGGCTTGCCATTCCAGGAGATGTTTGCAAGATAAAATGGCCTTTTTACTTTGCTTCCCTATCCCCATCACTGATCTAGAAAAGAACCTGGCATCCAGACCCCATAAGATGGTTGTCTTGAGGTTCTAGTCTGCCATCCTCTTGGGCAGTTGCTTTCCAAATAAAGTTTCCCGTGCTTCAACACCTCATCTCTCGGATTCATTGCCCTGCTGTGCAGCGAGTGGAGCCAGCTTGCCCCGCTAACAGAAGCTCTGGGTGAGGCAGAGAGGAAGGGTACTGTTCTCAAAAGCACAGGAAAGGGGTTGATCAGATGAAAAATCCTAAAGGAGTATGTGAGAGCTGGGTTGAAAATACATTTGCTGGCCAAACTCAAAGGCTGGAGAAATCCACCGAAAGATGAATGCTTACTGAAGTGTTGGGAGAACTATGTGTCAAAGGACAGAGGTTCTGATGGTGCTGTTGAGGAGACAGGCAGGGTTGGACTGAGATTTTCAGCTCTCTTCCATTCTGAAGACCTTATGATGGCCCCTCCCCTATAAGGAGTAGCTTCCTCTGGGCTGAACATCATGCTTCCTACTAATAATTCATTAGCCCTCCCCAGAACTTCATGAGGCACTATTAGCATGTGCAGTCTGCAAGTGAGGAAATTGAATCTCTTAGGAGTTAAGTAATTTTGTCCAAGGTTATCCAGGCAGTGAGTGGTCTAATGCCAGGTTCTATCTGCATCCTAACCCACAAAATAAATATAAGAAGCCCAATTAGGTCCTCATGATAGGATTTTTTTGTTGTTGTTGTTATTCTTTTCCTCCTTGGTTTTTTTAAATTTTTTTAAAGTGATAAGATTTTTTTTAAATCTCAGATTATTTCAATTTTCCCCTAATGTTGGGGGAGATGATTCTACTTAGCTAATGCTTTTGGGTGATCCAGTACCAGGTAAATGAAGGTACATCTCCAAGAGGGTTCTTTTCTCAATTTTTCTCCCTTGCTATTTTCCTGTTCTTACAGCAGATTACATCATAAAGTCTTCTTTAATAAAAAAAAAAAAAAAAAACACCAACAAAAGACTGTAACACATTTATTATGTAAGTCCTGGGTTCTAGCCTAGGAATTTGTTTTCAGGGTCCAGATGAGGCCACCGCCACGGCCTGACCTTAACAGTACAGAGGTCCATCTCCTCCAGAGAATTATGGGGTTAGCTATTGGGCATCCCGGGCATCCCTGGTATCTCAGTGGTAGAGTCCACTGGCAATGAAGGAGATGCAGGTTTGATCCCCTGGAGAGGGAAGTGGCAACCCACTCCAGTGTTCTTGCCTGGGAAATTCCATGGACAGGAGCCCGGAAGACTACAGTCCACGGGGTCACAAAAGAGTCAGACACGACTGAGGGACTGAAGAACAAGAGAGGTCTATTTCCTCTCTCCCTGGGTTCCCAGGTGGCACTAGTGGTAAAGAGCCTGCCTGCCAGTACAGGAGACACAGGAGATACAGGCTCGATCCCTGGGTTGGGAAGATCCCTTGGAGAAGGGCATGGCCAACCCACGCCAGTATTCTTGCCTAGAAAATCCCATGGACGAGGAGCCTGGTGGGCTACAGTTCACAGGATTGCAAAGAGTCAAACACAACTGAAGCAACTTACCATGCATGAAGAGAAAAAAATCCTATTGGGAAGGCAGCTGGCAAATGTCTTATAAGTTTTTGAGAGAAAGAGGAGCCAGAATTAACTATATCACCAGTGGTAGACAACTGACCACGTTTGGTGTTCCTAGTTGTCTATGCCATGCTAAGTCCTACCAGTTGTGTCTGATTCTTTGCAACCCCATGGATTGTTGCCCACCAGGCTCCTCTGTCCATGGGATTCTCCAGGTAAAAATTCTGGAGTGGGTTGCCATGCCCACCTCCAGGGGATCTTCCCAACCCAGGGACTGAGCTCACATTTCTTATGTCTCCTGCATTGGCAGGCAGGCTCTTTACCACTGGTACCACCCAGGGAGTGCCAACAAAGCTTTGTATTTGCAGTGGGCACTTTCATTTAGAGAGTTATTTCACTTAAGCCTCACAACAGCCCAGTGAGGTCCATGCAGTTATAGTCACACATCTGCGTTATAACTCACACATGTGAGTTATACTTACATTACATTTGAGGCATGTGGCAACAGAGAACTAGGGCTCAGTTGTGTTGGAATGAGCCCAAGGTCACACAGCTAGCAAATGGTACTTATGTCTGGTAAATGGGTTAGGCTCACATCTTCAGAAACAAGGTCACACCCTTTTCAATACCCTCTTTTTCTTCTCCCATCCAAGTACTAACCAGGCTCAACCCCATTAAGCTTCTGAGATCTGATGAGATTGTGTGTGTCACCTATTGCTGACTCATGTTGCTACATGGCAGAAACCAACACAATATTGTAAAGCAATTATTCCTCAATTAAAAAGAAAGAAAGAATAAAAAACACCCTATTCTTCCTCCCAGTCTATAGGCTTGACTCAATCCATACCTAGGCATTCTGAAGGTAACAGGAGCAGTTCTGATGAGGGTCCATCTCCATGAACTGGGTATATTACAATATAGGAAAGAAGAGCAGAACCTTGCAATTAGACTGGCCTAAGTTTGAGTTACAGCTCTGCCACTCACGGCCAGATAACAGTGGGAAAAATAGCTGTTTAAAGGTGATTTTCTTGTCTGTAAAAGGACAGCATGAAAATTAAGTGTAATCTTCTCCCGCAAATTGGTTGGCACAAATTCCTCAAAATGTACTTATTGTTACTGTGATTGTTGACAGCAACAGTGGCATTAACCACTGGGTTTGTTTTAACTAAATGATCCTGAATAAGACCATATCATCTTGGTTATCATCCAAGATGGCAGTGGGATCCCATACGGTTAGGCATTTTCTCTGTGTCACAAACGTCCCTATCCTATTTCAAAAATGTGGCTGTACACTATGGAGAACACTGTGACGATTCCTTAAAAAACGAAATAGAACTGCCATATGACCCAGCAATCCCACTGCTGGGCAAACACACCGAGGAAACCAGAATTGAAAGAGACACATGTACCCCAGTGTTCACTGCAGCACTGTTTATAATAGCCCGGACATGGAGGCAATCTAGAATGTCCATCGACAGACAAATGGATAAGAAAGCTGTGGTACATAAACACAGTGGAATATTACTCAGCCATTAAAAAGAATGCATTTGAATCAGTTCTAATGAGGTGGATGAAA